>VXAL01012886.1:305724-316627 GCA_013399475.1 Chauna torquata | reverse complement strand
AAAGTAGCCAAAGTGAGGATTTAGGATCACTGCCATGAAGTACTAAGTATATTTATATGCGTCATAGTTAAATATTTACCCTCTACAGTCTTAATTCATCAGGAAATTCCTGTGGCCTTCTAGGCCACATCAGCAAGTCAACACAGTAACGGGCAGCCCCCAAACCATGATGCCTTTGGTGCTGTGCCTGGAATTCTGAGGATCTGCTTAGAGGAAGAAGTGCTCAAAGAAATGACTTAATCTCTTCCCGAATGAACTATTCCCCTTTGTTCCTTGGCTAAGACTTCATACTTCACTCTGTGTGTGACTTACAATAGTGGAGATAAATAGTCAAGGGCCACCTATCTTTCCTGCGTCACTTCTATCGTGTTAATGGGAAAGGCCATCAATGCTCTGTTAGAAAGTTTTTGTGTTACTATTTTTGTAAGGAGGAGATATGGACTGCAAAATTCTTTATCACTTTAGCCTGTTAACTACAGAGGCGATGATTAAGGTTGTTCCTCCTCACATTTTTCTTGAATGATCCAGTTTGATCTCTTGGCTTTCCCAAGAATTCCAGCTGATGCCCTAAATGTCCTTTTGTATATTCCTCTGACATCGTTTACCTGCATGACATCAGTGTAACTCAACCATGTTGGCCCCTGGCTTCATGCCAGTTGCTTAAGGATTATTTGTACCTGTTACAATACCAGACTTCCATGCAGGGAAGCTGACACCTTTTGTCATTTAACTTAGAGAGTCACAGAGCAAAAGAGGAGTTTGCCAAGCACTAAAAGGTTAGCATTTAAGGTGAAGGATGATCACAGCACAATGAATTCAATAATCATTGGTAAAAAATAAATTTTTATAGTTTGATCTGCTTGATGAATCACTGTGCCAGTCACTATACAAAGGTCTAATATATGACTCTTTCTGCACCCAAGAGGTAGCCTGTTGAATGCATTGATTGCAGATCCTTACAAACTGAATCCTGCTGAAAAAGCTGGCTTTGTTTCACACTCCACTGTGTTTGCTGAAGCCAGTGCATTAGCTGAGCCTCTGCATCTCACCTTTCTGGCAAAATGCTTGCACCTCATTCCATGCATACGTACTCTGCTCTAAAGACAAAATGTAATGCTTGGGTAAACCATTCAAAGTATCTGTGATGAGTTTGTGGGTCAGGTAAGCTGTGAATGCAAGATGAATATATGCAGCTTTTTCAATTGCTTTTATTGACTTTGAATTCTGTAAAATATTTATGGCACAGG
This sequence comes from Chauna torquata, assembly GCA_013399475.1. Classification (NCBI taxonomy): domain Eukaryota; kingdom Metazoa; phylum Chordata; class Aves; order Anseriformes; family Anhimidae; genus Chauna; species Chauna torquata. Next base: position 315,380 of record VXAL01012886.1, on the reverse strand, counting down.
TAACTCCCAAAGAATTAAAGATTAACTTGTAACTGTGAACTATTACTTCTTGGAAAGGGTCATCTTAGGGAAAGTGTAAAGGACGTGGATAGTCAGGTATCAGTGACAGAAGGATGGCAGGAGTCAACTCTCCAAAAGATTGTGAGGACTAAAGAAGAGGTGGGAGGAGGGGGTGGCACTTCAGAACAAGAAGTCTGCCTATTTGAGGTTGATAGAGGGATTCTTTAGAAGACTGACAGAAAGGGTGAGGGCTGCTGTTGTAATCCATAAATTTCTGTGCTGCCCAAGGTAAAAACATGTCACTAAAGCATGCACAATAACTTATCCTGCAACAACTGAAAAGTCTCAAAAACTGCTCTGGTGTACAGCATGTTAAGTGAAATGACCCCAAGCAATGTAGCTGTGTGGCTCTATAAAGATCATAATACTATACAATAATACTTATACTATATAATAACACTATATCATATACTATATATTTCAGGAATAATACATCAGCTTAAGAAATAAATCATCATAGTTGAGGAAGATTTTATTTTTAATAAGNTTTTTTAGTAAATACTAGAAAATATACCTTTCTAAACTCAAGAATACAGGATTAGGAGGCAAGGGAGATGTTCAGCAACAAGTTTTAATGAGGAAACTGTGAAGTCTCCATGTTTTGCTAGTTATTGAAGTATCTGAAATGCACAGTAACCCCAGCTGAAACGCCCAGTAGAACCAGAATGCCATTTGTGGCAGTGTGCATGGTCACTAACATGTTACTGTCTTACGGGAATGCTCTCGCTTGTCAATGAGAGCTTCAAATGTTTGTGTTTGGTGCATGTATTTGACCATTAAGTGAAGAAACAATTTACTAGCATCAAGCAAGCACCTTGGAGAGTTTGTATAAGCTAGAGGCCAGAAATACTAGAAAAGCATTTGCCCAAACCTGTCAATTGTAGATTTTTGCAAGATCTAAGGACTCGATCCTGAAAGTACCAAAGGCCCTGTTTTGAATTGATGGTACTCAGAACTTTCCAGGAAACAATTGACACATTGCAAGTTTTACCCTTTTACCCCTATTAAATAGATTGATTTCATTTCACTGTTGGAGAGTCTTATCACAAGCATTTAGCTATGTTTCGGTAATGCTGGAAGAGGAGGTGGACCTGACTGGGAATTGTTTTGTTACTCTAAACCAGCACACGTGTGTTTTATGCTTTTGAATAAGTGGATGAAGATGGAAGTTTCAGAAACTTCCTTAGAGTAGCCTTCCAATAGAGAACAATGTCACAATAATTTAGTGCACCAACAAGAGGGGAATTATAGTTCCTTGCATAGCTCACATAGGGGATCGATCGTATGACGTTAGATACCTTTTTTGCTAATGAAAGATGACTATGATGGCACATGTTGTACAGGCCACCAAAAAGTCTTAAAAACATTATCAGAGTAAACTTGTTATTTGTACAGGGAATTAATAAATTATTTATTTAAGTGTTTATACAGTGTATTCACATATTGACCTTTGAAGTGCAATGGATGGACCAACACTAAAAAGAATTATAAAATTAAACACAGACAGAAATATAAAGATTTGTCTGGAATTTGGGTTCTTAAAGTTAGGATACTTGATTATACTTCTTTCATACTAAACCAGAAAGCCAAAAAGCACCATTTATTACCTTCTACCATAATGTCTCCCACTGCTCCCTGCAAAAACCTGCACTATGAACCCTAGAAACAACAACAACAAAAAATGCTTCTTGATCCAGGATTTAAAAAAAGAAAACAACTTAGCACTCCTACACATCTTGGAAACATTTAGTAATTTAGCCACTGACCCCATAGGGTATTTCCTAGAAGCAGAATTGAGCAAGACTGAAACTGTCACGCTGTTATGGGCATGAAGATATGACATGGACACTTGATTTGTAAAATATGAACCAAAGTGTTACATCTTTTCCTTTTTCATGCATTTTTAAAGACTACATCAATATTTTTTTTCATTATTTCACTACCAAGATCACGAAGATCTCCTGAAATTACTGTTGAAAATCTTTGGTCCATTAACACTAGAATTAGTATTGGTCCTTCTTCTCTGAGCTATAACTCACCACAATGGAAACCTGGAAATGTATTTTAGCGTAAATTTTCCATTTGCATTCTTCTTAATTTTCAATCTGACTGCCCTCAGTGTTAGTTATGTCAGTGTGGTTTTGAATGCTGTCGTGTTTTCACTACCATAGTAAAATTCTGGAAGGTTATAAGCAAGCTGTAGTAAGATTATTTTTAGAATATTACTCATAATGCAATACTAGCTTTATACTGTGAGACAGCTCCGCATCCTAAGTCAGAACTGCTTGGTGATTTTTCTAACAGAGTGGATATTAATTTTGTTTTTGCTTCTATCAGGCTTAGTCTGGTATTACTATCACATGTTTGCCAGGAGTTGCTATCATGAGCCCCTTACCAAAAAGTATAACTAGAAAAAAACAGTAATATCCTATGGGAACATAAACCCAAAGGACTTTTTCAACACATTCCACAAAATCAAACCATTATTAAATAGCCTTGAGAGGACTAGAAACTGGAAAAAATGGTCTCTCTATTCTCACCCGGAGTGTGAGGCTAATGATGTGTAGTTTGGCCTGATGCTGCTCTGAGTGAATCAGTGGTAAAAGTCTGAGCTCAATTCCTGTCCCAAAAAGGGTATTTCCCAACCTCGGGTCCACCCAGCTGAAGCTGATTGACAGTGCTTCCAGGGGTGGCAGAAGTTCCAGGTCCACTTCTTGGCACTCGCTCTCTGGATACAAGTACCTCAATGCTTTTGCGCCTTATTGTAAAGGGATTTCTTAATGGTAAGGGACAGACCTCAGTTCTGTCCAGACAAAACTCCTTAGCAGAATAGGAAATTCCCAGAGGGTGGGGAGGAATTTTAAAGGGCTAGAGGGATATGTTGCAAAATGCTAGCCTGGCACCCAGAGGCTGAAATCTGTTATTTATGGAAGAGCAGAGGGAGAAAACAGATGGTGTACTTCCTCACAATATACTCTACAATCTCTGCATTGTGTCAGCATAAATTTGTGGGGTACAATTTAGAAGAATGAGATGATAGTACTGTCTCTATCCCCAGCCACTTCTTCCATTCACATGCCTAGAAAGATACCAGCTAATGTCACATGCAGTGGCATTTTATAATAAAAAAAGACCACTTTTAGAAAGACCTGGAACAACAGTGTAAATCAGAAATAGCGTCAATGGTATTAGTGGAGTGATGCCAATGTCAATCTGCTGCAGTTGAAAGAGGGTTTAAGCCCATTCTATGAGAAGCAGACAAACTTCAAAAACAATTTTTTTGTTCATTTGAGGACAGAATTGTGTGTATAGGCTTTATTATGTGCACAGACTTCTCTCAGCACTCCCCAGGGCTGAAAGTGGGATGTACATCTCATGAAAACAATTTTATAAAGATATTTCCAGTATTTCCTTTTTTGTTCATATCAAAAAGAACACAACTACAACTTTGCCTGTCAGTTTTTTTCCCTCTTTCCAGTCCCTCAAAACACCAGCAAAGAACTGAGATGTCTGTTGAAAACGAAGCTCTCAAATGGATCTGGAAGATTATGTTAATTGAAACCTAGTTTTGGTTTCTATGTGGCCTGTATTTTCAGGGTCCATTTGAGGTTTTCAGGTTTCTTTTGCTGAAGCCAGACAAGAAATATTTTGGTTTCTTTTATAAAAGTGTTTTAAAATAGAAAAATCCTTTCTGTTGAAGTTTTCAGCAGATTATTTGGGCATTTCTTTGAGATATTTCTGTGACTGAATTGCTCTATGGCAGATATAGTCTACCCAGAGATCTTTTAATTGGAAGATTTGAGACCTCAGATAAAGGTAGCCATATGACAGAGGGCAAAATTTCCAAATCAAAATTTTGTGCTTTTCAGCCAAAGGTTAGAATTCTTGACCAAATATTTTTATCTATGTATTTATTTATAAATTAATCTTCTTTTTATTTTCAAAAAATTGAGCTTTTCATAAACTGAAGGAAATGTCACTGGAAAACACTTTCCTGCTGATAAAGAGAATATCGGCAGACTGCTACAAAGTGACTGCTTTAGCACAGACTTAAGTGAAAGTAGAATTGAGTTCCAGTATTATTTTGGGATATGAAGAAGAAGCCTAACTGTAATATCTATGTCCAGGCACAACTAAGATGTTAGAAAAGGGATGCACTGTACTGGTGTCGTCCTGTTTATCTGGGAACAGTTGCTTCTGCAGTTCCTTTTTTTTTTTCCTGAAAAAGATAGAGAGAATATGCATGTGGAATGTTGTTGATATAGAAAAGATTATACAAACTATTCCCACTGAATTAAAGACATCTGAGTTCAAAGAGAACTGTTTGTAACTTTTCTTTCCACTGCCCTGGTTTTTGGTTTAATTAAGAAAAATATTTTTTAGCTGGCTACTTTAGCTCATGCTAAAGAAAAAAAAAAGCAACATCAAACTGCATAAGAGAAAGTTCATATAACAATTTTGTGGTGGAACAAGCAAGTAGATCTATGCTGAACATATGGTAATTTCCCACTGATTTGTGTAGTAATATACTAGAAATGCCTATCTCGATGTTGCAGAGATGATCTGAAAACCAGGGGCTCTTTTTTTCTGAACTTGGTGGAGCCTGCATGTCTCGGTTGATGTGGGTATATGTCATCCTTCTGGCATCTTCTGATGATGATGCCTATTAATACTGTATGCCAGTCACCAAGCCCAAGTACATTTTACTATACTGCAACTTGATGACAAAAAAGGTTACTGTGAAGGTGACCAGATAAAATTTTAAAAATGAGAAGAGCCACTTGAGTGGAGTGTTCCTCCCTGCTAATTCTCTCTCTGCTTCCTTGAATTTTTAACTTATGTTTTTCTGCTTGTGTTATCTTTGCTAACAAATGACAATATTGAGGTGTCTGTGATTCTTTCATGCAGTGCTTTTTTGCAAAATGATTGTTTATTAAAGATGTACATTACAAAAAAAATTTGACTGTTAACGCCTTCCTCTGGGATTTTGTTTGTATACAAAATAAGATAGTACGCCCAATTCTTAAATCCAAAAGTTATTGTATAGCATTCCTATCTGGAAGCAAGTAGTGAAGGTTTTTCATAGTTATTTTAATTTCATATAACAGATAAAAAGATTAAAATTAAACCACTTGTCCTTCACTATTCATCACAACTGAATAATGTACGTTAAACAAAACATGCAATAGAGAAGGAACACACAGGCTGTTAATACAGGTGAAATGCAATTGCAATAAATATTTCAAGGATTTTTAGCTTGGAACAAAGTTTACAGTTACTGGCAAACTTGAGAAGAAAATGTTATAATGATTATGTTTCAAATTATGAACAACAGTTTACCAATTTTTTCTGATATAAATAAAACGTACGATGAAATTTGAGCTATAGTGATGTCAAAGGCACCACTTGTGTTCTTCAAGCAGTTTCATTGCAGTCAGGACCTCATATCAAACAATGCTGGTTTAATTTCTGGCATTATGAAAGAAGTAGTGTTCATGCCATAACTTCAGTGCATACATCTGTTATAGCTCTCTTTAACGTTGACAGAGACTCCATGCTTGCTTTAAAGTCCTCCATTCATTTCTTAAATAATGGCACCAAATGTTCATACTTCTATAACCTTCTCTATTCAACACATTTCACAGACATCAGTGAAAGAAAGCTTCATAGCAATCAGAAGGTTTGGTGATGACATTAATCTTGTTTTCATTATACAGTGGAAAATCCAAGGTACAGAAAGGGCACATTTTGACACTTGTGAAATCTAAGTACAGCCAACAATAAAACCAAGACCTGAGGCAGCTACAGTGTTTAAATGGTAATTATCAAATTCCATATCACTAATACAGATAGGTAAATATGCAGTTGTCTCTGAGGTTACGCATCTCAGAAATTTTATTTGGTTTTGGTAGTAAATGATAGGCTAATTTCACAGCTGCTGTGAAACTGCTCAACCTAGGTGGGTGGAATGGTGTTGATTTAAATCAGCAAGGCATCTGGATGCTTATGCTTGCACCAAGACCTCATTCTCTTACAAACAAACAAACAAACAAACAAACAAGCCATATAAGCCATATATTTTTCAAAACTTGTGTTTCAGGGTGCCAAACTAGAGGTGCTGAGAGTTGCAGCTTTTCAAATAACAGAAAGAAAACACATTGAACCAAAATTTGAGCCATGTTGTAAAAACATAGAAAACACGCTTTTCACCCGGAGGTGCTGCTTTGAGCAGTGAAATGATAAGAGGTTAGTTAGCACTTGTGCGAGCTGAAACAAAGTTTGGGGTGTTTAAACTTAAATATCTTATTTGTGGTATAACATACTCAGACTTCCTATACATTACAGTAACGTAAAAATGTTGGTGGGTATCCCCTGCTATCTTATATGGAAGGCTTCCTACACAGCTGATTCCTAGCTGTCATTGTGTTGTTTACTATGATCAGCCTTGACAGATTTACCCACCTTATCGGAAAGAAAACCAGGCCAGCCAAAGCTCCTGTGTTCATGCACACCAATTCATTTTCTCAGTTTCCAAAAAGGTCAATTTTTTTTGCTTTCTTAAGAAACCACTCCTTGTAACAAGGTCCATGATTCTATGATTGATTCTATGATTCTATGACCTGATGTGCAAATGGGTGGTGATGTTATGGCACAGTGTATCCTCAGCATCATCCATGGAAAAGCCGAACCATTTGACATCAGTTTCTGCGTGCCAAAAGAAGAGATCCATTTCCTCATCTTAACAAGTAAAAAACTTTCCTGAACTGAAAAAAAATCTTTCTGTGTTACAGACCATTTCTTCCCATTGGTGTAGAGAAGATATGGAAACATATCTAACAGCATTAACTCCTAAGCTTTTAAAATGAAAAGTAAAATCTGAAATTTGTTGAAAATGCCTATTATACAATGTCCTGTGTAATTTATTAGCTACAAAATTACTCCCGATCGGGGTTAAATGTGATGACAAGTAAGATATACGCATGTGCTGCTTTACATGAATCATACTAAGACCTTATCCAAATGATTGATGAAATGTATAGACCCAGTATTATTTGATATACAGAACGTACATTAAAACTCTTTGTTTAATCACCAATAGGAAAATCACTCAGTTTTAGTGTATTTTTGAAGCACTTTTTAATTTTTCTTTTTATGATATGTTGTTTGAGGTTTAGAACTATTTTAAGAGGCTCGTGTGCATTCAGAACATTAATGTGTTAGGTGAAAAATGTAAAATCTGACCTTCAGAAGGGGTTGTGACAGCTACCTCTGACTTCAGAAGGATAGGTGGAAGTTTAGTGTTGTTGAAAATCTGTACATAGATTACATATTCAAAGATGGCTAACAATCAGGGTACACAAATGGCAATGCTCATCTCTTACGAGCTACATAGTCAACTTCTGTTGAAAATTAGACCTGTAAGATAGTATGTAGGGCAGTCTTGTGATTGTTAAGTCAACAAAGGCAACAGAGTTCCACATCCTTATCCAGCGTTCAAATGAGGGAGTTTTCCATCTTTGTTTTGTTTGTTTGATTGTTTGGTTGTTTTCTTTGTTTGTTTGGTTGGTTGGTTTTGTGTGTGGGTGTGTGTGTATGGGTCTTGCCTCTAATACTTATCAAGGATGAAAGCAGACATTTATCAGGATTTCTGAATTCTTTATCAGTCTGGAGTTGTAAATGAATCTGCCATACATGTACCTAAGGCAAAGTTAGTTCACACATACATGTATGCTCAGCTATTTGCTTGGTCTCTTTGCTTTTGAAATACATTTGCTTTGCTTGCAGCAGGCCATGCATCTGCATGCCCCAGGCTGGCCTGGAGACCTGCAGCAGGGTCAAAGGACAGGACCAGGCACCAATCTGCTGCAGGCTTGGGTGGGAAGTTGCTTCCTTCCAGTACATAATTCCATCAGTAGAGTTGCTTCTGCTTTTTACACTAACAAGCTGAAAGCAAAAATTGAACTGATGAGTAAGACTTATTTTCAGTGTAAAAGCCACCAAATGGATCCACCTTGCATCAAACGTGTGGTAGCATAGCTCTAGCAGAGCTAGTGGAATAATAGCAGAGATGAGCTTGTTGTATAATAGTTCCAAAACACGAATATTTTCAAAAGGGATTTGTCTCCAGGCAGAGCTTCGGGCCAAATTCCCTCACGCTTTTCTTGTGTTGCTTCATACAGATGTTTTATTTTGGTTCCCAGGCAAAATGTCATTCACTGCAGAACAAATAACTATGACAATATGGGCATCTAATTGATATTTTATAAGTAAATCCGACGTTGCCATGTATTTGCCTAAACCCATGTTGTGTAGTTTTCAGACACATAAAGGATAGCATTGTGTTTTTCTACCCAGCTTCTATGTACATATTTCCAAATTTAACACATTTACTTTAATGTATACAATTTTAGCTGACTCTTTATATGTTTTCTACTGTAGGTCTTCGAAAGCTATGTTCATATAAATATTTAGAATAGCATACTTTTGTTTGATTTACAAATTTTTTTCCAGTGTCTTCTAGTTGGAAGAGCCAGCTTATTAGGTCAAGCTGCTGTTATCTTGGTCACATAGCAAGTAAAGAAATGAACTATTAAAAACACATAAGCCCAAACAATAAATTGGTAAAAATGTAAGGAGCATCAGCAGGACAGACACTACTCAAATGCTGAGTTGAAAACACATTAATTTTTCTGTAGGAAGAAGGAAAGATAAGAAAATTCCAAATAACAATGTTACTATGTCTGAAAAATATGGTTCCAAACATATTCTTGATTTAAATTGTCACTAACACATGCTTGCTTTCCATTTTGCTTCTACTCATGTTTTGCATTTGTTGCCCAAGAGATTCATAACCAGCTGCATGGCTCTTTCTTTGCGCAACACCGAAGAAGGAATTAAATGAAGGCACCTAGAAAACTCCTTATGAAGGCATCCAAGGATATTTGTGTTGCCTGGTATAAGGGACTATGTTGAGAAGTGAGGCTGGGGTTGTGAATACAGTCTGAATTAATAATTACTACTAGCACAGGAGATTCTGACAGTTACTACAGAGCAGCTTTTGTCTGAAGGCAGTCTAAGTTCTGGTGAGGCCAACGTTTTCAGAGACCCACTATACCAGAGAGGGACTGAAAAAGTGATAGTTTCCTCTTATTTCAACACCAAGGAGACTTTGGCATACTTTAGCATCCCATAGCACAAGGAAACCTTTGAGATATATATAAACACCTAAACTGCGTTAGATGTGCATACTGTTTTGTAGAGTCAGATGCAGAAAGGATTATGTCCCATCTAGGAATTCACGAGTGCTGTAGCAGAAGGATATTGAATGAGACTCAAAACATCTGCAATTTCGAATGGTAGAATATATATTTGGGAAGAATCCTTTTCTCATGTTTTATTTATTATTTACTGTCATGGAATCTGCATATACTGACTTCAGAAATAACTTTAGCTAACTGTGTTACATATGTGAAAAGGAATCTCTCCAGCACAGGCTGATCTGGTTGAAGGTTGGCACTCTGTTAAAGTCATCGGAAATAATGTGGATGTCTTTGCAGTTTAACTATCCTGTTACAAAATACATGCTTTTTTTTTTT
>VXAL01012886.1:276624-292857 GCA_013399475.1 Chauna torquata | reverse complement strand
CTGGTGAAGGGTCTGGAGAACAAGTCTTATGAGGAGATGGGGTTGTTTAGCCTGGAGAAAAGGAGGTTCAGGGGAGACCTTATTGTACTCTGCAACTGCCTCAAAGGAGGCTGTAGCGAAGTGGGGGTCGGTCTCCTTGCCCAAGCAACGAGTGATAAGACGAGGAAATGACCTCAAGTTGCTCCAGGGAAGGTTTAGGTTGGATGTTAGGAAAAATTTCTTCACTGAAAGGGTTGTGAAGTATTGGAACAGGCTGCCCAGGGAAGTAGTTGAGTAACCATCCCTGGAGGTATTCAAAAGATATGTAGATGTGATGCTTAGTCACACGGTTTAATGGTGAACTTGGCAGTGCTAGGTTAACAGTTGGACTGGATGATCTTGGAGGTCTTTTCCAACCTAAATTATTCTATGATTCTATGATTCTATGATTCTATGATTCTACGACAGACTTTGCATGAGTCTCTATATGAATCAAAGGGAATTTTGTTGCTGATCATATACTGAATCTTACATCTATAGTCATGAAATGTGGCCTGCAGATCATGTCCTCAAAAATTTAACTTTTCCAGATAGTGTGTTTGACAACCTAGATTATATCTTATGCATCTAGTTTATCTAGTTAAGTTACATTGGGTCCAAAACTCAAGTTTTTTTAGGAATAAGCTCTGAGGAAATTTGCCTTTGGAAGCAGACATACATGTATGGAACAGCTATTGCTACACACCCCTGGAATATGTCATCTGTGCCTAACTTTCTTTTTTTCCACAAAAAATTCCCAAGTACTTTCTCCTCTGTCATTTTCAAAAACTTCGTTTTCAGTCTCATGGTCTAGATTAAGTATAACTTTGTCCTACCATTTGCTGAAAAATGTGGTCAGAAAAAGGTAAGTAGAAGTTCTGAAGAGAAGATAGCTGAAGTTCTTCCCTGCTGAATTTAGCTTTATCTTAAATACAAATTCCACTTTTTCTGTCTACTGTCTTTTCCATCATCCATGTTTCTCTTGTTTTCTCTCCACCACTCCTTTGGGCCTATGAAATTTTGAACATGTTCAGATGCCTAATAAATTACAGAAAGTAAAAATTAATAGTTATGTTACTAGATGGTCAGTAGAGGTTTTCTGTGCAGTGTAACTTTTTCATATTTGAAAGTTCCCCCACTTTGCACTAGAATTGAAAATACAAGATAACTGCATGTATGTGAATGAGAAATCAACTATCTAAAATACAGATTATTGTAAGAATTCCTACTGATTGTGTTTGTGACATATTTTACCAAGCCATTGGCAAGCACAGCTTTCCTGTTTTGAATTCCAAACAATCAGATTGCTATATTAGGCAATGTTCTTTAACATACATGAAATACCGAATATAAGATTTACTTAAACAAGCAATAACCATTCACAAAACTTAAAAGAGGGTCAGAAACAAGTTTCCGTATTTTATGAGCCAGTATTCACTTTATTAAAATCATGTCACAATACTTCCCGACAATTGTTACAATTCATATTGTTAGCAAAAGGAAGTACTGCATTATTAAGAAAGAATGTCTTTTAATTTACTACTTTAATTAAAAAAAAGCGTTAAATATTTCTCTTCCATAGCTATGCAATGATACAGTTTATTTCTTTGAAGACAACACTGCTCAGATAAATGAGAAATGAGTAACACAGCCATGCTATTCACTCTATAGAAGAAACTACAACATTACAGAGAAAGGAAACTTTAACAAACAGGTTTGCATCACTTAACAGTTGAGTTAATCAGTTTACTTTGATAACAGATTGAAAAACATATTTAATTATGTACCATTTGAGGTTCAAGAACATGACAATGAATATCTGATCTAGGAGAAATTTCTGAAGGAAATATGATCTTTTTGTGAAGAGGATGTATTGAAAGCATTTTGTTTTTTGTTTAAGAGATCCAATGAGTTTGGAGAATATAGACCTATCCCTATTAAGACAGCAAGCAATCTCTAAGCCTGGATATTTACCAGATACAGGTCCAAGTACTGTTTTTCTCTCCTTTCTCTCTGCATTGTTTTGCTAGTTTGCTTTGTTTTCCTTTACTTTCTCCTTTCTTCTCTCTCCTGAGCATATGTAGGCATATGCCGTAGGTACACACAATATATTAAATAGGCACTTAAAGATGTATTAGAAATGATATCACTGTGCCCTTCTCAATATCAGAGGATGTGACCAAACTGTGGAAAGAAAAACAAACAAACAAACAAAATAGAATATAACATGAATGACACCTTGGGAAAAACTGAAATTTTGAATTCAAAGGTAGTAATTATAAGAGTTCAATTACTTGGCTCTAAAGTCACAGGGCATGTAGCTTTTCTCTTCTGCGTGAAGACTGCTGCTCCAGTTTGTCATTATCTTTCTTGACTGGGGACCCCAAGACGGGATGCAAGGATCCCAGCGTGGTTTTGTAAGTGCAAAATGGTTCAGGGCCTTTTACAAGGAAATGCCAAACAGGGAGGAAGCCTCTCAGCCTGAATACTATGCTCCGCTCTACCAGGATGCCCAGGGCCTTCTCTGCAAAGCTGTTCCACAGTCAGTTGACCCCATCCTCCTGTAAGGCACTGGGCTGTCCCCTCTGGGGTGAATGAATATGCACCCACTGTTGAATTTTACTAGGTTTCTGTCAGATCATTTCTCCAACCTGCTGAGGTTCCTCTGAAGGGCAGCCTCGCCCCCCTGCTCATCAACTGCTCTGTTCGGTTTGGTGCCACCTGCACATTTGTTAAGGATGCATTTGATTTATTTTTACTAGTTGTTAATTAAGATAGCATTGGCCCTCAGTACTGACTCCTGAGACATCAGACAGATTTTAGCTGAAGCAGGCCAGCCAATTTTCACCTGCTCCTCAGTCCACCTGTCCAGATCCCTCCTGCCCAGTATGGTTACCAGAGTGCTCTGGGAGGCCAGGCTGAAAGTCTTGCCAAGTTGAGGCAAGCGGCACCAGTTACTATCCTGTGGTGGTTTTACCCAGCAGAGCAGTGGAACTCTACCACAACTGCTATCTCACTCCCCCTCCTGAAAAGATGAGGGGGAGAAAATAAGATGAAAAAAAAAGGCTCAAGGGTAGAGATAAGGATAATTTAATTAAAGAGAAAAGAAAAAAAATTAATACAAGCAAAGGCTACATGGAAGCAAAGAGAGAAAAAAAAATTCTCTCCTTCCCGTCAACAAGCGGTGTTCGGCCACATCCTGGGAAGCAGGGCCTCAATACGCCTAGCGGTTTTTCAGGAGGACAGACGTCTTCATAACAAGAGCCCCCTCCTTCTCCTTCCCCTTTCCCATCTTTTATTGCTGAGTGTGACACCACATGGTATGGAATATCCCTTTGGTTGGTTCAGGTCAGCTGCCCTGGTGATGTCCCCTCCCAACTACTGCCCACCCCCAGCCCACTGGGTTTGGGGGGTTTGGAGAGGCTGGGTGCTGTGCCAGCACTGCTCAGCAGTAGACACAACACTGGTGTGGTATCAGTGCTGGTCTAGCTACAAGTGCAGAGCACAGCACTGTATGGACTGCTGTGGGGAAAGTCAATCCCGGCCAGACCCAGTACAACATCCCCAGGGGCAGCCATGCCGGCATGGGAGGCAAGCAGAAGAGATGGGTAGGAGTCACCTGAACTGGGTGAGGTCTTATTACAGCAATCTGCAAACGGTGTGCTATTTTATTTTCTGTTTCTTCTTTAGTATGTAAACATCTGTAGCATACTACCAATAATTCTAAAATATCAAAATATATTACTAATGTAAATGATCAAACGTTGGGTGTTATACATGTTTTACAAATATTCAGCTTTAGGAAGTAGTTGGATATACACCACCAGCCTCAGCCAGCCACTGGTACTTTGGATCCATTCAAACAGCCCCTTTGAGTCTGATAAAGTTCTTGGTCACAAATACCCAGTGCTGAGTCAGTTCAATCCCCAATGAAAATCTGACGTCTCTTCTTGAAACAAAATCTAAACTCAGTGCTGCATTATTTGCATGCCCAAAGATCTAATGCTTTAAGATTAAGGCACTGACAACAAATTAGACCTTTTCTTTCTATTTTCAATTAAGTGAACTGCTAGCAGTCAGGGGGTCTGGGGGAAATGGAGAATGTGGGTATCTAGACAGAATTTGCATGTCCCACTGTGCAGCCAAGAAACTGAGATCTTCCTCTGTGCTAGGTTGTTCTTTAGGTACAAAATGTAGCAGATTATAATGAAGCAGGGTGCAGCAAAGTTGCCTTAAAAAATCATTTCGCAACTGAAGTAATTGAGTTTGTTGGCTGAAAGGTACTTACAGATTTAATTTAACTTTACATAGATATTGCACATATAAAATTGCAGCTGTGTTGCAATTATATTCAGGGTTTATTCTATGGTGAAGGAAATATTCAGAACTTTTAAAAAATCTTACATAAAAAAAGGCAATATTAAATGGATATCCACATCAAAATGATTTCTACAATCATTTCATCTCCTTTATGAATAGACAGAATGGTCCTTCCTGTCTTTTACAGAGGACTTTTTGTTACAATGAATATCCCAACTTTTTCAATGATCCTAAAAAATTCCATTATTATTCTGCCTATCTAAATGCCATGGTGCTGTAAATTCTCCTCTGAAAAGGAGGAGAACTGTCCTCGCTATACCCTTTTTCAGGAAGAACAGCATCAGTTTTTTTTTTCCTGTGGTATTGAGGGAATAATAGATTAAGAAACTTTCTCAAGGACACCGGAAATCTGTGGTAAAGAAAATGCAATTCAAATATTATGAACCTCTAGACAGCAGTGTTAACCACAAGACCACCAAAGCTTAGGCCTGAGGCATCCTCTGCTGAGATTAAAAAAAAAAAAAAAAAATCAAAAAAATCAAACTAAACACTTCAAACTGAAGCTAGTAGGACTTCCAATCCCTTCCACGATTACCCTGGAGCAGAGCTGAATGGGACCTTCGGTATGGCCTGAATATGGAAACACTATGCTGAAAAGTACACAGCAAGGGTTGCACTTCATTTTCAAAGGGGAAACAAGACCAAGCAAAAAGGATCTGAAAGTCTTAAAAGACTTTTTAGATGAGCTGTGTAGCTTGCGTTTGTGAACTGGGTAGCACAGAAGAGATGGGGTGTTCTCCTGTGTGGTTTCCAACAGTGCCAGGAGTGGTAGTTGCAGAGCAGCTGGACAGTGCTGCACCTTACGCCTCTCACCACAGCTAGGTGCTTGGGTAGGACTGGCAGATTGCTGGTTAGCTTGATTAATGCATGCAACGCTGGATAAGAGGGAGACAAAAAGACACAAACTGTCCAGACACACCAAAATTAACAGAGAACAAATGAGAAATAGCAATGAGGTGTCCAAATTTTCTTTCACAGGGCAAGGTTAGTCCATTTTCCTGCTCTTCTGTTGACCTGTTATGAAATTATTTTTCTGCTCTAAAATCTGTGAAATTTAATGTATTTTCATAATTATCAAAACAGCTAATTGTTATTGTTAGGATGACTGTCACATAGGGTTAAAATAAGCATAGAGGATGTGTTTGTTTTGTTTTGTTTTGTTTTTAATAATTGCTGCAAATAATTCACGTGGTTTAAATCCAATTGACAGTACAATTCAGATGAATAAATAGTAAACTCACTCTTCTTAATATGTTAGGAAATTCTAACCCTGATTTAAAGCAGAGTTCCTTTATTTCACAGTATTGCTTCATGATTAATGGATAAGAATTTGATGTAGAGGACCGCAGTTTCCAGCACTACTTGTTTTAGTCTACTTCTAAAAATCTCTTTTTTGTTGTTTTCTTTCAAGAAAGGTACAGTTCTTGGCATTACCATATTATGGATTTTTTTTTTCTTTCATAGAGAAACAAAATTAACTGGCTAGCCATTTACATTTTCAGAGAAAAAAAAAAAAAAGAATGGAAATACAACCTGTGTTTACTGGAGAACAAGAAGAAAAATCTAAAAATAAAACTAGACACTGAAAATTGACATTCCTCTTAAACTCTCAGGATTCTTGTAAGACAGGAATTCATAATATTTCAATGACATTTGTAAATCTGTAAACAGCTGAGTTTACCAAATAGTATAAAAAGAACCACTGACATAACTTGTTTTCCTGCATGGATTTATCACAAATACATTAAATTTTCTAATTCCAAATTTGGGAAGTACTCTAATATCTCAGCTGTCAAAGTGTGATAAATGTAATTCAAATGTCTGTGTCCCTTAGAAGGTTTTCTTCCATAACATCTTCAGGACAAAAACATTGCTCTTACTGTGGTTTGTGGGAAAAGTCACAACTGTAATGGAAAACTCTGCTCTAGAGCTCCTCCTTAGTGCTCCAGTTTTCTGGAAGACCTGCCATGTCGTGCTGGAAATCATTTCTCTATGTGATGTTTTTTTGCAAGAAAATATCCAGATCAACTCTTATCAGCATTCCACCACCTTCATTCATTTTCTTTGAAAATAAACTTCCAAACTGGAGACTATGATTCAGCAGGAAATCCAGTGGTTAAATTGGAAACACCCTTTGGAAAGAGGTAACTATACCCATGGGTGGTCAGACTGACATACTTTAGGGTGAAACTGGACTGTCATTTTGGAAATATAAATAAGAGCAAGAGAACACTGACACACTTAAGTAGCACTTTGATGGGTGGTTTTTACCCCTTACCATAAAAAGAATTAGAGACTAATCCACCAAACATGAAATGACAGGTTTATCTCTACTTTGGTACTTACCAAAGCTGTGGTAAATAATGAGAAAGCTGAGGCAAAAAAATGCTGTAGTCTCAACACATACCTTGAAGAAAGAACTTGGAATCTGACTGTAGATCAAATTTTATAGCAGGATCTTTCCTTTAGTCCTTTTTGGTCATAAACTTGGGGACAGAAGAACTCAAACTCCACAGCTGTACTTGAATTTTGTAGCTAGGCTCTGTTTCTGATGCCACTACCAGATGTTTCTGAAGACGATCTTTATTTCTTCTTAACTCTGTTGATAGGAGCCATCTGCTTCCCAAATATCTCATCTAAAGAATAACTGTAATGTGTATTTAATAATTAATTGGTAATGGACTGAGGTGAGCAACTTTCTAATTGAGCAAGCATTTGTAAACCCGTTCTCTTCTTTTGCTTACCTAACTGGGGATTTTAAAGCTCTGGGATTTGCAAACCACAGTGTGCTTTCCAGTGGATAAGGACTTTTATATGCCAATGTGAATCTAGCTTGCTTCTCTTTGATGCTTTTAACCAATTACGAACCAAAGAATCAGGAGAAGATACGTTAAAAATACTGCCAATATATATGAACTGAAAGTATATGCAGTACAGATAAAATGGCAGTTAAACCCTGTAAAAGAGAGAAAAAAAAAAAAAAAAAAAGAGAGAATCAAGTTTTACTTTGGTAACATTACTTTGTAGATATTTTTCCCCTTCACTCATCCATACTGTGTAGAGTTCGACTCAATTTACCTATGATAAAATAAACCATTGCTATTAATAAACATTCTTTTTCAAAGAAAATAATGGAATTATTTATGGAATTTCTTATTTCTCATGCAAATCTTAAGCAGGCACCTCAATCCCATGTCCCTCTGTTGATTACAAAGAGGTTTTTGCTTTTGATGATAGTTGTTTTGGATTTTGGCAGTACAGCTCACTGTTAAGAATTACAGATGATCTATGATTTATAGTTGAACATCAGCACCAACTTTGAAAACATGACTGTTCTTTTCTTCAGAATTGCTCTGAAAATCCCTTGGGAAGAGGAGAACTGTCTGGCCCTTCCATTTCCAGACTGAGCAGGAAGTTCAGGGGAACAAAAAAGCTAGAATAATACTAGAATATTTGTACAAAGTTAAAGCTGAATCAGGAGTAAAATCAAGTGTATGCTTTCTTCTTTTTTAACTAGGCGTGTAATGCTTATCAGCAGATGATTTTATCCTGGTGCTTTGGTCGCATCTTAAGGATGCCACAAAGCCCTCCTCTGTAATGAGAACATGACTCCTAATATTTTATGCCTTATGGTCTGCACGCCATGGAGATGTCATATGGATTTATTGTACCACCTGAGAGGACCACCTGAGAAGCTGGGCTTGGGAGACATGGCCAGTCTCTGAACTAACTCCCTGGCGTGTTAGATCAGACACCCAAGCCATGTTATCTTCCCCTTCTTCTGTGCCCATCCCTGTCTCATGTCCTCAGTCCCCGAAGCTTTCAGAGTCATGGTGTGGAGTAGAGTTTTCACTAGCTATGAAGTGTGGAGGCAAGAAGGACACTTTGTACGCAGTTATTTTGAAGCACCGTACTGCCCCATATTTAGCCATGTATTACCATAAAATATCTAAAGGAAAACATAAACAGTCAAGCTATTAAGCTACTTAGCACCCCTCACTTTTCTCTGGAGTAGTCAATAACTAATACTCCTGGTTTTTAGTCTTTACTCAGATATTTCTATTATCTTCTGGCTGATCTTGGATTGAATTTTACAGCTAGATCTTCACTGTTTTTTAGGATTTCAGTTTTAAACACGGACATAAATGCTCAAACTCCAGTACTATCTTTGAATTGTGTAAGCTGGCAAATCTCTAAGGCTATTTGAAATTTTGGCATGGAAGGAAAACAGAGAGGGCAGTTCAGAATGAACAACCACCAAGCTGAACTTCTTCAGGGACAGACAATTTATCAGCTGTATACGGTAGGATCGAGGAAATGTATGGAGTGAAATCAAGATAGACTTAAAATTGTGCACAAAACAGTAAAGCAGTGGCACACAAGGAGTTTCTCAGTGTGACAAGCTTCTTTGCAAAGATGGCTCTGAAAAGAACTCTGCATGGGGCTCATTAAAATTCTGCAGTCATGGTCCACAAATAGAGCAGGACACACAGAGAATAAAAACCTGTACAAACATGGAGTTCCAGGGAAAATCAGATTGCTTTGTTATAACCTTAAAGTTCAGTCCTAAAAACCATACTCTCACTAGTATTCCTATTGACTTCAATTGCATGATGGAGTCCTAAGGACTATCTAAAGAAAAATCAGCTCTGCAGACTCATCAAAACCCCACACCAGTCCAAATACATCAACTCACCCTTCCTTCATCCTGTTGCCTCAGTATGGCTAGGTTTATTTTTTTTCTTTTTCTTTTTCTTTTTCTTTTTCTTTTTCTTTTTCTTTTTCTTTTTCTTTTTCTTTTTCTTTTTCTTTTTCTTTTTCTTTTTCTTTTTCTTTTTCTTTTTCTTTTTCTTTTTCTTTTTCTTTTTCTTTTTCTTTTTCTTTTTTCTTTTTCTTTTTTCTTTTTCTTTTTCCTGTACAAACCCATAGCTTGTACTTGAGTTGGACTGCATTTTCTAGAAGGAAATCTAAGGTGAAATCCTGATCCTATTGTCTTACAGACATAAAGAGCTAGCAGGAAGTGGAGAATTGAGTTCTGGTATTTTTGTTTGGTTTAATTCGGGGTAAAATCTGCCCTGTGTTTATGGACACTAAGGCTTACAATAAAATAGTAAATGCTATACAACAAAGTTCTTAAAAAAAAAAGAAAAAAAATTTCCATGTAATTAGCATACAAGAGTTGCTCCAGGAAGTCCAATCCTGTTCTCCTTACTTGGGCACCACTGCCTCCATTAATTTTAATTTCATCTGGATTTTATCTAAATGAAGAACTGTAGGATCTGATCCCATGGAATCTGGATGAAATAAATTCAATAGGATAACACATTAAGGAAATAAGTCAAAGGGAATTTTTCTGTTTGTAGTGTAAAAGACTTTGACAGCAGGTAACCTTACCAGAAAGCTTGTTGCTTTTATGCAAACCTGTTCTCTTTCAGATTTCTGGGACACGTTGCCAAAGAACTTTGGCAGCGTTTATATTTGCCACTGCTGATCGATTTTAATGAGGTTTGTGGGTCATTTGAAAGCTGCAAAGCAAAGTGAGACTTTACTTTTCTTATTTTGCCAATTTCATTAAGCTTTGGCTGGTAGTTAAGGGTCATTTCCAAAAGCCTAATGGATATTTTTATTAGGTTTCTACAGGGGCATTACTTTCTTTTCCTGGCAGATTTCCATGCTTGCTGTGACTAATGCAACCTCTATTGTTATTTGACAAGAGGAAAAAAAAGACAATTTTTTTTCAGTTCCCAAGGAGAGAAGCTGTCAGCTACCAGAAGAATAAAGACTCCAATGTTTACCTTTCCACACGGCCCAATGGCTGCACAGGGGCAACAGGAGATTTTAAATGGATTGAATGAAAGAATATGCAAAACAGCATCAGCGGACTGAAAAAGTAAATAATTAGCATATTTCTACTTGTCAATCCACCTTTTCTTCAGTGGCATATTGCCATGGAAACAAGTAAAGGTCGCTTTAAGATAGCTATTAGCATTTCAGCCAAAAATGGTCACCTTTTGGCAACTCTGTGGAAGGTTGCTATGTCGTCTGGATGCACTAAGTTGAATGCCACAGTGATTCAGAGTGTCTAGAGTGCCTGGTTATTCATTGCTTTCAGGACTGACCTTACATATTTACCTAAGCAGAATTGCCAGTGGAAGTAAAAGGGTGTTTTGGCTGAGCAAAGGATGAAGGACTGTGCTGCTGGGAGCCCACATCTGCTCAGTGCCCAGCCTTAGTAACTGGCTTAGATGTTAGACAGACGTATTTGAGTGGGAAACCTCAGCTCCCTGAACCCAGGATATCTCTGCCAGGATGGTGTTTTTTCTCTTCCACAGAGAAGGAGAGGGAGGATTTTCATTATACTTGAATCCTTATCTACACTTTGCTGTTTCACCTCGAATTCTCCTTTCTCAGGGAAGGTGCAGAGAGCGCAATTTGTTTTTCTTCATAAATCTCAAAGCGAGCCTCAGACTGCCCCCCATTTCAGCAAGTGCACTTGCAATGATCCTGCTCTGTAGGGTGCTCTTCAGGTGTCTTACCCCTCGTTTGGACTACCTGGGATACACATTTTACATTTTTTTTGAAAAGAATGATAGTTTTGCTGTATGTGTAAGGTCTATAGGGGACCAGACATATTATTCAGGAAAGGAAGCAGTGCAGAGAGTGTGTGATATTCTTTATTTACATTCCAGTGAGAGTAGAATTTTTGTAAGGATTTGACCCTAACAATTTCTGCATATGCACACAGTTCAGTGGGTCAGAAGGCCTTCACTTCCCATCCTTTCCCTAGCACAGTAGCACAAATGAAGCATTTATGGCCTCAAAGCTCCCTTGGACACTGTACTTACAGCTGAGAGTCAGTAATGTGGCCCAACCTTTTTCTTCTCACTCAGAGTGAAAATCACTGGAGAAGATGGTGTGCTGCATGTGGATGCATGGCACTGCAGATGCACTTCCTCAGGATACTGGGGACCTCCTGGAGGTCAGTAGCTCCTGCTCCTCCAGTGGGGTTTTGCAGCAGTCCCTCCCACCACACCTCAAAGTTCAGAGGAAGGCAGATATCTTCATCTTCAGGCAGGCTTTTCTCAGTTAACATTTCTACATTTCTCAAAGTTTGTGCACCAATCCTCCTTCAGACACGGCTACATCAGCACAAGTGGGGAATTTTGTTTGAGCAAATGCTAAAAGGCTCAGCAAACCATGCATGAGCTCAGGTGCCAAAGCTGCTGACCTGCATCACTGCTTGCCAATGTTGATACAGTCAGACTAATTAAAAGATAACGATATGTATATGTCTTCCTCAGATACTGAAGGAGTAAAGCTGGTGCATATTTAAAGTGTCCAGGAGACTTAACAAATAGATGTAGCCAGTGATTTTTATACATATATGTATGTTATATAATTTTTTATATATGTATGTGTATTTACATATGCTCAGCTCCAGAAAATGCTTTAAAAACAACACTGTGTTATCTCATCTTTCATTTAAAAGCCTTTTGAATGATTTGTTGTAGTTAATCATAGCTTTTCTGAGCCTCAGAGGTTAATATGTGTCTTTTTAAATGGTGAAATCAAACATTTTTTTTCTTAGTTATAAATCTTACTGGACTTACCATTTTAGCTCGATGGAACAGATAAAATGGGTCTGTAAATTTATTTCTTTAATTTTCCATACATATTTATCAAACACAAGTGTGTAAATTGTCATGAATCTGATACTGAAATGTGTTTTGTGGATCATATTCTTATTGTATGGCTTGTTACAACATCTAAAGTGTTACAGAAATGCAGTTAACATTTCTTTAATAGATTGACTTTGTTTATGAACTCCCTCTGTTTGTTGTGGTGTTTCAACACTCCAGGAGTTGCATTACGCTGTGCAGATGAGGAGTAAAACTCACTCAAGCATTGTGGACTCATGCAGGCATTAGAAACATTTTGGGCTGTCTGTCTTAGTTAACCAATTTTTTATTTTTGACTGCCCATCTCTCTGCAACATATTTATGGCATGAAGCTATGAGTCTCCCTCAGATACTCATTTTCTAAGTATCAGTGTTTGTTTCTTCTATTTTAGTGCCAATATTATTTTAACAAGTTATTTTTAGTTGTCAGGATAGTTTGAATATTATGGCAAAATGTGAGATAAGTCAGTGCCATCTGGGAGTTTGGAGTCCAGTTGTTTGAGCCTATGATAATTAACTTGTAAAACAGTGTAATGCATCCAGACTTTTTTTTTTTTTTTTTTTTTCCAATTGCATTGGTTTTATAGAACTGACAAGTGGTGAAAGAACACATTTCATCCACCCAGTGCACCAGCCAGATTTCTCTGTCAGCTGTTATGCTAATATTACCTGCTTTCTCTGCAGGGATCATATTCAGATTGGCACATTATTAGAGTACTCTCATCACTACTGGACCACTACTGCTGTCATCTCTGCAGTCTGAAAGGATGAATCTGTTTTAGCTGCATAGTTATTTAACTGACTTACTATATGAACCAGAGACCTAAGGATTCATTTTTCTCCTCTGCAAAATGAGAATAATGGCATTTTCTTACTGCCAAAAGGTGTTGCATAGATAAATACATTATAAAGAAGGTGAGATATCAAACGAATGGGGCCATAGTTTGAAGTTGCTAAGCTGATGGCACAGGAGTAGATCTGATAGATCCACTTGGGTCTAAACAAACATAAGGAGGTTCGGATATACTTTTATTTAAATAATACAGTATAGTTTGACTGAACCTGCTTAATAAATATAATATGAAAGCAAAGGTTTTTAAAACAACATCATATGCTTCAACTTTCCAAAAAAAGAACCACACAGATTTGGGTTGGATTCACAAAGACTTTTATGCACTTCTCTTTGTGATGGGTTTAAGCTACCTTCACCCATCAACTATAGATCCATGAGGTGTGGCTCAGCACCCAGAGTATTCTGTGACTAAACTTTCTCCCACAGAAGTTGAATTATCTCTGTTTGATAACTGCTAAAACAAACACAAACAAACAAACAAAAAAACCAAAAACTTTAAATGGGTCAATTTTAAATTAATTAATTCCCCAAAATTAAAAATCAGTTTTCTGCACCATTATCTGTGAGTGACTGTTTAAACAAGACACTGCCATGTTGCTCTGGGAGTGATTTTCTGCTAATGGTAGTGAGAATGAAAAACACACCCAGACTGAAGTTTTTTCAATATATCTGTCAGAAAAAGAAACAATTCTCAAGATTATGAGTGTAGAGCTTACGGTCTATTAAAGTCAGGTGTTCAAGTGATTTTGTTTTTAACAGGCTGTCTCAGTATGCCCCTGTATTCTGTACAATAGTGTCTTTCTAAAAGTGTGGAAGTTTTACTCTATTTCAGGTACCATCAGAGTTGCAGCACTAGACTGCAGACTTAGAAGTGTCATAATTTAGATATAAAATTCCTCCCCTCTTAGTGGGGGAAAAAATCCCTTCTCTGGTGCAAAAAGTAGAGATGCACCTTACTCAGGGATTTCTACACCTCTCATCACTGTAACACCTAAGTGCCTCTGGAGCATTGAGACAATTTCTGTCGGGCAGGCAGTTGCAATCCCTATTTCAAAGAAAGAAAATTAAGTTACAGTGTGTGTTCATTGCTTTTACCATGGTAAAACAGTAAAATTCATCTGAAGTGGAAATGGGATCCGTCTTTCTGTGGTCCCAGTTTTGCTCCTGCTCGGCATTTCCAACAACTTTTCTGACCTGGGTCTTCTGTGGCTAAGGGTGGCAGAATTTCATTCATGAGGATTTGGAGTGGAGAATAAATTCACTACCTGGATTAAACTGAGTTTTATTTCACATATCCTTCTAGCCCAAGTAGTAGCAAATGGTTTTCAATAAATAATTTTAATCAATAAAAGTTTAATATTTAAATATTTTCCTGCTGTGAATTTTACTGAGTAGCTTACATTTTACCTGATTTTATGATGTTACACTGAGGATTGTATTTTAGATTTCATTAACATTGATAGTTATCAAAGACATTTCTGAAAAGATAGGCGTTATTATAAGGAACAGATTGAAAATACTTCCTTAGACTCCTCTGTCAGTAAGCTAAAAATAACAGGTATTTATTTTATATGAGTTCCAGAGGATACTGATATGGTATAATGGATCATTATTATTTCAATGCATTTTTATCAACTTTGCTAGGAAACCACACAAATACACGTTTCCTTTAAAATCTCAAAAAACAAATAGTTAGGTGACAAATCACTGTACACAGTAACTGTAGGAAGTATTGTGTATGTGTACTTATTATATGTATATGTAAATGATAGATGATATAAAACTGAATATAGGCTTAGCATGATTCATACCTGTTGCATGATGTTATACATCTATACATACGCAAATATCTTTTTAGTTTTGTGATATTGCATGCATGTTAAATTGCCTTCCTTTAAATGCTGATGCTGTGTAACATATAACGCAGCGGGAAGTAAACCTCATTCCTGATGTTGTTACCAAAATGTGAAGCTGAGTGTGGTTATTTTCAGACTTGAGTTACTGCCTGTAGGTTTAGACTCTGGGTACATTTTGTAAGTGTATTTTAAATGGAACCAGCAACCTGTTTTTTTAGCTAGTTTGCACAAGGATTTGCAATCATCTGTCAAAAAAACATTTATAAAAGAAATTGTAGTATAGTAGTTGGACAATTTAAAACTTACTTAAAGTTACCAGTGATGATTAAAGTAGTAAGTCCTTTCAGGAAGCACTTCCCAAGTACGTATACTTTTCTAGAGAATACAGAACTTGCTTCACTCAGCTGAGTTGGATAATGAGATATACTGATACTTAGAACAGACATATTTGGAAATTTATTTGCAATGCAATGATACAGGCAAACAAAAACGGCAGTTTGCATATTGCAAGCATTTTATTAGTGAAATGCAATACCTTTATTCAAGAGCAATAATGATCTACCTTGTTTTACCTTTTATAATGTAGTGCTCTGTAGCAACATGAATATTGTTGCCTGTACAGACAGTAAGACTGGAATTCTCAAATATTTCAGGCAGACCCATAACAAGATTTAAATACTTTGAGTGCAATCCAGGTGGCATTTCAGCACTTAAATACAAGGAAATGCTACAGAATCCTTCACTCTTCCTCCATTTTCAGACTACTTACGTACTTCGAAGTAAGTAGTGTTTGATGGTTAAAATGTACATAGATGCTCAAGATGGTGCCACTGCCTATGCTTAGATGACCGTGAATAAGGCAAACATTTCAATTTCTATTTACCGGTAAATCTATCTTGGTGTTGAACTGAGTATCTCCATACCTATGTGGACACAGTGCAGCGGTGTGCTTGGAGCACGCCAATAGCACTGACTTTAAGCTAAAGGACACCAGCTGCAGCCTCCTGCATTCATTCAGAAACTGGCAAATACACAGAACTTCTGTATTACCTGCCTTAATTATACTAGCAAGTGGGGGAAAAACAAACAAACAAACAAACAAACAAAAAATTTTTGATTAATTTCAACTACTGATTTACATTTTCAACACAGACTAAATATAAATGTTTGAGAAAACACAAGGACCAAGCATCACACTGAGCTGAATAAGAAATATGCCTAAAAGTTTATCTTATTTGCCAACTTTCAGTAGTTACCAAAATGTAATTGCCTTCAGTTGAAACATACCCTGTGACTGGTTTTAGAACATCTTTACAAAAGGCCTAATACCCTGGGCTGTGGTTTGAACTTCTTACAAGAACTGATTAATCATTAAAAATATTTTTTTTTTCTTGATTTATTGAGTTCTGAAAGCTGGTCTTGTGTAAGAAGTGGTTTTTTTTTTTTT
>VXAL01012886.1:255312-268172 GCA_013399475.1 Chauna torquata | reverse complement strand
ACTTTCTTTTCCGTGTCATGAACCTTCTGTTCTTCATGACATACTGGTCCTGCTTCAGCAGGGGGCAGCTAACACATTTAACCCATTCTAGTCTATAGTTTGTGGGGAAAACTCTCTATCGCAAGAGAATTTGGAGGCCTAAAACCCCTCAGACTGAGGACGAAATAGAAGTCACTTTTTCTACTCTCTCATGTGATGGTGTTTTAAAGAAAATAAAATCCAGAAATAATCAGTTTGCTGTTGTAACTGATGGCTAATCCAGGAGGAAATATCTAACAGTGTATTTTGAGCCTAATCCCAGTGAGCCACATGATTTCAAGCATATAGGTGTCCCTGCCAGTTGGCTTGAGTGAACTTCTACTCACTGTGTTTGCGACTATGAATCCCATTCTTAAGACCATAATGCCCCTTTTTCAATGTATGAAGAATCTAGGTACTTGTCTTTGGTCCAAACCTCTCATTGCAGATCTGAACTTTAGAATTTTTGAGAATTTTGTCCCAAAATATTATTTTAAAAGATGTTTCTATGCTTTCTTATTTATATAAGAGATATAATCTTGTGGCATACTGAACAGCTTTTATGCAGCAGAGGAGCATCTTTTATGTACAAGATGGTGAATCTTCTGTAACTTGACTAGTGCAAATGATAGAAAGGCAAGGTCCATTTTCTATAGTCAACATTATGTATACAGTTTAGTTTGGCACAGTTAAATCTCTGCATTTGGCAACATATTTTATGAGGTATCTTGCTGAACAGTAATATTTTTTGATTTTAGGTTGGCTACTTTAATAGTAGTTTAGGATTTCAACAATAATATCTAAAACCATTAATCATATAACTGCTGCTGCCATTGCCCATTGGGATGTACTAGTGAAAGGACAGTATTAATGCTGAATTGATAAAGGATAAAGGAAATAGTGAAACAAAATAGTTAAGCTGTACTCTCATCTCTGAAACCCAAAGGAATATTCTTGTATAAGAGGTGAATTGAGTGGGCTAATCCTGGCAAACTTTATCAGAGTGACTCATACTCTTTCCTTGTTGAGAAAAGCATACAAAGAGAACAAAATTCTACCCTTTATAAATACTTTAAAACAGAGTTTAGAATCCCCCTTGCCACCCCATGGCACTGAGGTATATAATGAATTAGCCATGAGACATCTTAATATCACAAATTCCTTAAAGTTAGCAATATTTTTCTGTTTTCCCAGAGTATAAAAGTGAAGAGATTAATTATGCCAAATAACACAGGACATAATTATTTTTAGCTCTGACTCAACAGGAGATTTACAGACAGATTTGTGGTCACCAAAGAAGTATTTGCATCTGTTTATGTTATGACATCTCAGATCAAAGTACAGCTTTAAACTTTAACTTCCAATTTTCCAAGTGGATAATGAAGCTGGAAAAAAGCTGAAGATGTGAGGAGGGAAAAGCTACAGAGTATTAAACACATTGAAGACAATTTTGAAATGAAAGGGGTGTGTAGGATGAAGCCCAGAGGTTGGATCCATCAAATGTTTGAACACTCTGCTCCTCATCCACTAGATTGTGTACATATGTGTGTGTGCCTGTGAATCATCCCAGCGAACGTGGAAAACTCTGTGTTTAAAATGAGGCCTGTGGTGGCCTCAGGCTTTGCTGAAGCTCTTTGCAGTACCATGTCCTGTGTGGTCAATTCTTTGTACCCATGGAGATACCACATTTCTGTGCCTGAAGTTAACATAGTACTGACTTGCAGTGGCAGAAACAATACTGTTTTATAACAGTAAAAATCCAGCAATGAAAACTTAGCCAAAATAAGGCAGATCTAAGCAGATGCTAATATTTTTCAAGTACAAATCTTCAAGGAGCTGGTTTTAAGTAAGCTGAGGGTCTCTTTAACATCTAATTGATGTCCATTCCTACAATCAGAAAACATCTATTAACTACCTTGTAAAAGGAGAGATCACCAACTTGTGGGAGTGGGGACATGCTTGATTAAATTGATGGAGTTTTGCCATTGTCTGTAACGAGATCGTGATTAGACCTTTTATGCAGTTAGCTAGGAAGGAAATAGAAGAAAGATGCCTATGATTTAACTACATTACTCAGAAAATTATTAATAGTCAGGAGATCTCATCACAAACAGCTCACTTGTAAAATCCAGCTCAGGTCAGTAATGGTCAAAGGCTGGCTTTGGTCCTGTTCATATGCCCTGATCCTGTACTGAGATCTCCGTGTGAAGAACTATATCATAACAGATGCTAACAATTTCAGTTGTGTATGAATGTAGCAGTGCATGCATACATGGACTCCACAATACTGGTTTATATGTGCACGCAAAGGTTGGGACTGAGAAGTCCCACCTCTTTTTTTAAAGTACAGCCATCATAAATTATATATTTGTGTCTTTGTGTGTAAGTTTACTTGATATGACAAGTGTTGGGTTTGCGTGTAGTCTACTGTAGTCTTCCTGGCTTTATATATGACATTTCTTGGGCATGGCCAAATGAGTTAATGACACAAAATGTCATTAACTATGAAAAAGGAACAAAATGGCCAGAAAGACCTTCTTTCTGCCATCACTCATTTACATATTGGGTTGGTATTACTTGGAAAGAGCGTAAGTAAAAAAGAAGAGCTAAATATAAGGTTGACTTTAAGTTGGCATTGTCTTCTAAAAATATTCCAAGTCACTCTGGGGATTTAAATTCTTACAGAATGTTCTGTTTCCTTAACTGAAAATCACATTTGATTTGTCTGGATAAAAATATTTGGATGATTTATTTATGTTGGTAAAACTGTATGAATTTAAATTTAATTTAATGAGCTAACTAACTTGTCCTTTAATGGTATCAAAGTTGCACTAAATTTGAGAAGCTAATGCAATATTCTACAAAATTAGGGGAACAGATGAAATAACTAATGTAATCTGATTTTAGAAGTTAATATAAATATACTGAAGTATAGCTGTCATACTTTTTTCTGATGTTCTGTAATATGTTTTTTCATTTTAATTGAGATACATTGTTTTTATCAGAAACACTGACCTACACTTTGAATTCCAATGTATCTCCCTCATGCAATTTTCTGTGCAGAAGCCATGATTTTTTATTTTTAAATCATCCAAGTAAGAAACAGTAAATCAGTATCATTTTATGCTTATATCTTATTTTACATAAGATTATTCTGGAAGGATATTCTGGAAGGATTACATCAATTAAAAGTCGCCTTCAAATCTAGTGCCCTATTTATTATTAAGAATTCATTTTACTGATGTACCAAAGGGCAGTTATTCACAGTATCCTTGAAATTACAGATTGACTAGAACTATTTGATCATCTAGTTCCTCTCTTGTCAATTCAAGATTATATCCTGTAGTATGCCACTCCAATTAACTCCACCAGAGCTAATTATATACTGAATATTTCTTTTTTTAGCATTCATCTCACTCATTTTTCAATAAAAGCTTTACAGTTCGTGCAAGAGTAGAATAGGCTTTAAGTATAAAACAAATAAAATGAAATATCAATCCGATTAACATTTCAGGACTCAGAAAGCCAGTTTATATTAAAAATCCTTCTTACCACTCTTGCTTTGCAAACCATGTGTTAAAAGATGGGGATTAGGAAGACCCATGGCTGTAAAAGATTTGAGCATTCTTCTTTGTGCTGGTTCAGCTGATCTACAGCGCAGTCTGCACCAAGCCCTCTGCCTTGCTTGAGCACAGAGATGAAGCAAGTCCACCCAAGAACTGAGCCGTTCTTCACATTTGTCTCTGGTCGCTTCATTCTTTTAAATCTCACTGTTTTTCTGAAGCACCTTGGTAATTAGAGGGCAAATGGGGCTGCCCTTATGTTTGAATCATACACAGCATTTTGAATGTTCATGAGGTTATTTGTTTGCGAAGCAGCATAGGCAGGAGTAAGAAAAAAATAATAGGAAACTTTTTTTCTGTCAGCACTTATGTGAAATGTAATTGCAGCTTTGTGATTTTGGTAGTTCACACAGAACTTACGTTCAGAAAGCCAGTGCTTACCTTATTTACAAAAGGAAATTAGAGCTGCCACCTGAAGGAAAGCTACTGGGACAGCCGATGTTTCAGTTTCTTATTTCACAGGTGAATCAGAAACTTTTTTTCAGACAATCTAACAGCCCTGAGGAAGGTTCACATAAACCAGGAAGCCACAAGTTCAAATGTCACTTGCTCTTTAGCTGCTTCTTATATTTCAATGTGTTTTATTGCTGCCACTATTAAAAAGAGACTCTCACTCTCAATTTTAGCAGCAGAGGAGTTATCAGTGTCAGCTTCCTTTTTACCTGATAAATTCATTGACTCAGCTGTTGAACACAATCTTTTCTGGCAGGATGGGAACAGAAGCTACTTCTTACATATTACAGAATCAACTGTCACATACACCAATACACTGTCACCACCAGGAAAGCGGGGAATAGACTAAACTTTTGTATTGAGTTGTCTCAAGAATAATCAGCTTCAACCACCACTGATCCAGAGCCCACATCCCTTCCACCTAACAAAAATAGAAGCAAGATTATGAATGCATTGCATTCAAGTAGGGCTGGGTTCATCCCTGATCTGCACAGAGTTTCTGGAAGCTGGGACAAGGGAAAAAAGCTTGACTACTTTCTCTTACTCTCTTGTGATGTCCAAAAGGAAAACTGTAGGGAATTTTGGTAGTATAGCTAGAGGGATTTCTTTCTACCTTTTGCAAAAATCTGCTTTCACTAGTGAAAGCAAGCTGGTTCCTCTGTTGTCAGTGCAAAGCTGTGCAACTATGCCAGATTAAAAGGTAACCTCACAGTAACCCCGACTAACATCGGTGTTGATAACAGCATAAATGCAAGGAGGGAGAATCATATTTTCTAAACACACAGCTGTCAGTTTGAAGAAAGAACCTTCAACTAGAGTACAGTTTTGCAGTTATCTAGTTTTCTTTGGCAAGTAGAAGTCCTACCTGGAAGAAGTTCAGACCAGCAATGCTACTGCAGTTTTCTAGCTGAGCCTCTAGTCCCAAAAGGTTTGTGGATTAGGCCGAAGAAGATGCTTTTGTGCCACGACATGCTGTCATGGCAGTCTGCTTTGATTGGTCCCTCCTTTGGGGCACTGTGAGAGCAGAGCTACTGCTGCTGCCCAGCTGGGAAAGAGCCCTTACTGGAACTGCAGAGAGACAAAAAGATAAGCTTCAAACAAACCCCAAACACCCCGACCTTTCAGGAAGTTCAGCTCTCAACTGGAACTCTGCAGCTTTTGCTCATTTTACATAATCCTTCCTGTATTCTGCCTTTTAAAAAGAACACCGTTGTGATTGGCCTTGCAGCCCATTTGTAAAGAAAAGAGAAAATTTCTGTTTTCCTGCTTCTTTGTCACCACATTGACAAAATGAACTGTCCCACTGCTTTCACTGTTATCACACAGAAATCCATTAAACATTCTACACCTTGTGCAGAAATTTATGTCTTTCCTTCCCTTTTCCTGCTGGGAATTTGTGGTAGCATGGTAATTTATTTCACGTAGAACAGAAGCACTTATGTTTTAGCTTTCTTTTCATGTCTAGAAGCTAGTAGTTTAGTCCAAATGTAATAATGGTTAATAATCCCTATGTGCACATTTGCACTAATGTTAACAGCATTCTTTTTACAAAAAAAGTAATCATGGCTAGCATGCTAGTAGATTTACAGTAAGATGACAAACCCCATTGTTTTGTTTCAGAGCAGATTAGAATTGCAGACAGCTAATTAATATTAAATTAATAGCATTCCTATTGGCATCGGGAAGATATTTTGACCTGTTCTGGAGCTGAAAGTCAAAAAGAAAAGTGAAGTCTTAGAGGTGAAATCCTGGCCAAATTAAGGGTGACTGCAAAATGTCCATTGATTTTAATATGTCAGGATTCCAGACTTTATCTAACCTTCCTGTCTCATCCCAGTAGAGGATCATTTGCTTTTTTTTTGAGAGATAAATCCAAATATGTCCTAACCCCACTGTACTTGACCTCATGGAAATGAAACTGCTGTGCTACCTGAACTGAAAGAATTAGATCCAGATGATACAGGGATGCAAGGGGGAATCAGTGGTCTCCTGGCCTGTCACCCTGCAGGTCTCCTGTATGGCTCTGTTGGCTCCAATACTCTGGTCCTCTATGCAATCAGACCCTCAGGCATGGCATAGAGTTAAATTGATGCTGTTTCCACCAGCATCAATACCAGGAACAGAAAACCTGTGTTCTGAAAAAGAGAATGTCTATCTTGGAACATTAATGCCTGATTTTTTTTATGGCTTGTATGTAGGTTTTCTGTGGTCATGGCACAGGGACTTGCAGGTTGAGGGGTGGTCTGATGTGCTTTGCAGTAGCTGGTGCAGTTTCCTTGGGTCTTCTGGGAGCAACAGATATGAGTATGATTAGAGCTACAATCACAGCATTCTTTTAGGGCCTGACAAGATTTTTCATCTGTTTTCAGTACTGAAGAAATTGCCCTGCTATAAGGTTCTGACTACATGGCATGAATGTTATTGCCAGCTAATGGGCAGAATGCATAACTATTAGCATGATTGTAACCTACATCTCAGCGAAACAGCTGCCAAACTTTCCTCAGGATTCATGAGCACTTTGTTCTCTACTATTATGGTACAAAGTGAGAGAGATATGAGCATTATTGATGTCAATTCTTCTTTAGATCGAATAGCTGTAGTCATGAGAAAAGTTATCCTAATTCCTGTATGTTCTGCACATGTGGTTAAACTAATGACCTGAATGTTTGCATTTATATACTGCAACTACAAAATCAGTGCAACAGCTATTTTTCCTTACCCATGAGAGAGAAGAACAGTACCACATGGTTATCATTATGAAAATGAGATTGAACTAAAATCCTGTATCTGAATACTTGAAAGTTTAGGAATATCTGTATTTGATTTTGAGCCCTGGTCATCTCTGATTCTGAAGAGTTACAGCATTTTTTAAGGGCTTGAGATATTTTCCTTTTATTTAATAGTCCTGTTATTGTGATTATGTTGGTATATTCAATGTATTTTTGATTATATTGTAAATGCTTCTGAGTTATTACAAAACCACCCTTCTGAATGAGGTTTTACTTGGCAAGAAAACATTAGCCTTATTGTTACACATGGTCTACTTGGGATTTATTTTAAAATTAAAAGAATAGTAGAAGGTAGATCAGGAAAGCAAAACTAATGATAAATGCTAAGAATTTATACAAAATCTAAGTGAAGGACAGACTTGAAATAACTGGCTTGTCTCATCTTTGACTCACTGCTCCATGCTTTCACTGCATTAATCACTTCAAAAGGACTCTCACGATGTATTTGCAAGCTGTGAAGTTCCATCAGGTCAAAAACCAGAACATGTTCCTGGATTACAAATAGGAAATGACTGTGATCAGTATCACTTTGGGCACATGGACATTGTGTGGAAATTTACTAAAAAAAGTAGCAACTTAATCAGCAAGAGCACAAGTCTGACAGCCAACCTTGCCGCCTTGCTGGAAATGCGGGAGCGGTGACGGGTGCCAGTACTCATGGGAGCTTAGTTAACCGATCACTGGGAAGATATTCATATTTAGACTATCTAAAGGGTACATCACAGGCATCCAAACAGTTTCTTACTAGGCAAAAATAGCTAAGCTCTCATTTTAAAAAACATTCCACTACTCTTTTAGTATAGTTTTCTTCGAACCTATATTGAGCATGCATGAATCCTAAGCCATCGGGTCTAATTATTTCTAATTTGGTTATATTTGGCATAACATTTGGGAACAATGTCTGATGGCTTCTGTCTTCCTTTGTAAAACCAGATATATTTTCAAATTGCTGCATACAAACTATCTGTCTCTTGTCTAGCTATCCTTTTTAAATACATGCCCCTCTTCCTCTGTTTATAATCTGCTACATCTGTTGTTCTGCATGTGTGCTTATGTACATACATAATTGGTTGTTTATGTATGAATGCACTTGTCCTGTCTTTGTTAACAACAGCAATAGGAACATCAGTCAGACAAAGAGAAACTACTGACAATGGGTAAGCAGATATGAAACTGTAGTCTGAAAGCTTCCCCAATTTAGCTCATGATTTCATGACTTACAGAGGAATGCCTTTCAATAACATTGACTTCCAGGAAGAGCTGTGATGATGACAAACTGAAGTAGAAGTGAATATTCTTGCCAGGTCCTGGAAAAAAGGAAAAAAAAAAATGCTGCTCTTGAAGCCACGCTTTAGGAGGAAATATTCCTCCATCATTCCCTTTCATTTGCCTCCTCTTTACAGTGATTTAAGTTCAGGAATATCTCCAAGAGATTTAAATTCGCAGATTTTACCTAAATTCAAACATGTTTGGCCCATGGTTTTTACGCTACAGTATTACAGTAAAATAAGAGTTTTTCAGCCCAGTTTTCTTGTAGCTACCACTCACTTTGTGGATGGTGCTAAGTGCAGAACAAACTGATTCTACTCCTTTTTACTGTATATCCAGTATGATCATTCTTTTAGCAGCTAATGGCAATGATAATACTTATTCCCACTATTTGAACTCTAGAGAAACCTGCAGTTTTACATTTCTCACTCAGGCACTGTAGCATTTGTGAAGTAAACTCGGGGCAAGGAATTGATCCCCATAATCGTATCCTCAATCTTATTCCAACAATTGAGGTGAAGAAGATGGTATTAACATACATTCACTTAAGGGAAAACTGTGATTGATCCATTTCAAAATCCCAGGAAGAATTTAATGAAGAGAGGGACCAGAAATGGTTATATATGCTTTTGCTGCTCTCATATTTCCTATAAGAAAGGTCTTATCTTTCTATACAATTATTAAATCCGCACAAGAATTCCTCTCTTGAACTATGCCATTTCAGATAAAGCAAGGCGCTTTTATCTTACTAAGTTTCATAGTCTTTTCTGCAAGCTAATTTGAGTACCTGACATTTCATTGTACGGTTTTGTGAACTTCAGATCTTTCCATTGCTGCTTCTAAAACAGGGATTTTGTAATCTGTTTGGTAGAATGCACTCATCCTTATTTTATATATGTGTACATGTATGTGTATAGGTAAATATATGTACTTATATACTGAATATGTGATAGTTTTGATCTGAGGTTTTTATGCATATTTCTCATGCTAATAACTGGAAGGGAGTATTTGGCAACAATTTTATTCAGTTGTGTTAACTCACTGTTTGCCATGTATTCAAGCAATCAGTTCCATCAGCACAGGAAGAAACCCAGTTTTCTGGGGCTGCACATATTTTGGCAGGGCCACCTCCCCACCATGCAGAGTTACAGATTCATTATAATGTTGAGAATTATAGGTATGTCTGGAGGCACTTAGACATAACTGGGTATATATTGAATTTCATGAAAGGAAAGAAAAGGTGTTACAGTTTGTACTAGTGGTTAACTTTTTTATAGTGCTGTGGGAAACCAAAGTTCTTAGTTTACTGCTATAGATATTTCTGGAGATTTCATTTATTTGTGCCTTAAAATTATAAAGTGATTCCAGCAGAGATGTATCAGTATCATTTTTTAATGTCTGTAGTAAAACTAAGGTAAACATTGTCATGTATCCAGAACATCTATCATTAAACCACTTGTGTCCAGATTATTGTAGTAAAAGTTAAGAACCATAAATACAGCCAAACTTTATAGGACATAAATGAATATTGCTGTCCACCTACATTTATAACCCATAATTTAAGGCAGTTATTATGTATACACTCATGTAAATCTATGCACACAAATACTGCATGTGAGAATATATAAACCCTTGCCTAGATATTAATTGCTGATAGACTGAAGTAGTTTAGCAGATTTCAGGCCTCTACCTCCCCGGTTTCTACAGGGGAAAGGATTTTACAGCAAGTATAGGCTTTGCTCTTTTCTATATTAGGTACCAACAGACAAGAATATCCATCTTTAATATAAACTGGAATCACAGTATTGAAGCCAAATGCTGAACACAAGATGTAAAGCAAAATAAACTAATACTTAGCATTTTTAGGCAAGGGAAAGGAGGAGAAAAGAACAGGACTCTCGATTAAAAGATTCTCATTCTGTGTAGTGTAGGTAGGACTCTTTTAAACAGTTTTAGCTGAATAATACATGCTGAGGTGAGGGGTCTCATCTGCTTACAAACAATGTGGCTGCTTAACTGCTCTAGCTTGTCAAAGGTGTCACTGAGGGTCACAAGTTGGTAGCAGCATGCTCTGCCCTCAAGCAGACCATGAACCTTGCTGCAACTGCAGATGTGTTCTGCTTCCAGTTTTCCCTGTCCTTTGAGATAAAGTTAGCTGCACAAAAACCAGTCAAGGCCACAAAGAACAGTGGGCCTGCTCTTCCTCTCTTTTTGGACAAGGCAAAACCCTATCACTGTTCAGTCCTTACCAGGTGCCTGTGAAACGTCATAGTCATCACAGACAGGGAATACACAGTAAGTTTTACATTTTCAGTGACATGGAGACTTTGGGATGCTTGAATTATTCTCTATCATCTAGCAAATTATATAAGATCATTTTCATTATTCCTCACCACTAGATTATTTATGATAGAAGCATACACAGAGGATGTGAATACATAGTACACAGATCATGAGTTCTGCCAAGTGTTTTAAGGCTGGTGAGACAAAGGGAGTGGATATTTTATGGATATCTCTGACTTAATTGTTGCCTGGAACAGTGGGGAAGGTGTTTGATGGCCCTTGCATTCTTGTAGCCCCATTTGAACAGAAACTGCAGAACTTTCAGGGTGGTTTTAATGAATCTAAACTTCCCATTTATAATTTCAAAATTAATAAAGATCCAAAATTAAGACTGTAGATTTTTGGCAATCATCATCATCATATAATGCCTAGGTGCTTCAGCTGACTTTGAGACCATGTATCAGGCACTGATGAAAGGCAGAAGAAGGGTAGTCTCCAAGGAAGCTACAGCTACACAGGGAAGATAAACAAATGGTAATAAAATGGGTTCATGATTTATTCATCAGAGAGGACCTAAGAGCTGAAGGCAGAGTTCAAAGCAATGAATAAAGAGATTTCCCTTCTATGATATTTATATCAGGCACTACAGAAAGAAGAAACTTGTGCAAGGACTAGAAGGTTATGCAGCTGAGTCTTAATCTCACAATCACTCTTGGAAAAGTGTTTCATACACAGAATACCAACAATATGCTCAGATGTCATAGTGATGAGTGTAAGAAACCAAGCAGAATTAAAAATAAATTAGTAATACAATATTAAAGCATTATACTACCTCCTATAACACAAATAAAATGTTATATGTAGACTGCAAACTATACTACAGCTTCCCAGGTTCACTGAAAGTTTAGCTGTAAGCTGGCAGTGCAGTGTAACAACCAGAACTATTTATGCAGTTTAAAACTACATTTTTCAAGAACCTTATGCAATGTAGTAAAGAGATACTTCAGTGGAGCTAATTTTGATCGTAAGCTGTATGTCCTTCCACAAGAATGAGCCATAAGTTGTCTAAACATTCTGCTACACAGAAGTTGTTACAAAATTTGTCATTCTGAAAAGTACTCCTCACTGAATGTATCTTTGCCAAAGAAAATTAATTAGTTCGACGGTTTGATAGAAAAATATTTTTTAAAAAATAGCCCCAGAGGTTCATTTATTTGTTTAGGGCATTGCCTTTTCTACAATTATACCTTCCCCTTCAGTATATATTTGGGATGGGTCATGTTTGCAGCCAACTGTATAATCGTAAATGAATTTATTTTATAGAATTAAGTGGCTTGGAAAGTTAGATCAGGAAAGAAAAATACAGTTGACCCTGTATAAAATTTGTAAAGTTTAACATTAAACTGTGTAATTCTTTGAACCAGAAATATAGTAATATACTGATCAGTAGAAAATAAGAACATATTGTTCTAATTTACTTGCTATAAGTAGCTTCCTTATGGGACCATTCAATAACATTTGATATAATTCTCAGTCATGCTGCTTATTGGTTTTATTAAGCCTCAAGATTAAAAAACTAAGAGAGATCTAATATTCATATAAAAGTTATTGAAATTGACACTTAAAGTGTTTACTTTTGTAATAACTGTAATTAATCACATTTGAAATGACAAATGCATTCCATTTATATCTGAAAGCAGGCAAGCTTTTAGAATGATATAAAACTTTGAAAACAAATTGGAAAGACTTCTTGAAGATACCTTGATACAAAGCTCAGATAGAATTATCAGGCCAGTAAAATCAATACTTGGCCTAAGTCAATGCACTGTCTTTGATATGCTGGCTACTTCATGAGGAAGTGAAACTCAGCCTTCTCGCTTCCACAAATTGCCCATATATTGAATATTATACTACTGAATAGATCTAACCAGAGAGGTCTTCTGGTGTCTTGAAACAAAGAACTCTGTGTTCCTTATGTATTGTCTTGACTGGTGTAGCAAGGACTATTTCTATTCATATTAAGTACAGTGCTTAAAAAAAATATTTTGCTTCTAGTTTCCCAGAATTCCAATGGGATGCCATACAGTCTAAAATATTGTTCCACTACCATTATCTATTATTACCTATTACATTTTATGTACTTTACTGTGTAACATAACATGATACAGAGATGCCAAGCCATCACTGACACATTCAAGTATCCATAAATTGATTGATTTTCAGACTGTCATTTTTAAAGCAGCCTAATAGAAGTAACTTGAGTGCAATAAGGTGCTGCTATTTTATGGTTGCAGAGATGGTTCACACAACACTTTCCCAGATGGATCTGTTTACTACATACCTATTGAGGTATACACGTACATTCAGAAACATCTTCAATAACTTTCCTGATTTTGCTGATTTGGTCTGTACAGAACAGTCCCTC
>VXAL01012886.1:224374-255276 GCA_013399475.1 Chauna torquata | reverse complement strand
TTTTTTTTTTTTTTGACTTCCTTCTAAAAGTTTTATTAGGTAAGTTTTCCAAACTTCTTCCCAGTCTAAAGAAGATTTTATTATAGAGTTTGACTCCAAATGTTGAGTCTGTGAGCTTGGGTCTGAAGTAAATAAAAATAAATAAATAAATAAATAAAACAGAGAAGAATAATAAAAAAAGAAAGAACCATAAAATACCACTTAATCTGTCTGACCTTTACTTAAAACAATCTTTTAAGACCCCCAGTAATGGAGTTTTCACAGTTTTCCAGGAAAATTCCTGTTGGTATTTTATTACCTACTGTTAGAAAACTTTTCTCCTATATGCAAAAGTTAAAATTCACTTAATGTAGCTTCATGGTTGTGGAAAACAGATGATTCTCTTTCTCTTTGCAATCTTACATCCTTGTAGTCAGGTATTTTCCTGTTAGCCTTTTTATTAAGCTAAACATTCCTAATTATTTCAGTTTTCTGGAGTTAACGGCCATTTTTCCTCTTCTTAAGACTCTCCCAAACTAGTGTACATCTTTCTTGAAACACAGCATTCAGAGCTGGAGACAAAATTCCTGCTGGCTCTCTACTGATGCTGGATGCAGCATAAAAGGTTACTTCACGTGTTTTGGAATAATCTTTTACATCTGCTACATGTTACATGTTTACTTGTTTTCTTCTGATAAATGCCTGGTCATCTTTTTCTTTAACTGAAAGGAAAACCTGATTGATAGATCGATCGATCGATCTATCTATCTATCTATCTATCTATCTATCTATCTATGTATTTCAAGCGGCTAAAAGATTCTTCTAC
Source organism: Chauna torquata (assembly GCA_013399475.1). NCBI lineage: Eukaryota > Metazoa > Chordata > Aves > Anseriformes > Anhimidae > Chauna > Chauna torquata. Next base: position 254,471 of record VXAL01012886.1, on the reverse strand, counting down.
ATTCATAGCAAACTTTTATTTGACTGAAGGTTGCTATAAAACCAAGTTTGACCACCATGAGGACAAGTGTCATTAGTATATGGGAAGTCACCTGGATTAGAGAACATATCAGTCAGCTGAATGGAACTGTTTGGCATCTATGTGCCAAGAATGCAGATGTAGTTTCACTGGTCACATGCTAAAAGAAACAAGAAGTGTTTTTTTGTAGCAGTATGCTGCAATACATATGAAGATATATTCATTCTTTATTTATGTAAATTTTATGCAGGCTATAAATTAAACATAAAAATCAACCGTTGATTTTTCCTGATGACAATTTAATTCTAAGTCTCTATTAATTACGTTTTATAGCCAGACAGTAAACATGAAATGCCAATGATTCAGTGTTCACTAAGACAAAGTATCTTTTATGTGTTTAGAAGATTAGGTTTGGGAAAAACAATGTTATGAATGTTTCAGTTCTGAAATGCATATATTCATTTCAGTGTGAAGTAGTTTAGAAGGATACGGCCTGTCAGGCCTGTCAGTCTGACTTCAGTGCCAGAGAAGGTAATGGAGCAGATCATCCTGAGTGCCATCATGTGGCACATACAGGATAACCAGGTGATCAGGCCCAGGCAGCACGGGTTTATGAAGGGCAGGTCTTCCTTGACTAACCTGACCTCCTTCTATGACAAGGTGATCCACTTAGTAGAGGAGGAGAAGGCTGTGGATGTTGTCTACCTAGACTTCAGTAAGGCTTTTGACACGGTTTCCCACAGCATTCTCCTACAGAAGCTGGCTGCCCATGGCTTGGATGGGTGTGTGCTTCCCTGGGTTAAAAACTGGCTGGGTGGCTGGGCCCAAAGAGTCATGGTGAATGGAGTTAAATCCAGTTGGAGGCCAGTCAGTAGTGGTGTCCCCCAGGGCTCAGTACTGGGACCAGTTCTCTTGATCTGGATGAGGGGATTGAGTGCACCCTCAGTAAGTTTGCAGATAACACCAAGATGGGCTGGAGGGTTGATCAGCTTGAGGGTAGGAAGGCTCTGCAGAGGGATCTGGATAGGTTGGACTGATGGGCTGAGGCCAACTGTATGAGGTTCAACAAGGCCAAGTGCTGGGTCCTGCACTTGGGGCACAACGACCCCATGCAATGCTACAGGCTGGGGAAAGAGTGGCTGGAAAGCTGCCTGGCAGAAAGGGACCTGGGGGTATTGGCGGATAACCGGCTGAATATGAGCCAGCTGTGTGCTCGGGTGGCCAAGAAGGCCACCAGCATCCTGGCTTGCATCAGAAATGGTGTGGCCAGCAGGACTAGGGAAGTGATTGTCCCCCTGTACTCAACTCTGGTGAGGCCACACCTCGAATACTGTGTTCATTTTGGGCCCCTCACTCCAAGAAGGACATTGAGGTGCTGGAGCGTGTCCAAAGAAGGGCAACAAAGCTGGTGAAGGGTCTGGAGAACAAGTCTTATGAGGAGCTGGGGTTGTTTAGCCTGGAGAAAAGGAGGTTCAGGGGAGACCTTATTGCACTCTACAACTGCGTCAAAGGAGGCTGTAGCAAAGTGGAGGTCAGTCTCTTCTCCCAAGCAACAAGCGATAAGAGAAGAGTAAATGACCTCAAGGTGCTCCAGGGGAGGTTTAGGTTGGATATTAGGAAAAATCTCTTCACTGAAAGGGTTGTGAAGTATTGGAACAGGCTGCCCAGGGAAGTGGTTGAGTCACCATCCCTGGAGGGATTCAAAAGACGTGTAGATGTGATATTTGGTGACATGGTTTAGTGGCAGACCTGGCAGTGCTAGGTTAACAGTTGGACTGGATGATCTTGGAGTTCTTTTCCAATCTAAATTATTCTATGATTCTATGATATATATACTCAGCAAGTCATTGTTTCTCCGCTAGGAATAGAAGATGGAAAACCACATCATTGTGATTTAGGGTTAAAATTAGAAATGTTATCTATGTAAGAAATCAAAATTATGAGACAATATTACAGAAAGTATGAAATTGCAGAAACACAAGTACAGAATAATGAATTGCATAAATATTATACAAGTAAACTACTGTCATTAAGAGGCAACTTAAAAATGAACACAGCTATTTTTTTTTGCTGCCTTAAGGCTAGAAGTTTGGGTGTATTGCATTAAAAAAAAGATTAAACATACTTTCTGTAGCCAATTTTCCTCCCAAATATTTGTTAAGCTACTTTTAGAGTTGCTGGGTTACTCTTCTGACTCCTTTCAGAACTGAAACCCACAGATATTAACATAAATTTCATAAGCAATGATTTCTTTGTGAAAGCTTCATATACCACATATTCCAACAGGTTTTTTCTGTGAGTCCAGTTTGTGTATCAGCCGTTTGAAGTTTTCACTTTAGCTTAGCAATGGTTCATTTGATAAATTAACTCAAATTATCACTATGCATCCTCTATCATCTTAACATAAGCGATCAGTTTCCCAAGATCTGAGTTTCTTCCTCAGATCACTTCTTGTCTTCTTTGGTGCAATCTACAACCAGCTACTAAGTCTAATTGAAGTTAGGTATGGAAAAGTAGTCACCTTTGCTGTCTATTTGATCATATATCTACAAGCTTTTTTTTTTTCCTGGCTGATGTACACTTTCCTTAACATGCTTAAAGCCCAGGTAGGGCTTCTCTAAATCAGGTGCGGATGAGTATGTTAACATCTGAGCATGATTCGTTGCCTTCATGTGCCCTCCATCTTCATTTTCCCTTATTCCTACTGATCACATATAGTTAGAAATAGTGGAAGAATGAATGCTGTATTCAGGTTGGTCCCTACTGGGAAAAAACTTGGGGAAGAGTGGCTGGAAAGCTGCCTGGCAGAAAAGGACCTGGGGGATGTTGGTCAGTAGCAGGCTGAAAATGAGCCAACAGTATGCTCAGGTGGCCAAGAAGGCCAACAGCATCCTGGCTTGTATCAGAAACAGCGTGGCCAGCAGGACTAGGGAAATGACTGTCCCCCTGTACTTGGCTCTTGTGAGGCCGCACCTCGAATACTGTGTTCAATTTTGGGCCCGTCACTACAAGAAGGGCATTGAGGTGCTGGAGTGTGTCCAAAGAAGGGCAACGAAGCTGGTGAAGGGGCTGGAGAACAAGTCTTATGAGGAGCGGCTGAGGGAGCTGGGGTTGTTTAGCCTGGAGAAAAGGAGGCTCAGGGGAGACCTTATCACTCTCTACAACTATCTCAGAGGAGGTTGCCTACCTCTTCCACCTGGTAACCAGTGACGGGATGTGTAGAAACGGTACAAAGCTGCGCCAGAGGAGGTTCAGACTGGGCAGTAGGAAAAATTTCTTTACTGTGAGGGTGGTCAAACACTGAGAGGTGATTGATGCCCCATGCTTGTCAGTGTTCATGAGGCATTTGTATAATGCCCTCGTTAATATGCTTTAACATTTGGTTAACCCTGATGGGGTCAGGCAGTTGGACTAGATGATCTTTGTAGGTCCTTTCTAACTATTCTATTCTATTCTATTCTCTTCTATTCTATTCTATTCTCTTCTATTCTATTCTATTCTCTTCTATTCTATTCTATTCTCTTCTATTCTATTCTATTCTCTTCTATTCTATTCTATTCTCTTCTATTCTATTCTATTCTCTTCTATTCTATTCTATTCTATCCTATTCTAAATAGGATTGCTTTTCTCAGTGATAAAATCCTTCCTAACCCCTTCGGCTGCTGCAAAATTCAAATATATATATTTGAAATTCTTCCAACTTATTCCATTCAAGCTGTATGTGTATTTATAAAATACAATTATCTGTATTACTGCAAATGTTGCTTTTAAATCTGACTCTCTGAGGCAGTTTGTTGGTGTGGGGAGGTATGATCTCCCCTTAGACAGAAAAATTGTGGAAGAAGAAATGAGCTTTCATTGTTTGCTATAGCACAGTATTACTGTACATCTTCAGGTATGCAAAGCAAGACAAGACAAAACAGCTCTTATAAAATATCACTAGTGTATTCTCTTTCTCCTATTAGAAATGCTGTGCAATATATGGTTAATGCTAGGAGAGGGAAAGCAGTTTATTGTTACTTTAACTTGCATTCTTTTGCAAACACACTATATGAAAGCCTAATGTCGTCTGGATATCATAGCATTCCTTACCATATAATTACATGGGACCAACAGTATTTGATCAAAGTAAAAGAAAAACCTCTTATTTTATTTATAAGCCATCTACCACAAACCATTATCATTTACTTAGGCCCTGAGTTGCAGTTTCCATTTTAATAGTTCTGTTAGTGTTTGGGTGGTTTCTATGAAGATTATTCAATAAACATTGTCCAGAAAAAGCTAGATACTTTTAGTGCATAATCCTCTGGAATGTTTATTAAACAATAACACTGAACCTTCTGACAGTTTTATTTCTGAGAATGTTATAATGTTATTATGCATCCCACCAGTAATTCTGCATTACTGAAAACTCCTGTACAATGTAATGAGTCTTACTGAAAGCAGATGCAGCCGAATTAATAACAGAGACATCAATGCACAATAGAAAGCCATAGAGTGGGAAGGGTGGGATGGGGGGTGAAGAATGCAGAAAAGAATTCTGTTTCACTTTTGCAACAAAAGTAACTGAAATGAGAAGAATGAGTGGTATAAGGTAATGAAAATTCAAATGTACAAAGTAGATTAATCTGAAAAGATATATTTACCGTTTAATGCACAGTCTCTAAAATTGAGTTTAACTTAGTTATAGGATGAATAGGTTCTCAAAAAGACATAAGACCCTAAGTGTTCTTAGATTTACTCTTATGAATGGGTTTCTGTGTCCCTTTTTTTCTGTGAAGCCAACATTCAAGGATCCTTTTGTCACCTGTTAAATAGATGCTATCCCTGTTAATTAATCACAAAGAAATATCAGTCTAAGGTTCAGTAAACTCAATACAAAGCCTCCAAACAAGGCAAGGCTTCAGATAAAACTCAGTACTTTGCCGTAATGAGCCTAGTAAATGTTTGTTTCCTGCAGTAAAAATAATAGGTGAAATCTTTGCATACGGAAGTCAATAGGAATTTTGCCTTTGATTTTACCAGGGCCAGTATTGCAACCAATAAATCTACTGAGCAAACTAAAAGAAGCGGGTGAAGGAAGGAAAGGGAATTAGTGTAACAGAACCTCTACATTATTTCAGTCTTCCTTCTACCCTCCCTTGCCTGACTGAACCGCTCCTGGTACTCCTAAGATGTGCTCATAGAAACTGTTGTGGCAATTACTGAACACCAAATATTTGCAAAAGCGTTTAATGAGTAATTCTGAAACAGGAAAATCAGTTTTGCTGTTATAATGAGACGATCTCAGATTCAACCACAGGGTGTTTTAAGGGTGAGTAATCCAGGTCAATTGCCCGAGACTGGATACCATGGGGAATGTGCTAGACTACAAAAAATAAAAGTACAAATTATCCAATATGCCTCAATCTATGCCTGTGTTCCTGCTAGGCAAAATTTGCTGTAGCTCCACACAGATGCAGTTACATCTTTCAAATGCAGTCCTTTCTGTAATGTTAGCAAAATAACAAGCAAAGCATTTAGTTAGAAATATAAATGTCTTTTTGTCTTTTTACATTTAAATTCTCTTCCATGTTTCTTTTTACAGATGTGTGAAAATTTCTAATTTCTGATTTCTTACAAGTAATAAGTATAGCCACTATATTTTTGCATGGGTTTTCCCAGACATCGATGTCACACATGCATCACATGGCCCACATACAGTAAGTGAGGCAGTTTCATAAAGCTATGGACTGAGAAATCACGCACTGCACAGCCGCAACACATACATACATACATGGAAAAAGAGGACATCAGATGAGAGGAAATTTATGATATGTTGGTATCCCATCATGGGCTGAACCATGACTTGAGGGCCCTGTGTTTCATCAGGAGGTGAATGCTGTGGGAGAAATCTGAACTTCTTGTTCAGGTGTTCCAGTATCTGAACTGGAATATGGAGAAGAGCAACCATCCAGTTTTCTGGGGATCTCTCATAGGGATTATTCACAACCAAGGGATAATTTGGAAATTTACTGGTTATAAAAGTACCAAGAAACAAAGGGTGGCTAAAAATACACTATCTGATGTAAGAGAGATACAGGCAAAATACTTCTGAACATAAAAGCATGGCATAGAAATATGATAGATTTGTAAAGTCTCCCTTGAACTAGCTTAATATCTGTAACATCTCAGTAATAAACTAAAGCAGAGCAGTGAACTTACACTGCCAGTGGAGAACGGAGACATCCACTGCAGACATTGTTTCGCAATACACAGAGTTTTCTTTGGCTGTTAACTCTCATTTAAATACTTATCAGGGTATTTGACAATAAATTTTCCCTACCACTTAAAACACTCTGCAAGTTTCTAGCCCATAGTGGTCACCTGACAATTCAAGCAAACATTCATGTGGGCTGGAACTATAGGACATCCACTTTGTTTTTGACCATCATCTGTATTAAGTGCTTCTCCAAACTGGAGTTTAAAAAAAAAATGAGCACACACACACACACACACAAACTGTCTCATTCAGAAAATACCTTACAGCGTGGCAGTGTTCTTTTTCTGTAAAAGTATTTTAAAAACTAATAGGAGATGCACATAACAAATTAAATTTGTAAGAAATCTTTTGTAAGCTCAGCTGATGTGGCTCATCTACAGTACAGAACATCTACAGTAGTTACTTATCAGGACAGGAATGCTTATAGATAAGATGAAAGCAGCCCTTCCTATTAATTACACACTGTGTATCTGGCTCCTGCTCCTTTCTTCAGTCTTTAAATCAACTCCATCTGGTTCTTACTATTTAGCTGCGCAGCTTACCTTTCACAATGAAACATGCTTACTGCTGCAGAAGCAGGTCCAATATGATTAAAATTATTAGGTAAAGAGTGGTTGCTTAAGTCTGGGATCAGCTAACCATAAAAAAACATGATCAGCCACAAAATGAAACTGAGGACCAAATCTTCACTGGGTGTAAACTGGCTGAACTCCAGCTGATTTCAGTGGAATGTACTGCAGCCAATGTCCCAAGCCACTTTTCTTTGTGTTAGTACTTCGTGGAGCACATCAAGCAAGATGCCAGAACAACGCTTATACATGTAAGAAACAACCTAATCACATTGTAGACTAGTCCTGACTTGATGGTCTTTTGTGGCAGGGCCAGGGTCTAGGTAGCTAGAGGGGAATGACCCTGCCTATGTTAACTAAAGCAAACAAAATCAAAAATTGTCCCTCTCTCTGGGGTGCCCAGTTTATTTAGAGAGTCCTAATTCAGATTCTTTTCAACTGAATGTAAAGTAAGCCAAACAATATTGAGACAAGTAAAGGAGCAATATAGCTTTCTATGGTTTTTGCTCAACAACTTCCTTCTCTTTTTCCCATGGCATTGTCTCCATTCCTCTACAATTCTGGGGGCATAGCTAAACTAAGCTGTTTTCATTGCTGAGTTTGTAGAACTCTTTGTGAGGATCTAACCCAGTAAAAAATCATGTTGCTGAATGACTGTGAGATAGGAATGATCCAGGAAAGGTAGGGAATGGTAAGATCTCTTCCAGTAAGGACTCACATGTTATAATGTAAGAGTAGGACCTAGAGTTTCCCTGTGGTAAGCTTTGTTCTTTTGGGGGGTCATTTTGAAACTGCCATGACATCTTTACCAGAAATACCTGCTGCAACCTTGACACAGATGGAGGCATGCAGGACCTGGTACAGCTCACGCCAGCAGGCTGTGGTACTCGGGAAAACATGGGGACTCAGAGACTGGAAGGGGCTACACAGAGAGTCAGGTCCTTACCCCAGTCACAGGGTTAGCTGAACTGCCTCTGAAAACGTTGAAATTTCCCCATCTATGCATCTTTATGTCATCAGAAGGCCTAAACAGGTAAAAATACTGCAAGTAAAACCTTTTCTCTTTTACAGCTTGAGAACTACATTGTGGAAAACATGAAATCAGAGATGGTGCAGCTGCAGCAGAATGCTGTGCAGAATCACACCGCCACCATGCTCGAGATAGGGACCAGCCTCCTTAGCCAGACAGCAGAGCAGACGAGAAAACTCACAGATGTTGAAACCCAGGTATGTTCCCAGAGCAGTTTCCTAAAAGCTGTTAATTGCAGAAAACTTTCCCCATCCTCCTTCTTTTCTAATACATCACCACACAGAACTTTTCAGCACAGGGCTCCAAGAAACATACACACTCTCTGTTTATTGGTACGAACAACAGTGATGACACACTTTTTATCTGTCTTTCTTTTGATTTCATTTGGTTGGCATATTTAGCTCTGTGTGTGTAAGGCAGGCTGGACTGGCCAGGAAACTAAATCAGCATTTAGCTTCAAATAACCACCTTAGTTACCAACTGCAAACGATACAAGTGTCAAGCTAAATAACAAGTTTTAGGCTAAAATAGAGCCTTTGATCTCCATTATTATTTGCCTCTACTATTATTATGAGGCTTATTTATTTTCTGCAAAATGTTTCCAGCTGAAATGTAGTGTACATCAGCAGCTTTTACACCATGAAGAGAGAGGGACAAGCATCGGCTTCTTTACAAAGCACTGTGTATCTGCTATTACTACAAAACTCTATGACATCGCATGAATTTAAAGAGCCATCTCCATATGATTCCTAGCACTAGAATCACTCATTGGTTCAAGTGACAAGCATATCACTGTTTTAATGCAGAGTACAATTTCATATTGGGCTTATTGCAATGATATGTACGGCTTTTTGCCTTTTGACTTTTTCTGTCCGTTTAAGATGCATATTTGTTTTCCCTGTTTTTGCTGGCTTCCTCTTGATCTTCCTAGCATGTGGTGTGTTACCAGCTGCAATGCATTCACTGTTCATTTAGAACACAGGAATTAATACTTTGCATTTATTTGATTTTCTATAGTAGCATATGCACTTCTTGAGACATCATAATGTCCTTACGGATGTTTACAATATCATTACCACATTATTATGTAACTGCATTACAGTACACTGAGAAACTGCAGCAATTAGAAAGACAGATATTTCAATTATCTCTAGCTAGGAATGATAGACACAAGCTGTTGCTACACTGCCTTACACAGGTTCCTTTTTTTCTACATCTTGGTTAGCAGACCAACATTAACTAAAGAATGTGGTGAGCTCAAATGACCACAACTTTGAAAAGATAGCATATTGACTTATGAAAATGTTGGGGAAAGTATTTCAACAGAATATCTAAATCAACATGATAAATATATCTAAATTCAACAGAATATCTAAATGGAAACATAGCTGTGAAGACCTTCTATGGCCTGTAATATCATCTGCTCAGCGAAGAAAAAGGAGGTGTAGGAACTCTTTTTATATCCCAAAAGTCCTACCTAGGTGTGTCAAGTACGCATTTGCTGTTCTCTCGTCCAAGTAGGTAAGGGCCAAAATGTGCATTGCCTCTATCTCACTTTTCCACTGAGGAATCGGTTCAAGGTAGAGGCACCACTCGCAACTCTCTCCTTCTTCTATACCTATAGCTAAAGAATTTAAAGGATGCTTAAGACACCAGTAGGTATCTACCTTGCTGCAGTCCTTGCCCTGAATTCCAGCTCAGTGACAGCATTTCCTACCTTGCCTCTCTCAGCAGTGAGAAAGTCCTTGTAGTCCCTAGCTCTACCAGCAATCAGAAAAGAGTGCTGCAGGTGGCTCCAGAAAGTGAACTGAGGCTCTTGTCGGCAACGGTGTAGGTAGATGGTTGCATGGCTGTGGAGGGCTGACCTTTACTGGTTTCCACGGGTCCCCCAAGCCACTCCCTCACTCCACTTCCTCAGCAGGACGGGGAGAATGTACGATGAAAAAGTTGTCAGTCAAGATAAGGACCAGAGATTGCTCGCTGATTACCATCATGGGCAAAATAGACTCAGCTTGGGGAAGATTAGTGTAATTTATTGCCAACTAACAACAGAGTAGGATAGTGAGAACTATATATACATGTAAAAACAAAAACAAAAACAAAAAACACAACTAAAAGCACCTACCCCTCCCACCCCTCCTTCTTTCTTCCCAGACTCCTCTTCACTCCCAATTCTTCTGCCTCCTCTCCTGCTCTGGGGCAGCACAGGTGGATGGGGAACGGAGGTTGCGGTCAATCCATAATACTTTGTTTCTTCTGCTCCTTCCTCCTCACACCCTTCTCCTGCTCCAGCATGGGGTCCCTCTAACAGGATACAGTCCTTCATGAATTGCTCCAGTGTGGGTCCTTCCCACAGAGAGCAGTTCTTCAAGAACTACTCCACCATGGGTCCATACAATGGGGTGCTGTCCTTCAGGAACAGACTGCTCCAGCACAGGTCACCCATGTGCTGCCACTCCTGCCAGATTGCCTGCCGCACCTTGGGCTCCTCTCCTTGGGCTGCAGGTCCGGCCAGGAGACTGTTCCTGCATTGGCTGTCCATGGGCTGCAAGTTCCTTGAGGGCACATCCACATATTGTGGCATGGGCTCCTCCTGTACAGGCTGCAGCATGGATAACTAGTCCAACATGGTCCTCCATGGGCTGCAGAGGGACAATCTGTGTCATCATGGTCCTCTCCACAGACTGCAACAGAATCTCTGCTCCAGCACCTGGAGCACCTTCTTCCTCCCCTTCTTGATAGATTTGGGTGTCCTCATGGTTATTTCTCTTACTCCTCTCTCCCAGCTTCTCCTGCACAGTGTTTTTTACCTTTTCTTAAATTTGTTATTGCAGAGGCACAACCGGCATCACTCATTGGCTCAGCTCGGGCCAGTGGAGGGTCCCTTTTGGAACAACCTGGATCTAGCTGTGTCCAAAATGGGGCAGCTCCTGGACTCTTCCCACAGAAGCCACCCCTGCAGCCCCTATGCTGCCAAAACATTGCCATATAAACCCAGTATGTTGGCAGAAGTGTGAAGGTCTGCAGGATATAAGGATGAGAAAAGCAGACTATAATCTCTTGCCTGCAATAAGCAGTACTCATTCCAGAATAAGGAGTCTGATGGACGGAAGATACAGAGCCTACCTTTCCTTAAAATCTGACTGACTCCTCCCAAGTCCTTATCCATCCAAAATCCCACTGATTCCCTTTAGACTTTCTTTTACACCTGAAACTGTACTGACTTTTTGTAGGCTGCTCCACATATGTGTCCTCTTAGGGAATCTATTGGTGCCTTCCTATCTCCTTTAACCCTTGTCAACCTTTGTAGTACACCATCAGTTCCTGCCAGGTACCTCTGAAACTGTGGTGATGCCTCCTGGCACTTCCAAATATATCTATCGCAAACAACAAAATAGCTGTATACTGAATAATTCCAAGTTTTTCAACCACTGTATCCCGTGAAAAGGACAACTTAGGTTGTTCTGTGAGCGTCAAGAATTTCAAATAAAAATTAAGACATTGTGTAGATTGAGTTCGAGAGTGATTCTTTTTGCTTTATGCTCTGTAACATAAATTCCTATTAAGCATCCATGAGAAAATGTTACCCTATAATCCTATGATGAGACTCGTATTTGGCCTTCCAAGGAAGGCCTAATAGGTTCCATTAAAGACAAATCATGTTCAGTTCCAGAAGTGATTAGATCTCAGCTGTTGTGTGCACACATACCTATAAAAACTATTTATACACACTTGTCCAGACTCTATGTAATGAAAGATGTTATTCCAACAAAATCAACCATCATTAATAACATTGCTTTCGTTCTTGATTTTCTTTTCACTTTTGAACTATTTAGTTAGCATCTGTTCTCTTTCATCTGGTCAAAAGGCTTCCTTTGGTCTGATGTACCTAGTAAAAAGTATGCTATTGATACAGACCACCCTAACACGAAAGATAATTGCATAAAGCAATGTTTAAGATCACAGCCTTCATCTTCTTAAAAATCTGTGTAAGAGGGAAAGTAGTGATAACATAAGCAGACATCAGACTTCTGCCAACGCTACAAAAGAGAGATCTCAGGGGAAAGCTGAAGTAGGAACTCCATTTATAAAACAGCGGATTCAACACTTCGGCTTGAATCCAAATAGTCTTGCACTCTTCTGGTTTAAGCATGCTTGTAGGAATGCATGTTTGAGGCATGCATCTTGTTCTTCCCAGTGAAATGAAGCTTATTTGGCAGTCACCTTTCCTTCTTCTGCTAGCCTAGTATTTTTCTATAGAAAACAGAGTGCCAGAATATCAGCTGTTACATATCAGTGTAGCTTGATTGAGTTCATTTGCACCAGCTGAGCAACTGAGGTTAAAAAGGGATTTAGAAATCGGGGTCATTTTTGACAAATCATTAAATGGGAGTGAAACGATTGCATTATGTTGCTATAGCAATGCAAACAGGACAATATAAACATTAATGGTTTTAATTTATTCTTAAGGTGCTAAATCAAACATCCAGACTTGAAATTCAGCTACTAGAAAATTCGCTGTCAACATACAAGCTAGAAAAACAGCTGCTACAACAGACGCATGAAATCCTGAAAATTCATGAGAAGAACAGGTAAGAATGAGTGGTTGATCTCTTAAAATTTTTCTCTGTTCATCATAAAGTGGTCTGTGCATACTTTGTTCTAAACAACTGATGAAATAGAAGAAGCAAATATGGTAAGTGGAAAATATGGGTAATTATGCAATGGTTAAAAGAGCTAGGGTGTGAACTTACACTGTGCTAGCTCCTGCGTGATAAATGCAAGTTGACTTTTACTGCTTTTCATTTGCACTGTAAGTTCACATCTCATATTGTTTCATGACAATTCAGTCATGTGACCATGGCTCCTGCTACTGAAAAACATAAGGATAACTTGTATGAACATTTTCAAGCAGACAAGTATAAACTCTGAGATCGTCAGCCACTTTAAAATGCATAAGAAACAGAAAATCTTCAGAAGTTCATCTAAATTTAAAGGATACAAAGATCTAATGTGTAGAGGAATCTCTCTCTTTGGACTAAGTATAACATTTCATTCTGTATCTCAAGCTTGGAGACATGCTTTATTTAAAAAATAAATGAATGATAAAAACTTGAATTTTATGCTGAAATTGAAGGGGAAAAAACCACCAACTCTTCAGCAGCACATAACTTATCAAGCCGTGAAGTGAGAGTTGAGAAGAAATTCCAGCGTTGTACCTTTCTGTACTACAGTATCTTTGTGAATCCTGCAAATGCCCTGCATTCAGCATTTGTGAAGCTAACTTCATGCATCAACAGAGGCTCTGTTTAGCTCCTAAACTAGGGTACACAGCAGCTGATGCTCTGACAGTGCACCCAAGCCAGCCAAACAAGAAGTGCCACAAGGAACTGAGTGGCTGAACCAGCCTAAAGCCTGAGTTTCGGTGTCTCTCTGGGAGTACCTGAAATCACTGCACTTAGCAATCCAGCATCTCAGAGTAGGGGTGGTGGGCTGACCTTGGCTGGCTGCCAGATGCCCACCCCGCTGCTCTCTCACTCCCCCTCCTCAACAGGACTGGGAGAGAAAATAAACGAAAAATCTCATGGGTTCAGATAAAGACAGGGAGATCATTCATCAATTACCATCATGAGCTAAATAGACTTGACTTGGGGAAAATTAACTTATTGCCAATTAAAATTGATTTGAATGGTGAGAAATGAAGATAAAAACTAACACACTTTTCCCTTGCTTTCCCTCCTTCTTCCCAGGCTCAGTCTTACTCCCTCATTCTCAAATCCTCGACCTCTTCCCCCTGAGCGGCACAGGGGGGTGGTCAACAGAGTGCTGGGGTTGGTCTGTCAGAGTTTCTCTGATGTTCCTTCCTCCTCACACTTTTCCCTGTCTCCCACGTGGGTCCTTCCCATGGGCTGCAGTCCTTCAGGATAAGATTGCTCCAGTGTGGTGTCCTCCATGGGCTGCAGGGGGACAGCCTACTGCACCTCACCACCAGCTGCAGGGGAAGCTCCGCTATGGCGCCTGGAGCACCTCCTGCCCTCCTTCTTCACTGACCTTGGTGTCTGCATGGCTGTTTGTTTCACGTTTTTCACTCACTTCTCACTGCCATGAGGTGTTTTTGCCCTTTCTAAATCTGTCATCACAGAGCTGTCACCTGCACTGCTGCTGGGCTCAGCTGTTCCCTGCTGTGGAATCAGCTGTGTCCAGCATTGGGAAGCCCCTGCCTCTGCCCACAGAGGCCCCTGCAGCCTTGTGTCCTAAATCTGGGCATGGACATGCAGTACTGTGGGGTAAAGACATCTTGCTTCTTGGTTCCCTGTCTGGACACCTACATGTCATTATTCCTGTCTCTGTAACTGCCAGGTTTAAGCAGGGAGGACAGAGAGTGCTTCACTCCTGGCTCCCTTCCAGAAAGAACAACTGTGGGATAAGTCTGACTAGAACCAAGGTTTCTAATTCCTGTATATGCTATATTTAACATTGAAATAGAGCAAATGACTCTAAATGTGAGGTAGGTACTGAAGCGTCCTGTACATGCACAGGGTGTAGTGGATTCATTAAACTGAGATCAGATGGTTTGCCAAAAACGCACTGTAATTCTGCTGCTGCTGGACGTGAATCAGCAACAGAGGGGGATAGACCTTGCCCTGGGTTATATGTAAAGCAGGCTAATAATAGCATGAAGCTACAGGGAAAAGCAGACAAAGAACCTGATAATGAAGACAAATGGGAAATGTCATTACAAAGAAATATGTTTAGCTTTAAATCTGGTAAAATAATATACTGTGAGTGCTACTGGTTCTGAAAACTGGCAATTTACTGGTCATAAACAGGGGTTAGGTGAAATAATTCCACCAAATGTTTTTTTTCTGGAAAAGTTGGATTACATTGAAAACTCTTGAAGAACTCTACAGATTTCCTTTGGAAATATGGATAGATGAGTATGGGATTAACCTTCATTCCAGCTATCTAGAAATTAAGTAATTCACCTAAATTGCATATGTAGGCCCTCCTTGTAGTCTATGGAAAGAGTTGTCTTTCTGTTGTGCAGGAAGCAAGCTTACGTATTTTACAAACCTATTTCAATTTGGGATTAATCCAAATATTAGTTTTTAAATATGTAAATACTTGTATTTTTATCTGTTGCAATCTGTTTAGCAACAAAATTTTATTGACAGATCAAGAGACTGAGTCATTTATGTGATGTCTTGTGTACTTAATAATCTGAATTTATTTATTTATCTTAGTAATGTGTCAGGGTGTAAAGCCTTCAAGTCAAATGTATTTGTTTACTGACATAAGATGACCTTTGACTTGACTGACATTATCATGAAACGGTCTGTGTCATGACAAAATGGTCTGGCTTGGTATTTAGGAAGAAAAGGAGGAGAGGTATGTTAAAAAGCAACATGTAATACCCAGTTGTTTTTCTTATAAGCATATCTGTACTTAGATAAATGGAAAAAGTACATAGGGTTTCATCTTGTAATGAAGCTAGAACCTGGCAAACACTTTCTAGGTTCTGTTGCTAACTGTGTTCTTGCAAGTGATAAAATTAGGGAGAGGGTAGTGTAATGATTACATTAAAATATGAATCATCAGCTGCTGTATCATCATCTGCTCCTTACAAAGAACTGCATAATCTTCTTCTTGTAAGGTGCTGATCCTGAAATCAATTATGCATGTGTCGAGTTCACTATGGGAAGAATCTTGGTGATCTCAGGAGATAATAGGATAATGAACATGCTAATGACTTTAGCTTGCTTAACTTTAAAGAGCACTTATAGATCATAGAATCATTTAGGCTGGAGAAGACCTACAAGATCACCCAGTCCAACCTTTAACCCTGCACTGCCAAGTCCACCATTAAACCGTGTCACTAAGCATCACATCTACACATCTTTTGAATACCTCCAGGGATGGTGACTCAACTACTTCCCTGGGAAGCCTGTTCCAATGCCTCACAATCCTTTCTGTGAAGAAATTTTTCCTAATATCCAATATAAACCTCTCCTGGCTTAACTTAACTCAGCCATCCAGCCAGTCTTTAACCCAGGGAAGCATATGCCCATCCAAGCCATGAGCAACCAGCTTCTTCAGGAGAATGCTGTGGGATACAAAGACAACAAATATTGGTTGGTATAGATTACCCATCAGGCAATTTTTAGTAGTTGTTTGCAGTTAAAATGTCTTCATCCCTCTGTATAACATCACTTTCAAATCAATAAATTAGAGAAAACTCATTTGTGTTGCCTACATGGACTAAACTTTTCTTAAAGGGCCTTTATTTTGCAGTAGGTGTACACCACAGTGGGAATGAGTGCAGAAACTATTGTAATCCAAAATATAATCAAAACAGATGGTGTTCTGTGGCAGATCATTTCTTTCTCTGTGCTAACATTTCCTCCATATAAAATAAAAATAAGGGTCTTAATCACTTTCAAAGACCTGGCTTTTGGATGAAAGAAATGCAAAATATTATGGTAATAATAACTGATTGTTGATACACTACAGTAATATGTATATTATCCTTAAATAAAATGAGTGCTGCATATCAACAGGGGACCAATGTATGCTCTTTAGACTAGAAATATATCTATTCTTGGCCTTAAACACTTTATTTCCTGCCTCTACCAGGAAGAATGGCCAATTTTTTTCTTTTTTATCACACTGAAGTGAAAGATATTCCATAGCATAAGTAGTGTCACATTTTCCCCAGTATTTTGTTTCTATTGAATGGTCTCATGCCGTAAATAATTTAGTCTTGTGGGTTCCCACCCACTATAATGTAAATGGTGGTGTCTTGCATTGCCATTTTTTCTCCCTCAAGAGCTTTTTAAAAGCTATTTTAATTTGTTCTTGAAAGATTTCCCTGCTTAAGTGCTCTTTGAGCCTTTTTCTTTTCCAGAGTGTACCAGCTGCATTTAACTTCCTGTGTGCCATTTGTTTCAATATGCAAATGTGAAAACAACTTTTTGTTCACTCAAATGAAACAGAAAAGGAAAAATATAATGGATTCTGGATCTTCCAGCATTAAATAGTGGAAATGAAGTTTAAACATAAATTTGAACTTGAACTTGCAGAAAATCAAACTAGACTAACGTTCAGTACAAGAACTGTCATATCCTATGAAAGGCATGTACTTAAGAATGATGAATTCGACTGTGTGAAAGATAAGGAAACACAATATGTCTGATGAAGTTTTATTTGCAAATTTTGCATATACTAAAGAGATAAATTCAGTTTTTTCACTTCACTTTTGTGATTTCAGTGGAATTGTCTTGTTGATAGTATAAAAATAGGCTTACTAAGGTTAAGTAACCAATTTTTTTTTTTTTAATATCACCTTAAACCACTCAGACCACCTAGTTAAGTACCAATGGCCAGCACCTAACAATACAGGGAAAAATTCACTCATGTAAAAGCAACTACAAAGCAGCTATCTTAATGAGAAAATATCATTCTTGCACTCAAATATTTAAGTTCTCTACCTGTTTATCTTCCCATACATACTTAATACAAGAAAAACACATATATAAGACCAAAGAATTTTTTCTAGTGTGACATTACTTATCTTTATTTATTGAATAGATCAACAAAGTAAATGATTTTATCTGTATTTCTAATAAGTCCAGATTTTTTAAAAGATTATTTTAATGCAAAAGATGTCCATCTCTAAGATCTGGTCTATATCCTGTTCCCACATGTCTAAACGGATGTCTCTGAAAACAAAGATTAAAAAAAAAAATCTCTTAAACTGCCATGGTCTGGAATGGATTAGTGAATAAACTATGTACCTTATAAGGCAGATTGTCTAAACCAGACTTCCTTCCTCCCCAGGGAGCTACAAGAGTGCTTTCTACATGTTCTACTTCATCACCTTTCAAAACGACAGCAGTTTTCACTGGAAGGCATTCTTTGACTTCTGTACTGGCCTTCTACTTTCTCCACCATTGTCAGAGGGCTTTTTCTGAATCAGCTTGTCACAGCACAGTTTCACCAAGTCATCCCACTGGCTTATATCCTGACAAAGTTACATTGAATATAAATTCCCAGCCTCACCATGATCAGTAGGTTAGACAGTGAGACATGGTTATTTTTGAGGAAAATTAAGGGATTTTAGTTTTATTATTATTCTTAAAATGTCTTCTAGGTAATAACTCCAAGGAGTCATTGTCTGATGGATAATATCAATATTTAGCCATGTTAACAACATTTGTTTCTTCATAACTTCACTCTGTTCCCCATATGCCTGATTTTTTTCCCCCCAAATTGAAGGTTGCAATTATAAAAACATAGATATATGTATATATCTACATGTGTGTGTGTATATGTGCCAGTGTGTGTGTATATATATATACACATACATAAACACGATGTTTCTAGTGAATGGTGATTTATTTTTATTGTACTATAGTTCCCATGACTGCTTCATCTGTCTAGGTCAGTAATGTTTTCGAACCTATAGGAGAATTATTCAGTAAACTTGCAGTAAAAGAGGGATAGTCACTACATCATGTCCATACCATTTTACTAGAAAGTGTTATCAAAGAATGTTGTACAATTTCAGTCAAAATTTACAGATTGATTAACTGGTATAGAGACAGTCTTCTTTCTGCTTTCTGTAAGTTTGTATGTCAGCAACAGTCATTAATGAAAGCTAGTAGAAATATTTTCACTTTAACTCTGTCTTCATAATGCTGCACTAAAAAAAATTGATAAAATATATTTACCAAGCACTCAACAAAGTTATTTCTTCATGGTATTTGGCTACTAGAGATATGGAAGAAGAAAGAGAAAATAGAGTGCTCTGACAACCTTTTAAAAAAATCTAAACATCTCTGTAATTGGTTTCAACCTGTTTAAAGATTTATTGATGAGGTTTCTAGCACTTCTTTTTATTTAAATGAGCTATAATTCATATGAATGTAACAATACGTATGAAAAATCCTGGCCACATTGGAGTCAAAGTCCATAAGAACAGCTTTTCTAATGCTGTTTAAGGATTTCTTTCTTTTGGAACAGGCCAGTGCAGAAGTCTCCAATCTATGTGAAGTTTTTGCTTTTGTTCATTAGAGCTTTGAGCAAGGGTTTCTCACTGATTCTTAGTAAAACAAAATGAAATGCAGTTGTTATGGATTTCTCCCAGGAATATAGGGAGTGGTCCTATCCTCAGGACTTACTCTTATCTGTTGTAGATTTGTGGATATGGAAAGATCATTGCACAAATGCATATACATTCCTTAAAATAGCTTAGTTTTGCAGTTTATAATAACAAGACTTTTAATCTACATAAAAAACTGTAAAGGAACTGAGTGCTGTGACACTCCCATCTTTCCACCACATGTTGTTGACCCACCACTCATAAATATTAGGATGTATTATTGCTAAAGCTGTAAAACATCTGCTTGCTGTCTGTCTCTGTAGACACCAAACAGGGAAGCTCTAAGCATTGTCAGCTTCTTCCTTCTTGCTTGACATGGCCAATGTTGCTACAAATAAGACTAGTGGGAAACAAATAACACAATGTGCATATTGTGGCTGTCACAGACTCTTCTACATGAAATCATTCAGATATGGAAATCATTTAGATTTGGACATGCAGAAAGGATGCTGTAGAATTAGGGTAATACCCTATACTGTACTGAGAGATGGACAAAGACGAAGCAAACGATTTTTGTCTTTACATATTGTTTAAATATGAAGCAATATTCTGGCTTTGGGAATGGCATCTTCGCTTACATTGGGAATATACATTTTCCATAAACTGTAAGAGTCATAGAATATCCTGAGTTGGAAGGGACCTATGAGGTCATCAGTCCTACTCCTGACTCCACACAAGGCAACCTAAGAGTTAAACCATATATCTAAAAGTGTGGTCTACACGCTGTTTGAACAGACTTGGGGCCATGACCACTTCCCTGGGGAACCTGTTCCAATGCCCGACCACCCTCTCAATGGAGAACTTTTTCCTAATATCTAATCTGAACTTCCCCTGATGCAGCTTTAAGCCATTCCCTAATGTCCTATCACTGATTACCGGAGAGAAGAGATCAGCACCTCTGCTCTCGTTCACGAGGAAGTTGTAGGTAGCAATGTCAGCCTCCTCTAAGTTGAACTAACAGAGTATCCTCAAGCAGTCCTCCTAAGTCATGCCCTCTAGACCTTTCACTGTCTTTGCTGCCCTCCTTTGGACACGTTCTAATGGTTTTAAATCCTTCTTATATTGTGAAGCCCCAAACTGCACACTGTACTTGAGGAGAGGCTAAAGCAATGCTGAATTTAGTGAGACAATCACTTCTTTTGACTGGTTAGCTATACTGTGCTTAATGCACTTAATACAGTTGGTCCTTCTGGCTACCAGGGCACATCGTTGACTCTTACTGAGCTTACCATCAGCCAGAATCCCCAGATCTCTCTTCCGCACTGCAGCCACTTATCCCCCAATCTGTACATACATTCAAGATTACACCACCCCAGGTACAGAATCTAGCATTTGTTCTTATTAAATTTCATACCTATGGTTGGTGATTGTCTAGTGCTCTAATCTATCAAGATCTCTCTGTAAGGCCTCTCTACCCTCAAGAGACTTAACAGCTCTGCCTAATGTAGTATCATTTGCAAACTTAACTTAATGTACACTCAACTCCAGTGTCCAGGTCATTGATAAAAACTTTGAAGAGAACTGCCCCTAAAATTGATCCCTGAGGAACACCATTAGTGGATGGCCACCAGCCTGATGTTAACCCATTTACTCTAACACTTTGAGCCCTACTGTTCAGACAGTTGTTCACTCATCATATTGTATACATGTAAAGCCATATGCTTGATATTTTGTCCAGAAGGATACTGTGAGAGACAATATCAAAAGCTTTGCGAAAGTCCCCCAAAAAACCACACCCACTCCTTTCCCTTTGTCCACTAGTGGGTAACCTTGTCATAAAATGATATTAAGTAAGTAGGATGACAAACTGGGATCTAGCACCCATTCTGTCATAGACTGTGCCCAGGGTCCATCTTTTTTTCTATTCAAAGTGCAATAGTGTAACTTACAGTCTATCAGAAAATAATAAAATCTAGAGTCAAAAGGAGCATTTTAATAATTTCTGAGAAAACGTGGGCAGAACTGATAAAATTCACATAACTTTTTTTTATTTTGTTAAACAATATTTAATGACTAAAAACAATTCCATCAGAACATTTTCAATCATTTCTGCCTAACTGCACCAATCAGTCTCTGCGTAACAAACCTCAAAGACTTTCATGTAAATATTCTCAAAAAATCCAAGTAGATCTAGAGTATAAAGTCATCATGTTTAATGTTAGAGTTCAAGTGATGAAAAAAAATAGCTACAGGTCTGATGAAGTGTTAAAATAATTTATCATCTTTGTTTTTAAAATCCATATGTTGTTTCATATTGAAACTTTCTATCATCAAATTCCAGTCCGCTGAATCTTGTTATGCTTTTGTTACTAATTAATGAACATTTTAGAATGAAATATCATGTTCCCGTTTGCATTTGGGAATGAAGCTGACCTCAAGAAAAAGTGTTTTCCCTTCCCATCTTTTCATTTTTTCCTTCCCCCCTTACTCAGATCCTTGTGATTTTCACAGAACTAGATATGTTGATCTTGCAAAGTATATTTTCTTCAGTATCTCTGTAAGTCCCACATTTATAACATTTCAGAGAGAGATTTGCTGTTTGGTTTCCTTTATTTAAAAAGAAAAGTTTTATATTACTCCAGCTCATACAGCAAATCCAGGGCCTGAATTTAATCTTTGCATTGTTATCATTTGTAACAGCTCATATTAAGGCTCTGTGATATCTAGTAGAAACAACTCCATATGGATTTTATTACATTCTTCAGTTAGGTTAAATGACCTGAAATTATGCAGGCATTTTACCACTGATCTATTATCCAGAAGTAAAAACAAAGGTGGGGGGAGAGTGCAAATAAATAAAATCTAAGACTGACTTGGACAGGAAGCAGTTTGTTGGGAAGTTTGTAACCACCAGTTGGTTTATGGGCATGAGAAACACCTCTTTTGGCATATACGGTAGAATTACTGAAAGAAGTAAGTAGCAGAGGGGATGAGTTTATTTCTTTATCTAATATTAATAAAATCTTTCTGCTGAACTCCCACCTGTGGTGGTTTAACACTGATGGGCAGCTAAGCACCACCACGCCGCTCTTTCAATCCCCCCACCTCACAAAGACAGGAGGAGAAAATATGATGAAAAAAAGTCGTGGGTTGAGATAAGGACAGGGAGATCACTCATGAGTTACCATCATGGGCAAAACCGACTCAGTGTGAGGGAGATTAAGGTAATTTATTATCTGTTGATGACAGAGTGGAGCAGTGAGAAACTAAAATCAAACGAAAAACACTTTCTCCCTATCCAACATCTTCTACCTGCTACGCCCCAGCAGGGGAATGCAGAATGGGGGCTGTGGTCAGTCCATATCGCTTCATCTCTGCCGCTCCTTCTTCCTTACTCTCTGCCCCTGTTCCAGTGTGGGGTCCCTCCCACGGGATGCCGTCTGTCCCAAACTGATCCAGTGTGGGCTTCCCACAGATTGCAGTTCCTCAAGAGCTGCTCCCATATGGGTCTGTACCATGAGGTGCAATCTTTCAGGAACTTCAATATGGGTCCCCACGGCTGGCAGCTCCTACCAGACCTCTTGCTCCACCATGGGCTCCTCTCCACATGCTGCAGCTCTGTCCCAGAGTCTGCTCCTGCAGGGGCTCTCCATAGGCTGCAGCCTCCTTCAGGCCACATCCACCTGCTCCAACTTGGGCTCCTCCACAGGCTGCAGCATGGAGATCCGCTCCACCGTTGTACCCCATGGGCTGCAAGGGGATAACCTGCTCCTCCATGGTCCTCACCACAGACCACAGGGAAACTTCTGCTCTGGTACCTGGAGCACCTCCTGCCCTCCTTCTGAACTGGCCTTGTTTTCTGCAGGTTTGTTTCTCTTTACATTTTCTCACTCCTCTCTCCCACCCACTGCAGTTGTGCAGCAGTTTTTTTCCTTTCTTGAATATACTCTCACAGAGGCACAATCAGCATTGCTCATTTGCTCAGCTCTAGCCAGCAGTGGGGCCCTTTTGCAGCTGGCTGGAACTGGCTCTTCTGTAACATGGGCAGCTCCTGGGCTCTTCTCCTGGAGGCCACTCCAACAGTCCCCCGGCTATCAAAGTCTTGCCATGTAAACCCAATACACCACCACATCATCAAAGCACTGGCCTGAAAAAACTTCTTGTTCATCATTGGCAGATATTAGCTGTGAAATGTGAAAGCAGATACCTCTCACCAGGTACATTATTATTTCCCAGCTTCACAGAGCACATCAAATGTTATGTTTATTGTGGGTTCCATACCCTTTGATGGTACTCCACAGCTCCTACCACTTACCTTCTCCCATTCGGTTGTAAGGCCCTTCACAAATTCTTCCTTAGTTTACCTCTGTTTTTGACTCTTTTCACATTGACCCATCCATACTACCAATGATGTCCTCTTCAATGCCCTGCTCTTCTCCCTTCTTTGCCTAGGCTTTTCTGAATGAATTTCTATATACAAATGTGTTACTAGTCATATGCTCGTGCAGTTGGACGGGTATAACAACTAGATATGCAGTTCCATGCATGTTATTTTAAGCTCTGTTTTATGCAAACATCACAAGATGGAATCTCAGAGATCAATTATATTTGGCTGCTTGATGGAGGAAGTTGAGGGTCTGAATTACTAGATGTGACATTTTTGGAATAAATAATTTATGTACTGAATTCTTTGGTGAAAATAAAGTGTCTTTGTTTTCTGTATTAATAAATATGTTCGCATGAAATAATATCTGCTAATTGTTTTATTTCATTTTAGTTTACTTGAGCGCAAAATTTTAGAAATGGAAGAAAGGCATAAAGAGGAGCTGGACACTTTGAAGGAGGAAAAAGAGAATCTACAAAGCTTGGTCACTCGGCAAAGCTACATAATCCAGGAACTAGAGAAGCAGTTAAACAAGGCAACAACCAATAACAGTGTCCTGCAGAAGCAGCAGCTTGAATTGATGGATACAGTTCATACTCTGATCACCCTCTGTTCTAAGGAAGGAGGTAAGAGAGCAGAATTATAAAACACTGCACGTACTAGGAAATTTCTCCTGAAGTGTTGTATTTTTGGAAGGGTAGAACTCAATGAGCTTATTCCAAGAAAAAAAAAGTACATGGAGGTATTTAAGAGAGATGTGGATGTGGTGCTTAGGGACATAGTTCAGTGGTGGACTTGTGTGGTAGTTTTACCCAGCTGAGCAACCGAACTCCACCACAACCACTCTCTCACTCCCCCTCCTCAAAGGAAGAGGGGGAGAAAATACTATGGACAAGGGCTCTAGGATTGAGATAAAGACAAGAAGGTTGCTCACCAATTACCATCACGGGCAAAACAGACTCAACATAGGGAGATTAATATAATTTATTACTATCACCAGCAGCCTAGAGCTGTGAGAAACTAAAAGCAAAATAAAAACACCTTCCCCCCATCCACCCTCTTTTACCTCCTCCCCCCGAGCAGCACAGGGGAACAGGGAATGGGGGCTGCGGTCAGCCCATGTCGCTTCTTCTCTGCTGCTCCTTTGTGGTCACTCTCTGACCCTGCTCCAGTGTGGGGTCCCTCCCACAGGATATCGTCCTTCCCAAATGCATCCTGTGTGGGCTTCCCACAGGCTGCAGCTCTTCAAGAGCTGCTCCAATGTGGGTCCGTACCACAGGGTCCATCCTTCAGGAGCAAACTGCTCCAGCATGGGTCCCCCATGGGTGGCAGCTCCCACTGGATCACCTGCTCCTGTGTGGGCTCCTCTCCATGGGCTACAGGCCCGGTCCAGAGTCTGCTCCTGCAAGGGCTCTCCACGGGTTGCAGCCTCCTTAAGGCCAGATCCACCTGTTCCACCGTGGGCTCCTCCACAGGCTGCAGCATGGAGATCTGCTCCATGTGGTACCCCATGGGCTGCAGGGGGACAGCCTGCTCCACCATGGTCCTCACCACGGGCTGCAGGGGAACTTCTGCTCCGGCGCCTGGAGCACCTCCTCCCCCTCCTTCTTCACTGACCTTGGTGTCTGCAGGGCTGTTCCTCACTCCTCTGACTCCCAGCTGCTGTTGCACAGCATTTTTTTCCCTTTCCTCACAGGGGTGCAAACAACATTGCTCATTGGCTCAGGTTTGGCCAGCAGCGGGTCCCTTTTGGAGCTGGTTGGAACTGGCTTTTATCTGACATGGGGCAGTTTCTGGAATCTTCTCACAGAAGCCACCCCTGTGGCCCCCCGCTACAAAACCCTTACCACGTAAACTCAATACAACTTGGTAATGTTATGTGATGGTTGGACTTGACGATCTTATGCGTCATTTCCAACCTAAATGATTCTATGATTCTATGATTATAATTGAGAATCCACAAATCTGATGAGAATCCACAAATCTCATAAGGTTCAGATAGTGCTGAGGCCAATCCTTTTGCTAACAGCCATATTTGCTTTTTTAAATTTAATATCATTGAGTTATTATACCATGATCTTAGCTGATGTAAGCCACAATTCCATTGGCTTCACATTAGTAATACGGAATTGTTCCTCTGAGCATCTGTCTCCTGCTGGGAGTAATCTGACCAACCATGGATGTTACTTTATAGGTGCCTATATCTAATTTACTCTAAACCTCCTTTACAGTCACTAGAGAGAAAAGGGTGCTAAATGAAGGAAAGTAACCCAGAGTTCTATACATATGTGTGTTTTAAAGTTGATGAACTCAGGTGTAGACACTTATGATGCTGTAGTCATCCAAAAGATGAATCTCTTCCATTGAATGAGTTTTTATTTAAAATAAGGAATCATATTTCTTCCTTCTGCCTTGCTTGATTTTATTTGTTTGTTTCTGACTACATAAGGCACACTACAAACACACAAGATAGAAATAATATCTTTTGAGAGAAGGGGTTGACAAACTATCTAGGACAATTCTCCTCAAGCCTGCCTTTGTTAGTAGACACATTTCTTATAGACACTGAGAAAGTAATTCAGGTGAGATTTTAGTTTTCAAATGCTAAAGACACTGCAGAATATCTCAGGAAAGACATTCCTTTCATCAAGACTGTCCAAGGGAGATGGCAGAAAGAGACAAATGATGAACGGAGATCACTGTGAGGGATGGAAATGGGATACTTGAAAGAACAAATTAGTAAGTACCAAAACCGGCAAAATTATACAGAATAGAGGGAAGAAGAGATGTAAGGGAGAATATAAAATGAAAGCTCATATACTAAGATTAACACATAAAAGGGGATTAACTGCTGTGCCTGATATGCCATGTAGAGGGTTAAAAATACTGTTGGAGAAAGAAAGTTGAGGAAAATATTGAGATCCATCTGGGAAGAGGTCATCAAAACCCTTCTAAGAAAGGGTACAGAGTAAACATGGAGAGAAACTGTAAGTGTGCAAATTCTGCTAGTCATTCAGTGAGTGTGGAAATGTGGATGAAAGAGGTCTATGCGAGGTTAAGCACCAACACTCCATGGAGCCCAGCACATTTGCTCATTGTAATTCTAGACCTCTAAGTGTTATAAAAGATTTTAAAAAATTCAAAAAAAAAAAAAAAAAACCTTTTCACCTGCCTTGTTATTCTATATTTGGTTTAAGAGGCAGAAGGACATATTATATCATTCACACTATTCAGCTCAAGGCAGTGTGGGTTTGCTCTCTATTGTATATTCCCATGCAACTTGTGTGGCTTAAATCTGAATAGTTCCAGTGACGAGGATTACATCTTTTCCTTTGGAAGTGTTTCATTCTTGGACCAATGTTGATAGACTCCTTTTTTTTTTTTTTTTTTTTTTCTTTNNNNTTTTTTTTTTTTTACTTTTTTTCGCCTCATGTCCATTCTAAATGTTCCCTTCTGCCTATTCTGTTATACAGTTCCCCAGCATTTTGAAGTAAATAACATTCTTCATAGTAGGCTGTTCTCATATCAGTAGAGAAACATTGTGATGCAATGCAAATCCTTTATTATGTTTTGCAGTCTTTTGGCAAAGAAACCTGGCAAGGTTCTGTTCAGGGTGTTCTAATAGAGCTCAGGAGTATTTTAAAATTAATATCAATATGAAAGATATATTATTTTCATACAGAGATATACTGCAAGTTATTTCTAAGGCTACAAACAGATTTTCCAATCATTTTGAATTTGATTCAAAGAAAAAAAAAAAAAAAAACAGTTTTCCTAAGTTTAGTTTCCTCACTGCTTCTTATAAAGACTTTGAATGTGGATTTCAGAAGTGGCTGTTTAAAACTGGGCTCCTGGCTCCAAATTCAGGTGCCTGAAAACCTGAATTTTCAGCAGTGTTTTTACTGCTGAGGAACTGTGGAAGTAAAAGATACTCAGCACAGTTAAATGCCTAAATATAATTGTAATTGCTTAACTCTAACCCTTGATTTTGGACTCCGTTATATTTTGTGTATTTCCATGGTCAGAATTTTCCTTGGATACTTTTGGATAAAATTTGAAGAGAAATAATTGTAGAAAAGTTTCCACGTACTACCTAAGTCAAACAATGTTGACCATATTTTTGGTAGGCACATCCACAGCTGAAAAAGACAGGCGGCCTAAGTTCAAATAATATTATCTTGGAGTACAAGACTACTCCAATGAAGGCAGCATACTAAAGCATTGTAAGAAAAATTACTACCAGCTTCAGTCTGTGCAAATATATGTTGAAAATCAAAGAGTATGCTTGCTGGGAGATATAACTGAAGCTACTCTAAATTCTCACAAAAAAAGTATGAAATTTAGTCTTGCAGAAGTCTTTATGTGTGCACTAATGCTCAACACATAAAATATGCTATAAGAATTAGTGTTTATTGGGAGATAGAGAATAGCAAAATGTGATACGTAAATCAGTGGCACCACTTCTGTCTTATACTGTGTAAAATATTGGTCATCTAATTTCATAAGGGATATAGCAGAAATGGAAATGATCCAGAACAGAACAGGATAAGGGAAATAATGAGAAACCTGGAACGATTTCCATATGAGGAGATAGAGCTGTAAAATACAGATCTATTGGATGAGAAAGAAAGTATGTAGGATGCTGTTATGTAAGGACACAAAATAACTAATACTAGAGAGAAGAAGGAGAGCCAGTAACACTGAGAGATATTTTCCATTGATAAAAGATAATACTTTGTTCTGTAAAGTATTGGTTGCTAGATATAACTGAGATTAATAAAGATTTTTGAGTTATTAGAAAGCTGAAGAGCTAGCAAAAGATGGGTCCCCTTAGAAACTTCAGGCTTTTAACTGGTGACACTCATCTTGTGTGACCTAAGCAAGGTATCAAGTCTAAAAGGCCAGATTGTCAATTGAAATTCATTTTCATTTCAGCTTCATTTGAAATCAAGCTG
This sequence comes from Chauna torquata, assembly GCA_013399475.1. Taxonomy (NCBI): domain Eukaryota; kingdom Metazoa; phylum Chordata; class Aves; order Anseriformes; family Anhimidae; genus Chauna; species Chauna torquata. The sequence goes on along the minus strand of VXAL01012886.1, from coordinate 226,152 downwards.
GTGGTAACCATTGTTTTTTGATTACAAAACATGAGATAGATTTCTTCCAGTAATGACATAGTTATATCAGAAGATTTATTTTTAGATTATTTTAAATAAGTTGGGACACTTTCAGAAGTCTGTCTGTTAGTAGTCTGTGATGAATTTAGCTGACCAGTGTGGAGATACAGGACCAAAAACTGCGTTTGTTTAGTTTTACACTCTGCGAAACTTAGCTAAGATAGTCACTGACACTGGATGACAACCCTACAGTACAATCTACTTTGGTACTTCAACCATGGCTGGATAAATGTTTAAATGTTAGGAGGATTTCCAAAGCATATAAAGGCAAATGAGGAAGAAAGAAAAAAAAAGTAAAAAAAAAAAAAAGGTAAAAGACACACGGGATAACTTTTAAAAATATAGATGGACCAAAAGACAAAATCCAGATCCCACTTTCAGTGTTAGTTTTGGTGTAGACCAATTTTGAGATGGGGGCCACCTGTCAAACATGAATTATCTGTGAGTTTCACTTCCAAAATACCACCCACCTCTCTCCTATTGTGAGTGATTCTAGGATTTCAGTTGCATGTGATCCTTAGAAACAGAAACTCTGATAGGTCACAAAACCCACAGAGAGTCAAATATATGCAATATACCATGAGGACCCATGTCTCCATTTTGACCTGTGTCTATGGCTATACAGATTTGCGACATTGTTTATGTATTTTTTAGTCAGGGACAACTATCTTGGCAGGAGTGGTCCATAAATTTCTAAAATAAGATTTCTAAAAAAGCAGCACTTTCAGACACTAGCCTACCAATTGAAATGATTGTTTGATATGGTGGATATTTAAAGTAACTTTTTAGAAATTAAGTAATCTCCAAATTCAAATATAGACAAATGCCTGAGACTTTTACTTCTCTGCAACAAAAGAGTAGAGAAATAAAAATGTTGAGCTGAAGGCTTAATTAATCACCACAGAGATGTTGCACACCTATCTCCAAGGCTGTAGAAGTCCTTCACCTATAGAAGATAACAAAAAGTTGGATAGAGGTCTTTGCATTTTATGCAAACATCATCAAAGATTTTGTGATTATCATTTTCTTAAAACTACTCATTCCTCATACTGCTTTGAAGATTATTTGTCTGAGGATGGATAAAGCTTTTTGGTCTTGAGGGTATGAATGGAAAAACAGGTAGTCTTGGCTTATCAATAGCCTTCTTGTTCCTATCCATTCTGAGATTGTGCATCTTTGGATGAAAATATTATGTTTGGGATTGCGTGTAAAGTTCTAAAATTGTAAGGACTCCAGTAAAAGTGCTGTTTCCCTCATTATCAACTAGTATTATGAGTATTTCAGAATATGAAAAATACAAAATTTCTATTGAGTTAGGCACATTGCTGTGACCATCAAACAATAAATGTCTAATACAGTAGGTAATACGTGACAGACTTTCTAAGCTTCCACATCAGAAAAATTACTTGTGAAAAGGATATGTAGTGCTACTTAGACAGTCATAAAAATATGACTCCAAAAATTGCAAGGAATGCAATGCAAATTGTTTTAAGCAATAGATAATATCACCATCAAAGAAGTATATGCAAGTTCAAACTCAGTAATTCAGAAATTGCAGTGGTCCAGTGGGAAATTATGTTTAAAGCCAAAGGTCACAAGATGTGCTCAGTCTAAAGTCACATCTACTTTCAACTTTGTTCTTTTTTTTTTTTTTTTTTTTTTTTTTTCATTAAAAAAAAATTGGTCTCACCATTTTTTTGTTTTTAATTTCTTTTTTA
>VXAL01012886.1:208343-224334 GCA_013399475.1 Chauna torquata | reverse complement strand
CATTTTAAAGTCCCATTTCTTTTCACTTTTTTTTTTTTTTTTTTTTTTTTTTTTGTCCAGTAGAAGAAAATTGGTCTAGCATGTTTATTGTGTTAACATTCATTTGCATAACTTAGGATAGCTGCCCAAGTACTTCTACCCACAGCATAAGGGAATTTAAAATTTCAGTGGGGAAATATATTTATCCGTACACTTATTGTCCTTTTCCCATTTTGTTTGTTTCATGTTGTCTGTCAGACTGCATAATAACATACCTTGTTAAAATGTTTGGTCTAAACTTGTATACCTCAGCAGACTGATGGAACAGTAGAGAAAGTTTTGTCATTAATGTCTGGTTTTGTGACCTCCTAGTAGGAGAGAAATGAAGCATTAGCTTCCTCTTGAATGCTGACAAGAAGCTAAGCTTAATTCTCAAAATAATACACATATATGCTAGGAATTTACCTCCCCAGAAGTGCCTGTTGAGTTCATGAAGTAAATAACTTGATTAGTGGGTCTGACATTTCTGAAAAGGCTCAAATCTCCTGGGTTATGGGTAGCTTTCATATTTTAGAAAATTCTACTTGGAAAGTAAATATGTCAAAAAAATTGTTCTAATGGAATACGTACTTTTAAAAGGCATAGCAATGCATTTATTCAAAACACTATACTAAAAGTAGTCTATTCCATTTCTTAGAACACAGTTGTTATGATGTTAAAATTTATGCTGAAATGAACAGAATGAGAATAGAATGAGAACTTCAAAGAAATGACCTGAAGGTTACAGACACAGGGGAAACTCCATTGACATTAGCAAAATTACCCCAGCAGAGTTGCTGGCCTACTTCATTAGCAAGACTTCAAAGACAGCTTATATAATACAAGTCAGGTTTTAAAAAAGAGAGAGAGAGAGAGAGAAAAAAAAAAATCCCAGTCAGAATCCCAAGATAGAATAACAGATTCAGGTGTTCTGAAAGATAATTTTAAGTCTTAATATTTGAATTGTGTTCAGCAAAATAAATTTTCTGTATTATATTGATTTAGCTATATATTGGAGTACAATAACTAGACTATTTAACCCATTTTAGACAGCAGTGTAGAAAAGTAAGGTTCTTGACACAGTTCTTAGCTTTGTATGCAAAGAGAAAATAATATTGATATTCATCTGGGATATATTCTGAGGTAACCATTTCCCTAGCAATCTCTTTTAACTCCTTAAGCACTTGTCTCCTCTCGTCTCCTCTTTGTACTTCAACCTTAACATTGTTAAGGTTTTTTTCAGCATGATGAGGCGTAACTCAAAAGGCAGGAACCTTGCATATGGCATATCAGTCACTTCATTATTTTTCTTCTGAAGCATGGAAGCAAACAAAATAAGATTTTTGCTAAATTCACAAAGTTTCTGACCAACCTCATCTACAAGCTCTAGATCAGAGGTGGATCAGGGGTGCGCTGAAACATGGTTATAAGAAAAAATGCATGAATAAAGTGACAGATATTTTTTCTTATAGCTGAAATTGCATTTTTATTATCAGTGTTTTATAACATACTGCAATACAGTTACAAAATATGACACTTTTCATCTATGAATTCTGAATCTTTTTCTTAAAGTTTCTTTTCTTAGTACTGATTATGAATAAATTAAAAATACAATTAAATGGACATGACAAAGTTGGAGCAGACACACCTGAGCTTTGAACAAAATCTCATTTAATGCACTGAAGCCATCTTGTGTTCCACACTTATCTTACTCTGTCATTAAGCCCTACATTGATACTGACAGGTGTCAAGCAGATAGCTACAGCTAAAGTTGATGATATTTTTGTCCGAGAATGCAGAAAACATCCATCGTATGGCACAAAGCTGTGCCATAGAAGGTTCAGACCGGACATTAGGAGAAACTCTTTACCATGAGGGTGGTCAGACACTGGAATAGGCTTCCTAGGGAGGTGGTTGATGCCCCATGCCTGTCATTGTTCAAAAGGCATTTGGATAATGCGCTCATTAATATTCTTTAACTTTTGGTTAGCCCTGAAGTGGTCAGGCAGTTGGACTTGATGATGTTTGCAGGTCCTTTCCAATTGAACTATTCTATTCTGTTCTAACAAGAGCAGAAGATTACTGTAAAAAAAATTAAGTTTTTCCACTCATAATTCACGAAGGTCTTGTCACTATTATATATACATTCCACTTTTTGAACTGCCAGTATCTGTATTTTGAAATCTGGGGAAAAAGCCTGGATCTTAATTTTGCACTTAGTGACATGGAAAAGCAGTCCCCCTTATCCTTGCTGTAGCTGAATCTAGCTGACCACGTGGACCTGCCAAGGTGGAAGGCACTGCAATGATGCAGTTAGAGGCTGGGTTGCCTTTGTTCAGTTGTGCAGGTGTTCAGTTAAACATACACATCAGCACTGGCTTTATTTTCTGTTGTTGTTGTTCATGTGACTTCCTGTTTCCCTTGGAGACTTTCTATGTTCATACACATTTTTCAGAGAAGCTCAGAAAGCTGAAGAGTTTTCAGGGATCAGTTTTGCCTGACTCACCTAACATTTACAGTGTAGATGTAGAGACCTGTTCTAGGCTTCCTTTAGAGTCAACAAAGGAGCTTTTGTCAAATGAGTTGTCAGAGTTTTCTTAGGGTGAGGTGAATTGCATCTGAAAGTGCCTTTTTCTATTATCTGTAAAGAGTGAAAAGAGTAGTGCTGTAGATCTGTATCTACATTGGGACAGATTAGTTTTATAATTGCTGTTTTCTAAAACTAAAGAAATAATGATATTAATTCTGAATCATAATGTTTTAAAAATAAAAGTATTTTTATACCTTGTTCAGGCAAGGATAACTTCATTTCCAAGTTATGCTGTATAACAAAACACAGCAAAGTGTATTAGTTAAGATCATGTCAGACTGTGGTTGAATAGAAATACAGTACTTAAAGTTAATTTAAATGTACATCATTTAAAATTCCTGCCAGTGGGAAAATATTTCAACTTTTCAAAAAAGAATTGGGGATTCCTGTATTTTATCCCTATTAACTTGACGGTGACAGCAAAAGGTCAATATTTATTACTGCTGAAAAATGAACACTTTGAGTATATGTTTTTACATTTCAGGTCTTGATTGTTAATATTGAAATCAATTACTCACTCTCATTTCTACAGTATACCTCAGTCCCAAATCCCTCTTCACTCTACTTTGTGAAAATTGTATTATTCACTCACGCCAAAGATATTAGAGTGGATATCAGCGTATATAAACCAGCCAACAACACTGCTGGTGTCACCCAAATGGCTTGTTAATGAAAAATTTCTGTGTATGAATATCATGGTTCAGCTGTAAACACTAAATGCACATTAGGGTGCCTGTGTGGAAAAATATAAATCAATTAAGGAAATATGGACACTAGAGATATTAAACAAAGCCAGTGGCTTAATCTCTCTTGTAGCAGTTTGTGAAAGACTTCTTTAGTTCTCATCTCTCAGTGAATGGCTGGTTACTCACAAAAATGCTGTCTCAAGCAGAAACTATTAAAGAACTATATTGCAGCTGGATAATTAAGTGTCTTTATCTCTTTGTAAATGGGCCATAAGGCATTCTATTTCAGCTCACTAATGAGGACCACTTTATGGTATTCCTAAGTGATGCCTTTCAAATGCACAGTGAATCGAATTATTATTGTTGTTACCAGTCACTAAGGCTGGATTTATTGAGAAACAAACTTGACAACTGTTGATAATTTATTAGGTAGTAAATAATTATGCCCTGGAGAGGGTGAAAGCTCACTATGTTAACATCATTTTCCAAGACCTAGTCAATTCCTGCAGCAGTTGGATAGCTTGAGTTCTCTTGCTATGCCATTGTTTGCTTTTCTTACTTCAGACTCTTAGAGGGGAAAAAAAAGAGAAATATAATATTCCATTAGCTGCTAAAACTTTTCTGTAAATGTTAATGTGATGCAACTAATTTGCCACTCCCTTTCTCTTTCTCCCCACATTAAAGATGTGGATCTGAAATTCTTGTATATAATGAACCTCAGTGTTCCTAATGAATCTGAGACTGCACTAGTTCCTAGGCTGACAGAATGACTTAGCTCTGCTAACTGCATTTCAGCATGGCCTGGTAGTTTTGCTGGGTTGTGTTAAGAGAGATTCGCACATTCATTCAGGCCTCCCACATGCAATAAGTGGTATGCATGGAACTGTGAAGTGCTAGGGGCTGGTGGCAAAAGGGCTATTTTTGCTTTTGTCACTGCTCCTTGGAACCAAAATCCTCCCACTTCTCCATCCAGTCTAGTGATTGTAGGATCACAGGATAAGTCAAATTAAGTGAGCTGTTTCAATGGAATTATATGCCTGCTAAAAAACAAAAACAACAACAAAAACAACAACAACAACAAACACACACACAACAACAAAACAAACAAACAAAAGCTCCAGCCCCCCTGAATCCCTCCCCTCCCCCAAGCAAACAAACATTATTCCAGATCTCATGTTAGTTGATTCACCCTGTGGCTATGGAGACGTTCTGCAACCAACAGCAATGGGAAGAGCAACATCATTCCTTTAAATAAAGTCCTGCACTTTGATTTTGGGTAATCACTAAATGCTCCCTTAGACATAAAAAGAAGATGTTTACTTATACTGCCATAAACTCTGAAAACTTAAACTATGGCCAGAATTTTCCATTCTAATTATTCAGCAGATGAGTGTGCCCAAGGAAGGAGTTCTAGAGTTCTGTTTTCTCCCAGCTTAAACAGCCATGTAAGTTCAAGGTAAACTCCCAAGTAAATCTGGAATGAAAAACACAGGATGTGCTTCTTGCCTATTAATGTTTGAAATGAAAATAGTATTTTATAAATTACTACAAAGGAATGGAATGGAAATCAGAAAAAAATGTACCACAGCATAATTCATGATGTGGTCAAACACTGTGAAAAATATTGGACCCCATGTCTCAAAAACAAAACAAAAAAATACTGAAAAAGACAAGAAGAAAGATGATGAAGGGTGTGAAATAGAGTCCATTAAGTATATTAGATCTGCTTCAGGCAGTGAAAAAAATTGGAGGAGGATGTGGTAGAAATGACAGGTGGCTTGCAGAGCGTTCATACAGAACTACTGGCTCTTTCAGACAAGAACAAAGGGGTACCAGCTGAAATACCCTGGTTAAAAGCTAACAGCGAGAGATTGTCCTTCGCATGGTATGTGTGTGGAGTTCTTTGGTATGACACTGTACATGATGAAAGCTCACCTAAATTCAAAAGAACAACTGGAGAAATTCATGGAAGAAAATTCATTCAAAGCATATTAAATATAAGGATATTATATCCGGCAGAGGAAGTGCCTATGCTGTAAATTCCTGGAAATGCTTTCCTACTTTAATCCTCTTCCCCAGTCATCTACTCATACTGAAGTCTCCTTTTGGGGCCAGGTATTAGCCTAGCCCTTGCAAAACCTGAAGGACTTCCTGGGGAGGGAAAGGTTTAAAGGAAAAAGAAAATAAGGAGAAAATATAGATAATTGTAAGGATGCAAAAACAAAGAAGAAAACAGGAGACCAGAGGGTTAAAAGATCAAAAAACGTCCAGGGAAGGAACTGGAATGGGACACCATGCATGTCACCCCAACGAAATCCACAAATCCCTGGAAGTATCCAAGAGCTGGTGGAGTCTGCTAGTGATGCCCTCTGTGGAGATGGGGGCAACAGGCATGGGCTCCTCTATTGAGTTCCCTTCCACTAAAAGAAACAGAGCTGGCTGGGCTGGCCAGGCGTGGGGGCAGGATGGTGTGGAAGCCGCATGACTTCCCATGGCTGGTGCTGGAGACAAGGTAGTGGTGAGACTGGAGCTACAACGTAACCTAGTACAGCCACTCTCATAACTCATTTGGCGTTAATGGGAACCTGGACAGTATAGTTTTATAAACTATAATCCACAAATTTTTTAATCTATAAACATGATTTTGTAGCAATAGGTTTAGGGTGAAAGCAAATTAAAAATAAAGACCGTCAAGCAGTGGAATGAGATTTTTTCTTCCCTTATTCATGAAAATCTGCATAGTCTAGTTCCCAGAACAGAAATATTTTATTCCAGTATGTCAACATGAACTTTTTTTTTCAGTATGCCTTTGGCCAACTCTTTTTGCCAGATTCAGAGCAATCTCACAAAGAAATATTACTTTGAAAAGAATTTTGGTGAATTAGTGGTTTGCTGGAAGGAAAATATATATCCAAACTCCAGCCCTAAACTTTCTCCCACCTCCCCAATAAAGAAACATGAGCTCATAAGCATACACACAAAATGGCTTGTCTGAAAAGACTGCTGGACTCTCAGACACACAGAAGAAACTTTCGTATTAATATCCTGCTGTTTTGTTGTTGTTGTTTGTTTGTTTTGTTTGTTTGTTTTAAGATGATAGACTTCATGGAGGTGAAAATAAAACAGTATTAATACAGGACATTATAAAGTTGACCTTGGAGAAACTTTTGAAGCAGGTGGTAGTAATATGTCTTTGTAATAATTTAGAATTGGGTATTTTGTGCACATAAACTTGCTTTTAAACCTTTACTTAGCTAGCTAGATGCATAAAAAGAAGCAGAAACTCCTGATGTTTTATCAATAATAAGTATCTGCAGTATTTTTTAATTTCAGAGAATGGAAACTTACCTCTCAATGGATAGTAAGTCTTCTATTTTTTTTTTAATTATTTTTTTTTCACATTGTCTAGATTGGGTAACAGTGGCGGCTTTAATAATCTGGAAATGGTTTTAGAAGAGGAAAACATATAGTATATGTTATGTGTCTGAACAGACTAGAATCCAGAAAATGCACTCTTCAAATCCTTTTTGACAGGGACACAAATATGCTCTTACATGGCTATCACTTTAGTTTGTAGGCAACACCATGGTTATCTGAAGAGCAAATCTGATTTTAAATGCCTCCAGATTTGTGCTTTTCCATGTAGTGCATGGGACATCTGTAGCACAACTGTGTTACCACAGGGTTCTCTGTTGCAGGGAATAGTTGGACATCACCACCAGCGATTAGCTTGCAGTTTAATGTTTGTTCTCAAGCAGAGGCTGGTGTATGCAAGATTAGGCCACTGAAACAACAGACTATACTATACCTCTGGCTGTAAGTCAGCAAAAACTGACTGGCTGTAACTCTTAGCATATTTTTCCTCCTCAAAACAAAAATAAACTTCATCCTTTCTCTGTCAGATCTGTTTGTGGCTCCTGCTGCTAACTCTGGGAACATATATACATGTGTGGGTCATGTTCCAGGCTTCCACACTGGGGATATTTGACTGACATTTTTCTGATAACATTAGCAAACTGTTCCTGATTCAATTCTTAGCGAGCCAGGCACTATTTGCCATTTTATCTGTAACTGTTGTGGTGCACAGCAGCTGCATGCAAATGGCTGGAAAAGAGGTCAGAGATACAGGATATCTTATAGAAGTGTAGGATTCCCCACCGTGTGTCTGGAACCATGACAAGATTAAGGTAAACTTTGTTTGCAGTCTGGGTACAGATGGAAACTGCCATTTTGTAGTCCTTGAATGACCCTGTCCTGGAATGCTGCAGCTGTAGGTAAAAAGACATCAGTTTACAAACTTCTGCTTTTTCGTTTTTTGCAGCTTCTCATCTGGGGACAGAACTTTTCTCCTCAGAAACTTCTGATAGAGCAGATAAAATTTGGATTAGTTACATTTGCCAGTAAGATATTGGAGAGAGACTTTTCCTTCTAAGCTTCAAAAGCACAAAGAATTTTTTGTGTGTCTTTTGGTATGTATAGTAACTATAGAGTCCTATAAGAAAATTAGATTCATGTAAATAAAACACTAAAACTATGAAAAAATAATAATTAACTAAGACTACAGAAATCTCTGCATATCTGTCCAACTAAGTCATCATCATGCAAAAAAAAAAAAAAAAAAGAGCTGCCTTTCATTTACTGGCAGTATCACCATAGGACATAAGACTCTAGTGATTAACTCAGTCTCAACTGATTTCACAAATATGGCAGACCTTAAATAATTTCATAAATACAATTGTGTTTTTATTGATTCAGTCAACTGAATGAACTGCAGTCTGATATTCTTTATTGGTTACAGACAAACCGCACTAATCATTCACCAAATGTCTGACAGACATGAAAAGCAGTGAGGTTACCTCTTCATTTTCTTAAAAACAATCAGTAGTTTCAAAAAGAAAAAAGAAAAGAAAAAAAAACACTACAAAAAAAAAACCCCTCAACATTTTAATTTTGAAATATTTTTTCTGGTAGAGATCAGATTAGATAATTTTCTTATAGCTAGGAAAAAAGAATATATATTTTACATTTTGTGTTCCTAGAGGATGACTTTGGATTACTAATTATTTCAGGAGTTAGTTAGTTATAACAGTTAGTTGGTATTTCTTTAAATTTGGGCAGAAAAGTAGGCTTCTTTCATTTGAGATAACTTTTAGGAACGAGTAAACTCATTTATCACTGACTTATTTTCACGGCTGATAGCAGAAAAATAGTTTCACTCTACACAGAGGCACACACAACTAACAACCAGTGAAGGGATTTCCCTGGCTGCTGTTTTGGGAAAAGGCCCTGGGTGTCACAGCAATCTCTCTCACTTGCAAGATCCAGTAAGCCTTTCTAAGAAAACTGAAGAAGCTACAACCTCAGGTGCCAACCCCAACTTTCTACTGAAGGTTAATGCCCATTTAGAAAGAGCAGCAGAAGTGCTCCTCAGGCCTGGCAGTTCACAGCTCCTGGGTTAGCAGAAACCCTGCTGATTTGGGTTCCTGTCTTTCCGTGAGGCCGCAGAGCAGCTGCGCTGCCATGGCTGTTGCACCTACATGGCAGCAGCCATCTGGCAGAGCTCTGAGCACTTACAGATGGTACCTGCTGCATTGCTTGGGCATGAATCATTGTCCAGGGCTTTGGAGGAAAAAAAAAAAAAGTACAGTCAAAGGACCGATAACTGAAAGAAATAAGTCACCAGGTAGGGAAACACAGGCAGTGTAGCTCAAGGAGAAACTTATTGGGCTAACAACTAAGCTAAAGACTTTTAGATGGTCAATGACAGAAATTTATTTCTCTTGTTAATTTTTCTTCTGTTCAGGAGAGCAGGTTTCTACACATAGGCATCATTGCTTCAAAGGAGCATGACTTACTTCATCACCAGTTTGTTCATCCAGAAAAATCCTCCAGGGCTCCAAATTTTGGCTAAGCATTCAGGTTTAATAAAGGGCAATATTATTTTGCTTCATGTAGACTTATCTTTTCCTTCAGATACATAAAACTTTGGCATAAGCATTGCATCTGAAAATAGCTAAATTAACATTAGAAAACTGTAAAGTCAATTAAGATGTTTAAGCTGAACAAAGAAATTTTATGGCTACATGTTTGTTTTAAAACTGCTTCCATGAGTCTTATTACTTTTTTAATATTTGTTTACCATGTGTCAGCAAGTGCATCATTCAGGAACTTCACTTGATGTATAAAGGATTCAGGGTCTATGTAATGTTCTAGAAAAAAATCTTGAGTGATAGGTAGAAGTGGTTTGGAAACTTCATGGAATATTAAGTTAGAAAAACAATATGAAACCTTACAAGAAACATATTTTATCCTAGAAGAACATTACCAGTAACATTCCTGAGTATTAATTTTCTGATAACTTTGGGTTGGTCTTGCAAATTACAGTCTGATGTATTAAGGAAAACTGAACTTTGTGCTGGTCATGCTAAATATACTGTGGTGCAATCTGTAAGAGTTCAGCAGCAGCTTCACAAGAGGTTGAGCTTTCCTTCCAATGGGAGCACCAGCTTTTGAGAGAAGGATGACAGGCACCCAAGAAAGTCACCTTCTCCTGGCTATAGTGGTTCACTGGATGAAACCCACTGCTTCAAAAGAAGGGTATTGGGTTGCTTAGTCTATGGGAAATTACCACATCTGCTATGTGTGATCTCAGGTATTTCAGCTGGCTGATACTGAGAGGATGGAAGGAACTGGGCGTATATAGGGCATCTATCTGTCCTTGTCACCTTCCCGTCTGACATCAACTGCAGTTTTGTTGTGTTTTTTCTAGTCTCTAAGCAAAAGGAAAAGTATTTCTAAGTATGTTTGCTAGATAACCATCTCCTTAGAAAATTCTTTTCAAATCTAATTCTTATTCATCTGGAATTAAAATCTTACCTTATTTAAAAGTCAGATAATATTAACTTTGGGAGATAGTCATGAAATTTTTGTCTAACTTTCAGTTAAAAAGGAACCAAATTCGAATTTCAGTATCCCTGAGTGACTCTTAAGTAGTTATTTCCAAGTGTTTTGCAACGTGTATGTAATGGTAAAATAGATGTAAAATGGTCTTTCTAAATATATTATAGATATTAAAATATAAGTACTTTAAGACTGAAGGAAATGAAGACTATGCCTCTGCACAACTAAATACATTTTTAGACAAGAAAGACTGATGTCTGCAGTTGAAACAACAGTATTAGAGAAATTCAGGCCAGGAAGAATGGATTTAATCAAAGTCCCCTGAAATCAATGAGAGGCCTTGCTTTAATTCCTCTAGGCTTTGGCTCCAGCCCCAAGTAATTATTCAAGCTGGACTTTTGCCACTGATGCTAACACCATCTGCTTACAGAAAAGTACTGTAAAATCTTTCATTGACACAAATTGTGAAGGCCTCAGTTCTATGTCTTATCTAAAAAATGGCACCTTCAAGAGCGCAGTGTTGTTTTGTGCCTTTCTGAGGACCTCATTCACTGCCATCTCACTGGGAAGTGTGTCACCTACTGCGTAGCCAGCACTACTTTTCTTTCCCAAATATAGCCAAGTTTCAAAGTAGTTGATTTTCCAATTAAAGTCCACATGCAAACCAGGTTTTATTTTTATTGATGATATTGGATAAAAACAATAAACACAGCATATGCATAGGAAAAGAGAAATAAGAGGCTTCTGTTTGTCTCTGTACCTAGAGAGCAGGAAAATCTTACAGTTCAAGACTGGATTTCTTACTGTTTTTCCATTTTTAACTTTTCACAAAACCACTGAGGCAAAACATGTAACCTTTTTCTTCCTCAATCTCCCCATCAGTGTAACTATATTAATGCCAACTGATCTTGCAGAAATTTGCCATGCTAAAATTTTGCTTTGAAATGTTCAAAGGTGAGATACTACATCAAGCTGCAAAGCCTTGGCATTACTGCACACCATCTTATGGCCTGGATGGTCCCACATGCTGTGCAAGGCTGTTGCTCTTTTGCACACCATTATCATTAAGCGCCAAATTTGCAGTATGGGCCACTTCATTGAGAGTGAATAAGGCGTAGTCCCTTTTGTACCTATAACTCATATTTTCAAGCCAAAAAATGAAAAAAGATGTGGCTGTCACCAGACAATGAGTGTGTATGGAGGACTTAAATCTTGTTTCCTTATTGTAGGATTAATGAAGTGCTGGCCTGGGCCCTGCACAGCACTTAAGGACATGTTTAACTTTAAGAATCTGAGTAGACTGATGTATTTCCATGGGAATACTGATGTGCTTAAAGTATGTGTTGTTGGAATGATGTCATATCCTTCAGTATTGTGTGGGGTCAGGCTACTTTTGTTTGTGAAAGTGAAGGGAACGCTCTCAGATGTTACTCCTTCTACAGGGAATCTTCTGGCTGTTCAGGACTGGGATCCTCAAACATCTTGCCTTCCTGATTTCTCAGCCTAGACTATATATGTGGTCCGTGACATGCAGGATGAAGATCTGCGCTGGTGTGCTAACATTAATTGTTTTCCTGTTCTAAGCAATAAAAAGACTAAACATGATTGACTTCAGTAGCACTGATTTTTTTTTTTNTGTGGGAGATATTACTTATTTTTCTGTTCCTGTCATTCAAGAACAAATTAATCTGTAAAAAAAAAAAAAAAAAAAAAAAACAAAACCAACTAACCAAAAACAAACCAACCAAAAAAGAAGCAAACAACTCCCTTGCCCCAAGCCCCTGGGCTGCTCAAAAGGCAGTACTTCGTGGAGAAAGGACATAGTCTCTCTCCTGGGGTTCCGCGTTACTGTCTCAGGTGAAGTCTGTCTCAGATAACAGCATTCAACAAGCTCGTCCACCTCTACATGCCATTGCTGGGGCATTCTTTGGCAACCTCCCAGACACAGCTTTAGTCAGGCGCAACACCTACAGCTACACAGACCTTTGCACTCAGAAGGAATCCGCTGTGTTCATCTCTGTGTAGACAGGATGCTCTTTTTAGCTATATGCATCGACTTCTGCTGGTGCCTCCTCTGCCATTTTTCTGAAAGTTTCATAGTAGTTCTTTAATAGAATTTACCAAATGCACTGACTGTGTAAGGACCACAGTATAGTTATTACTCTGCAGGTTTAACAGGAATACAATGTGCAAAAGTGAGTCTCTTTGATAAAGAATTGCTTGATTGCTGTTGTAACTTATGTTATCAATTTTTTCTGTTTTGCAGTTTTACTTAAGAATGCAAAAAAGGAGGAAGAAAAGCCTTACAAAGACTGTGCAGATGTATACCAATCTGGTTTTAACAAGAGCGGGGTCTACACTATTTATATTAACAATGTGTCAGATCCGAAAAAGGTAAGGCAAATATTCGTTTTATTTTCTTCTTTGTTAATGTGATGTTGCCCTGGCCTTAAAAGGAACATTTAGAGCCTTTATGCAAGTTCTCATTCTTCAGACTGTTGTACTGATATAAATAACCTGGGTTATATTCAGTCTTGAAAAAATACAATAGAATGAAGAAAATGATAAATCGTAATATTCCAGACATTCTTCTTTCTCACTGTCAGAGAATCCTTCCTAAATTCCAGCATGCACTCAACAGTTGACTCACTTCCTCCCACTCAGTAAGTTCAGTTGAATCAGACTATAACCACAAATAAGTCTGCAATAAGGTATAGTTGAAGATCATTATCTTCTATTATAAAATTATAATTTTCTTCTATTATATTATCTTCTATTATAAAATGCTGTATTGAGGAAGCTAATGGGGAAAGTAGTTTTTCTTAGTATTTTGTTCTCTAGCAGCAAAGAAAGAAATAGCAGCATGAGCAGATTTAAATATAAAGATTTACAAGAATCCTACTTTTCTTAAAGGGAGCAGGGAAGAATATATTTGGCTGTAGAGAACACAACACGATAAATATTAAAACTGTTTGAAATGACAAAACATGTATTTTCTCTAAAAAGATCGTTGGGAGCTTTTGATGAAAATGAAACATTAGTCTGTAAAGGAGACCTTATTTTTAGAATGCTTTTGGGGCTAAGCTGCCTGGGCTAGCTGAAGCGAGGAAGACAAAAGTATACCCTAAGCCTAATTTATACATGGAGAAATGCTGGCTTGTCCCTCTGACAGGTCACTACTTGGAGTAGCCCCCAACAAGGCTATGGGCTGGTTACTTGCGAGGGAACAGCACAGTAGTGTCCAGCAAGTGGGCCAGACAGAAGGGAGGGAACCATATCTACCTGGTGAATTTATTCTCACTACAGTAAAATGGTGACCCTGCAAACGGAAGAAGACAATAATGATTATTACCAACGTTACTCTCTATAGGCATTTTACAACGATAAGATATGTAAAATTTATTTCTAAAGTGAACTTGGTTTTATTATAGGCCTTTGGAAGACTGTGAATGTCAAAACATTATCGTTTACCAGTGAATTAGAGTTCATTAAATAGGGGTGGGAGAGTGCTATGGACAAAGGTCAATATAGGTCTCATGAATATGAATAGACAAATAATTAATGTGACATGAAATATGGAGACACCTTTAAGAATTACTGAACAGGACAAGAAGAATAAAAGTAGCTCTGTAGAACCTATTCAACTCAATGCAGAGATGTTACATCTAGGTTGGAGTTGCATGTACAAATTAGCAGTGGAATTTCTTAGCCTTATAAAGTTCATAAATGATCCCCAGAAGCTGGATTACAATGAAAAACAGTAGTTGCCTGAAAGCTCCTGGTGTATTTACTATAAACACACTCCGCTGGTAACACAAGGACAATGACACTATGGAAGCTACTCCGTGTTTCTGCTGTATCGCTGTTTGCAGACACTCTTATCAATCAATGCAGGCAGCACAATTCAGCTGGTATCATTGCATTATTTTCTTTCTGGAGGCTCCCTGCTTTAGCAAGAAAATGTAGGAATGTGTGTGTGTGCTGAGGAGGTTTCTGCTAGCACCTGTTTGTCTTGCCATAACGATAACGCAGCAAGAGCTGATTCTGTGCATGTTCCTGTTAGTCAAGTGAGGAGTCTGACTGCTTTAACAGATGTTTTTTTCAGACATTAAGGTTGTATTAACAGTCTGCAAGGTAGTGCTGTGCAGAGATAGGTGAACTAACTCCAGCTGAGAGAGCTTCAAAATCACGTCAACGCAGCACTGTGCCAGGACTAATTAGCCCAGAGGTAGCACCATGCTGACACAGTTAGATTGCTCTGGGACCCAAGCTAATATCCTGATAGTATTCCGAGGAGACGTACTCACTTGTTTAAAGCAGGCTTAGTTATCTGGAGTACCACAATGCAATGCAAAACTCTGACATGTCTTAAGTGGCCTAATATATCGTTGCCTTCTGTAATACTCACAGCCACTGGCAACTCTCATTTATGGTAATTTTATACTTTGGGTTACAAAAATAAACCTTCATTTTATTTTATATTTCCTAAGGGATACTTACTAGCATCCTGATATTCAATAGAATATATCCCTTCATCATCTATACAAATGTTACTGTCAGTTCTAATTTTTTGCTCTTTATACTTTCCTATATTCATAGAAAATTATCCTTTGTGCTTACAGCTCCATAACATTTATATGCCTCATTTTTATATGCTTAAAAATTTAACTTGCAATTTTTCTTTCATGTTGCTAGCTTCAACAGTTCATTATCTTAAAGTGTTTTCCAACCCTGCATCAAGAATAAGTGATTCATTTCTGCTTAAAAGGATCTTAATAATATTCCATACTTTTGAGATGGGAAGAGAAAAAGATTGCCTTAAAGTATTAAGCTAGTTAATTAGATTACTTTGGAGTGTGTGTGTGTGTGTGCAATGCCTGATGGTGTCTGATAAATGATTGTCCCTGGGTCATAAGTGACAGCAAAGGCAAGAGGACTCCTCTCAGTGCCCTGTAAAGGTGGGGTCAGCTACTGGGAAAACAGCAGCTGATGAGGAGGAGAGGGGCAGTAAGAGTGAAGTTGTCACTATTTCAGGAGCTGAAGGAAGCCAAGAGGACAGCTCTGAGTGTCTATAGCACCTGCATATCTTCCGATGGCTCATTGTATTGGACTCTCTTGTTGCCTGCTCTAAACTCCAAAGTCATCACAAGGATGACTTCTACTGACTTCTGTGTGCACTGCTCTGAAAAAGTCATGACAAATTGCTAACGGGGTCTGTATATCTGCGTCTTTATAACTCTGCAAAAAACCTGTGTTGCCATAAACTCAGCCTTCATCCCTTTGACTCTGCTTTCTGCCTGTGGACTGTCTACCAGCTTCACACTGATGACTTCTCTGGGTGTATCTGCCAGAACTTTAGCCCATTAACTATACGCAGGCCACATACACTGTAGACTGTGGTTCTGACATGGTTACCTCTAGCCTTGGTTTCTGCATAATAGAGACATTCCCTGAATCTCAAAATGGCTGATCTTGGGCTTGTTGCTACAGGCAAACAATGTAGACTAATGTGCAAACACTTAAAATATAGTATGAGGTAATCCCACTCCTGTTGTTTACTTTAGAATTGTTCTAATTTCTAAATGTTTATTATAAAGTTTGTAATAATTCGGTCCATAAAGCTAAAATATGTACTAATAATCCCATATATACCTTGTAATAGCTTGGGTATTTTTACGCATGTATTTAAGAGGGTAGTAGTGCAAAGCTTTGGATGCCCTTATAATCTAAATCAGGTTCTTTTGTTGATTATAAACTCGGAAACTAGAAATGCATAAAAATTACTTTTCTTCATCCT
>VXAL01012886.1:182089-192142 GCA_013399475.1 Chauna torquata | reverse complement strand
AAATAATCTTAATATATAGCAAATTAAATTTATTACATTAAAGAAAACTTTAAATCTAATATGATAAAACATTCATTAAAATTTAAACAACTTTAAAACCTGGAAGATGCACAAAAATATCGGTCTAGGAATGCAGTTTGAAAGCTGGTCACACTTTCTCTTTTATTTTTTCCAAGTTTGAAAAGTGCATAGCTGGAAATAAAATCATCTGAATATATGAAATGTGAAGAGAGTTAGGTACATTAAATTTTCTACTACTGCTTATCTTTCATNGGGCACTGCAGAGAGAGAATAACTTCCCATAGGGAATGGTAAAGGAAAATATTTGAGATTGGATGCAGTCTAGTCTACTCCACAAGCAGAAATGCTTTATTGTTCATTTCTGTATTTTCTTTCATATATCTTGCAGTCACAGCTTAGCAACAGATGGTGAATTGGTATCAAAGGCAAGAATATAATCCAATCTTTCATTCAATTTGATCAGGAAATTTTCACAAGGGTGTTCTACAAACACTCTTGGCAAATCAATATAAGCAAATCAGCACATTTCCAGTTCCCATTTTTCCAAGCTCAAGAAATATGAATAAGCATGAGCTAGTCATGTTGAAATAGTTCTTCACAAAAATAGATTACAATTTTAAATAGTATCTACTGCTTAAAGAGGACAAAAATTAAGCTAGCACTTCTCAGGCATGAACTAATAGTTTATAAAGAAAAATAATCTTAATATATAGTAAATNAAATAATCTTAATATATAGCAAATTAAATTTATTACATTAAAGAAAACTTTAAATCTAATATGATAAAACATTCATTAAAATTTAAACAACTTTAAAACCTGGAAGATGCACAAAAATATCGGTCTAGGAATGCAGTTTGAAAGCTGGTCACACTTTCTCTTTTATTTTTTCCAAGTTTGAAAAGTGCATAGCTGGAAATAAAGTCATCTGAATATATGAAATGTGAAGAGAGTTAGGTACATTAAATTTTCTACTACTGCTTATCTTTCATTCTTAGAAAATAAAGTTACAGTATCCTCTCCTGCACTTTGGATAGTCTATAAAAATATTCCTAACTCCTTAAGTTAGAGGGCATCACCCTCCTTCTCTTGTGGCAGAGTCATAGCAGGGGAATAGTAATTTCTTTTTTAGAGGTTAAAGCATGAGCTGCCCTCCACAGCTCACTTGAATTCAGTGTATAATCTAGATTAATCATTTTAAAACCTTTTCTAGTGTATAGAAGAATTCTGTTTTGTCTTAATTTTCTTAATGCTAATTAGGTATAGCATCATATGAAATGTATTATGGAAGTTGACTATGTCCGATATTGCCGTTGAAGGATGTACAAATATAGCATCACACTATTAATATCTTCTAATTGGAAAGTGAATTTCAACTGCCCTTAAAAATACCAGTTGTACTGCATGACTCTCCTACATGGTAGGTATTGATAGACTTATTTTAGAGATCGTCAGACTGGGGCACAGAAAGCTACGTGACCAGTAATTAGAATGTATAAGTGAAATGTAATGATGGTTTTATTACTGTATAAAGATTCTACCAATAACAATAATTACATCTAGTTATTTTGCCAACTTTTTTTCTAGGGTTTTGGTAGCCCATCAGGTGAACATTGGCTGGGGAATGAATTTATCTTTGCAATAACAAGTCAGAGGCAATATTCTCTAAGAATTGAATTAATGGACTGGGAAGGAAACCGGGCATATTCACAGTATGACAGATTTCACATAGGAAATGAAAAGCAGAATTACAGGTAAGAATCTACGGAAATTCTTTTGACTCTGCTGAGTGATAAATATTGTTCATTGTTTTCCTGTTAAATATGAGAAAGGATAGTAATACGATTTTCATCTAAAATGAAAAAGATGATAAAAAATAGAAATATAATTTCTAAAGGATGGAAGGTTAGACTAAAACTGACACATCTGAGAACAAGGGATGATCAATTAATTGCACTGATTGGAAGAAATGCTAAAAATTTGTATAACTTTTAAAACATTCTAAGAGCATCAGAACTCCAAACTTATTGAACTGGAAAAAATTATGGATTCTTCATTACAACTTGAAAGATTTCTGCCTCGGAAATGTTAAGACTGAAACAATGGAGATAGGAAAAAATACCAAAAAATGCTGTTATGAATATTTGATATTTCCAAACTAAAATTTAGTGTAAGTGAAGAATAAAAACAGAATGAGAGAAGACAAAACACAAAATCAAGTGTCAGGCACTGGGTAACCCTGACTCATTACTAACAGCATGCCATTTATTATAGTTTGAAAAAGTCATGTGAAGTTAAAACTTCTTCCAATAGTACTTTTCTCACAGAACTTTTTTAAAGGGGAGAGAGACAGAGAGAGAAGTAGAAAATTTAGAATCTGCTGATTAAAAGAGAAGAAAAAAATACTTGGTGAAACAATTGATATGGATGACCTAAATATGTGGTTATTGTTTTGTTTTTGTTTTTTAATCATCACTTCCTGTGAACAGACAATATGAGCTTGGAGAAGAAAAATGAAACACAGAAAAATATCCTAAATTATTTATTATAGCACATTTAATTAGCATAAAACTTAAGAGAGAAATAAATACGTTGTAAAACCAAACATTCAGGTCATAGCATGTGAAACTGGGTTGATATTCAGATTTTTAAATTCGAGTAACTTGATTGTCAGAAATGCTGATTGCCACCCTCCTTGTATGGACTCCAGAGAAATGGAAGTAAGAGTGATTTGCTCTTTCTGCTGACAGGAACCTACCCAGGTGGGACACAAAATAGCTACTTTGTCCTCTTGAGTTTATCAGATAACATTACTGCATGGTGTAGAAGAGCAGTAATGCAAAGGCTATCCTTTGGCACACAGAGAACTGTTCTGTAGTTAGAACTGCACAATACACGGCTCAGGGCTGTATAATGTACTCTATGGTCTTCTGAGAAGAAACAGTAGTGGGATGTGTTAGTTTGCTTCTAAGAGAGTACAAATGAAAATATTCAGATTAGTGCATGTCAAGCAGAAGTAGTACTGGAAATGAACTGGAAAACTGAGCCTCAAAGCTATCCAAGTGAAGTAGCTGAGATAACAGATTCAGTTAGAGATGCATCATGGCCAAAAGCTATTTATTCAGAATTGCATCTGATCTAATCATCTTGAATTTTGAAATCCATGGTGAGAAATGGGAACGTTAAGGATGTGATTCAACTGGCTCATTTTTGGTGTTTTTGGGTCTTTTGGAATGAGGCATATCCTGTTGATTTCCTGCTCTCCCCATTGACTAAAGGACATGGGTAATCAGAGCTGGCTGTGTGCAGCAGTGCACCCTTTGAAACCTGAAAACCCCTTCAAACGCTGAGAACTTCTGGAGTAATGAAGGCCCACAGTCTGCTTGAGGCA
This sequence comes from Chauna torquata, assembly GCA_013399475.1. Taxonomy (NCBI): domain Eukaryota; kingdom Metazoa; phylum Chordata; class Aves; order Anseriformes; family Anhimidae; genus Chauna; species Chauna torquata. The sequence continues at coordinate 188,731 of VXAL01012886.1, read as the reverse complement.
ATGATTCAGGTTTCAGAAAGGATTTGATTCAGGAAGGTGGAGGTGGAACATCCGTTCTGAAGCACTCTTAGGCAAAGAGTAAAAATAAGTAAAGGAAATCTCTCAAAACAGAGGCTAGAAGTATTTATACAAAACCTAAAAACAACAATGTAAAAGTGGATTATGTGAGTTTATGTATTTGAAGAAGATATTCAAAATGGTGAGGAAAAGATGGGAGAAATACCTGTCAAGTGAAGAAAGGTGTCAAAGGACAGAGTTACACATAGCTCTAAAAATTATGGAAATCAGAGAAGGTGCCAGGAGTATTACTCAGAGTACGAATTAAAATGGCTGAATTTGCTAACAAAAATAGTGTCACTTTTTGCTCACTTTTATTCTGGACTGAACTGGGACAACATGGATTATTGAGGAATCAGAAGAATGTTGAAAATTTAACTTATGTTAATGTTTATGTTGAGGGAAGATTTCTTTTCAGGACTCATCTGGGTTAATTCATGGCAAAATAGTGACAAAATTTCTTGCTTTTTTAAAAATTCTAGACTGTATTTCTGGTTATATAGTAGAGCAACTTGGAAATGCCTAAGGAATTTCTGTCTATCATAAGTCCATGTGAAGTACCCAAAGTAGAGGAAAAGGCAAGGAGTTTTGGGAAGGGGCTGTGCTGTTTGTCCCTCCAACAGCCTGGGAACTCTGCTGGGTACTGTGACCTGAGGCTGCCCCAGGTACTAAAAACCAACTGGGACCAGGACTTGGACTTAAGAAAGGATGTACAGTTGCCCACATATGTTTAATTGTTTGTTCTTTTCCTGGAACAATTATAGCCTGAGCTAACCAGTACATTTCCAGGCAATTCCTGAACACAAATGGGGGACTCCACTGAGCAGAGACTTTCCCAGTACACACTGTGAGCAAGTCCATGTTAGTTTTTTGGGGAAAGAAGTCTAGCCATACAGACATGAGTAGTGGTGTGCCACTTATTTTCAAGACCAAGAAGCAAGCCCTAGCCCAAGATGTAACCTTTCTTCATATGCCCTTTATCATCTGTAATAAACTTTGCCTCAGACGAAGGACACTTAAAGGACTTGGGCATAGAATTTGCTTCTCCATCCTGGCTGATAAGACAGACACTTGAAGATTTCTTAAATAGATTAGGTTTAACATGTTGATGAATAGTGGAGTAGCCCTGAATTCTGTAGGTCTCCAGAACGTCTGTAGGAACAGGGAGGTATTCAAGAAAGGAAAGTAAGCTCACTTTCATTAGAAGAAAGGGAGATCTTTTGGCAGTATAAACCATATTTGCTGAACATTGAAACAATTGTGAAAACTGATCGATGAAATTTCTTCTTACTGAACAAGAAAAACAAAAGGGATGTATTTCAAAAGTGTAGAAATTAAATCACAGTGGGTGTGCAGGCCTCAAAAAGTGTAAGATTAGGAAACAAGGCTAAATTCTGCTACTCATGTTCAAGTCACATTTCCACAAAAATCAGTAGGAGTTTCACTGAGAATAGAGATTGCGGTTCTGGTTCACGTTCTACTTCATAATCCAAGTTAAAAGCCAGAATGTGCTTGGCTCAAGCTGTCTGCATGGCCTCCTTAAGATACAACTGAAAAACCTCTGTCCAGGGAATGGCGAATCAGTTCCATTCACATTATTCTGGAATAAACAGAGAAGGAAACATGAAAGGGTAAAAAGGCTCTGTCTATCTCTGTTGGCCCTTTGCAGTTTCAGATGAATTCATCAACCATTTTTACTCAAATATATCTGAATATTTAAAGAAAACATAGTAAAGAAAACAAGTTAGCTGACAGTTCTGGAAATAATGAATTGTAAGCCACATGCAAATCTAAATTGATTTTTATGTTTGACAAATGCACTAGCGCCTAGTCTAGACAGATACATGTTGGACAGACATTTTGCAAACCAAAGTTATGTTGGACTCTTCTAGTAATTATTACAAAAATGCATCCTATGACATAACAACACTTTATTTTGCTTGCCAGCATTGCTATCTGTGATAGAAGCAACTCCAGAAGGCAGGCCAAATAAAAGCCTGATTATTGAGCCCTAAACAGCTGGCCACTCTTCAGAGAATGCTGTTTTCCCTTTATCTGAGGAGCTGCCATTATGAATTTAAATAATCCCTCTGAAGTTGAAAAGCACAGTTCCCAACCTTCTGTTCTCAGTGTCTTTCCTTCACAGTTGCCAGTTGTTAGGCATTTGCCATGTTTGCTTTCAATACCTCAAACATAGAACAGCATACTTTTCAAAATTTCACTTACTGTTCATTTGAAATCATTCTGCCAAAAAAATTAGATGCTCTTTTATTTTGGAAGCTGTTAGCATTTTCTGCTAGTGATCCACATTAAATGTTGCTTCTTCAACACTGTTTGCAAAAGTAAGTGATTGTAGACTGGCTTTACTCCTCATTAGTTTCAAATAACACAAGCTAACTAAGTAATAACCAGTAAAGAGACAAATTTCCAAGCTGGTCTGGGCAGTAGATCAAGGAAATCTGAAATACAGGAAGGATATTGGAATGAAAGGAAAAGCTCAAGAAGTGGAACATCTTTCATGCATGCTACGGCAGTAACTTGTGGAAGACACACACACAAAAAAAATTATAAATGTTCCAGGCCTAGTGTCTGAATATAATAAGTTAGAAAATGATTGCAAATAATACAAAGTGATAAAATATATATAAGAAAATATGGAGAATCATTTTCATACTGTTTTTCCAAAATCCAACCCCAACATTTTGCAAAGTTCGATTCACTCTGGATAACTCCCAATTGGTGATTTCAGAAGGGTTCTGTTTTTTCTCTAGGCTGTTTGTATTCTCTTTACTACTTTTTATTAGCCTAAAGAATCTATGATTAAAAAGAGTAATGCTGAACACATGTATGTTAAAATATACTTGTTTCTTTTTCAAAATGAGACAGCTCCAAAAGGGTTTCTGGGAATGCAGAATAAAACCTATTTATCCCAGATGATGACTGCAAAGAAGAAAGTTGAGATGAGGAAGCGTATACTGAAACAGCAAATGTATGACGATAAATAACTGAAACAGGAAAACCAATGTTGCACCTCACATGAAAGCTTCAATAGGCTGGAAGTATCTACATGATTGATTTCCTTTAGAACATCCTTAGGCTTCTTATTTACACAAAATGATTAAACACAGGACTGTCTGTAAATACAGTGAAAACTCTCTCTGGCAGTCTCTTTGCAAGTCTTGCACTGTGTCAAGTAAAATCTCCATAGAGTAAGAAGAGTCTGACCTTACAAGCCCCCATTTAGTGCAGTGTTTCTTAATTTAAGTCAAAAGAAGTATTCATAGAACTATAAGAATTACAGTTCGAAGAGATTCCCAGAAGACACATAGCCTCTCCTCTTTTCCTATGTAGACCCTAACTAGTGCACTCTTGATACTCTGCCAACATTGTTCTCTGCTTTTAGGAGCCATACAGATATGCTCTGACCTGTGTCCTCAGACCCTCCAGAATTAACCAGGAAAAGTAACCATGTGCTGGAATTTCAGGCACCACACTTCATAATCCTACACATTAGTCAATGAAAGCAGATATACTGATGCAGGATTTTGAACAGCAGAAATTTCAGGCTGTGTGCACATCTGGTTTTGCTACTTACGGTGCAGGAGCAGCATTTCCAAGAAAGGCATGAGATGGAGAATGGGGGAAGTAAATTTTTAAATTGTCCAAACTGTTTGTACTTCAGAACTCTTAGAGAGGTTGAAGACACCCTCACCTCCCTATGACAATATATTCCAGTATTTATTTATTAGAATTAGTTATTTAGAAAAGCTTCCATTGCTGCAATGAGTCACTACCTCTGGTCCTACTCATGGAGGAATACGATTAAATGATGAGTCAGTGCTGTGTAGGTGGGCAGGACTTTGGGATTGCTGAAGGTATAAGTGAGAACTGAGGATGGACAGAGACCATCACAACTTTTGTGAGTGAATCATTGACTTAAGGTGATGGCTGACATTTGATGCTTAAAATTACAGAGAATAGTCTTAATATTGGAACCATCATGAGAGATTAGGAAATCTCATAAGAAAANACTGAGGATGGACAGAGACCATCACAACTTTTGTGAGTGAATCATTGACTTAAGGTGATGGCTGACATTTTATGCTTAAAATTACAGAGAATAGTCTTAATATTGGAACCATCATGAGAAAGAGATTAGGAAATCTCATAAGAAAATGGAAGACAGTATAGAGACTTCAGTGGAATAAGCAAGAGAAGCTGACAGAAATATCAGCTATGAAGGGAAGATGCAGATGTATGGGTCCTCAGAGGCAAGAAGTTGATGGAAATTGTTGCAGACCAGATGGGGAGTCATTGAAATGATTCAAATCACTTCAAACCACTGACATGGTCTTGTCATTTATACAAATCTATGTAACACAGTTTCCAAGCTCTCCAAAATACTGTCTCCGGTCTTTGATTTGGGAAACCAGATCAGTTGTTGAATGTAAACTAACAATCTTTAAACTTATGGGAGGTGGTAGCAGAGAGTTTTTAGCTCATGCTTTTTTAAGAGTTTGTATATTTAGTTTCAGCAATAGTAATATCTGCAATATCTGTATGTTTTCTTAGATAATCTAGGTGTAGGTAGCCTGGAGACAGAGGCCTTGATGTTCATTATATATATATATATATATATATTGTTTAAGGTGGAACATAACGATGTATTTTATCATGCTGATTCATTTAAGTAATGCTGGAATTTTCTACAAAAATTTCTCACTTTTCTTTCTTTAAAGCAGAGAAAAAATATTTTTGTCTGGTCTTTTAAATTCTACCAATGAAAATGCTGTAATAGGTCAAAGGAAGTATTATTTGAAAGTGTGATTTTTATGGGGACACCTGGTTTTATGTATCTTTATTCTAAAAACATATTCTGCAAACTATTGCTGTCTCACAAGCAGGACTTTAACAGGCTATTGTTACTCTCCTCAGTGTACCAAAACCTCACTGTTAAATATTGATGTTGTTCTTTGCTATTACCCAGGCTTTTCAGTGATGCATTTGCCATAAGCAACATTTTCTTCTTGTGTCACTCTAGTAGTTTAAGTAAAACAGGGAATCAGCCTGACTTGGAAGTTTTTCTGAGCCATCAGCTTAGTTTCTTTATTATTAGTATCACAGTAAACCTTCAAAGGCCCCACTCTCAGATGGGGAAGAAAAAGTACAGTGGAGGACACATACGAAATCTGTAGCAAAGCAAGAAAATAAAGACAGATTCTGTGCTCAGGCCCCAGCACTGTTTTGCCTAATATGAAATCTACAGAATTGCTCAAAAAATAGATGAAAAAAATTCAAAAAAAAAAAATTTGAACCCATAGTAATTCATGTTTATTTGAAAGCTTCAAATTCAATTTGCAAGTCTGCTTCAGAGGAAATACCCATGCAAAATCCTATTAACAGACAGAACGATATCTGTGATATACATACTTTACATGATTTGAAAATACATTTAATATTTTTTTCACTGAACCATGATATAAAAGAGATAATATGGAACAAAGATTTAATGTCTCTACGTATATATAAATATCTGGTTGGAATAATGTTTTCTGTTTAAGAACACTGCCAATCTAATGATACTCCATGAAGTCAAAATACTGCAAGTGCTGGGATTCAATCTGATGCATTTTAACCAGCAGTCTTTCTGGAAACAGGCCAGGGTTGCTATATGATATCAGTAACTAAAGCTCACTGACAGTCCATGCACTATCTCCAAATGTAAGCAGAAAGGATATACTACATTTTCTTTGACTAACTGGAAGTTGATGCAAATATACTTGAGGAGCTTATGAATAATAAAATTAAACTTAATCCACATAAATCCCTCTATATACAATCTATCCACAGCTGATCATTTCCCACCTCTATCTTCATAAAGCTCATTTGTAGTTCACTGTGCCATAGCCCTGACTATCCTGAGGCAGGAACAGAAGTCTTCTTCTGTGTTAAGGAGGAATATAATGAGAATGCATGTATACTGAATACTGTAAAGAAGTGACTGAGTAGTGAAGGGGAATTCAATAGTAAGAGAGAATGATTAAAATAGATAGAAGAGGGATGATCTGCAGCTCCTGAGGGGAAGAGGAGAGGGCTCTGTTGAATGGTGGGTAAGGCAGTAGTGGAGTACTTCTTCCCCCACTCCCCATGCCCATTTTGGTGGGATGCTGGGTAGGGATCAAAGTGCATTTGCCATCACTAAAGCATTTTGTCACTTGTAGTCTCTCCAAGAATAAAGAAAACAAGTTCACTTTAGAGAAACAGGCCCTCTGTGAAGTGGTGAATATTGATATATTTTCTTCACCAAAACTGAATAACTCTTCTCCATGTATTCATTTTCATGTATCTGCAGAATCCATCTTCCTGGGGTCTTTGGTAGGCTATTGGTAAGCAGCTTTCAATAATTAAGTTTGATTGTGCTCTTATATTTTTAGAAACTTGTCTTTCCTTTGGTGTTTCAGGGTATTTCAACCACATAGCTGGACAGAAGCTTGTTTTCCAATATGTTCCAGAGCTGTCATTGTGGAACATAGTAGGAATGTCATTATCTCCTCCTCCAGGCTCCTACATTCATTCCAAAAAAAA
>VXAL01012886.1:137168-178612 GCA_013399475.1 Chauna torquata | reverse complement strand
TTCTTTAATCTTTTTTCTTTTTTTTTCTTTTCTTTTTTTTTCTTTTTTCTTTTTTCTTTTTTCTTTTTTCTTTTTTCTTTTTCTTTTTTTGTTCTTTTTTCATTAACAACCCTACTGGGAAATGTGTCTACAGCCTGATTCTGAGAACACTTCCTGCCCTGATTCACTATATTTTCAGGATAATACCAGCAAAGCAGTGCAGTATTTTCTGTGAATTTGATTCTTTCATGAGTTAAAAAGCTGAATGTACCTATGAGGCTTGGAGAGAATTTGGGAAAGGGATCATCCTAGCTTTTTCCAGAGTCAGTACCTGCATCAGTCTTTTAAAGAGTTTGTTGGTATTTTTGTTGTTGTGTTGTTTTTCTGTTTTTGTTTGTTTGTTTGTTTCCCTACTGAATGGAAACATACCTGATTTTGCTGTGTCTCCCTCGAAAGTAGTGGTAATAAAAAGTGATATTATATGTTATTTGTTCCATAGCAGCAATACAGTTGAAGAGTTAGAGTGCAAAGTGAAGGCATACAACATGTCTACTGAGCTACTAATTCACATATACCTACAAACAGATCGAAGTTGAACATCAGAGTACAGAAGTATTGTGGTATCTGATGCAGTGCACTTTTTTTTTTTTGGTTGGTTGGTTGGTTGGTTTGCAAAGTTAAAAAAACCTTTCTTTTATTATCATGAAAGAAGGAGGTACACAATAACATTGAAAGTCTAACTAAAAAAAAAGATGAATGAATGTTTAGTGCCATAGAGAAACCAGTCTCCAGTCTTCTATTTCATCAGATACTAGAGGCTGATGTGTTTTCAGTTTTAAATCCGTGCAGGAACAGCTCACAACACTTGACCCAAGTGCACATGCACCGTTTCTGTTCTATTTTCTTTTATTTAGCATCGTAATTTGGTTGCACTGAAGTAATACCTCTTTGTACCTATCTCAATGCCATTTGAACCAGAGAAATCATTATTCTGAATCACAGCTCTTATAAGGTCATGACCTGGGTTTTTAGGGGAAAAAAAAAAACATGTAAGACATGCTGATCCCTGTTAGCCTGGTCAGCGTGGCACCAGCAAAGAACTTGGATCATAAATGGGTGACAGTCAGTGAACCTTTCACTCATATATGACTGTTTATCAGCCACGAATGACGCCAAGGGAGTTGAAATATGTTTTAACAGTCTGTTTATATTTTCCTACAGAGGTCTTAGTGCCACATAACTCATTTTGGCATTTTTTAAACTAAATTTTGCATTCAGAAAACCAAGCAGATTGTGAAGCCAATATTTATTTTTCAAATAACTATAAACATTTCACAGAAATTGTCTCTGTAACAGTCACTTTTAAAATTTGTTACCTTTTCCTAGGTACTCGCCATCAGAACGAAAGCATAACCTTTGTATGATAATGGTGAAAAAGGCCAGAGGATGAGCTTAGTATGTTGTAGGGCAGAGACACTAAAGAGTAAAGTGAACAAGCCAGAGCTGTTGCAAATTATTCAGTCTGGGGGTGGGACATGCTTGGGTCTGTATTTTCATTCTACTTCCTGTTTTCAGTGTCATAAGCCTTTAAACAAAAAAAACTTATTGTCATACTTGCAGTGTGAATGATCCTATAAAAGTAAGGGAAGACTTTCTTCCTCTTCACCATCCTTTTGTCCTTCTCTTTCCCCTCGTCTCATTTTGTTTTATTTTTTTTTCCAAACTGTACTTAGGCCCTGATTCAGCAATGCACTTAGACACTTTTTTTTTTTTAAACACATACTAAGTACTTTGCTGAGTCAGGGCCACCGGAGCTGTCACTGAAAGTCATCATTCTTGCTTCATTATTTTTGCACAGTCTTTAAGCTGACATGAAAAAATATGTATATATATATATATCATGGTATGAATGAGATCATGACAATTACATTGTCCTTAATGCAACCTTACATTGTTTCTGTACTTGGAAAAAATTGCATTTCCTGTCATCTCCACAAAGTGATTCTTCAATATCCTTTACTGTTTACAAATGCCATTTTACACAACCACTGAATTAAGCCCATTAATCTAATTGGTAGAAATTCATAAACTGTGAACTGGCTTCTTCATCAGGACTGAACAAACATAGGTATGTGAATGGAAATCCTGATGAACATTTTATTTGAAAATAATGGCCCCGAAAAACAGCTCTGTATTTTCCTCTGGGATTCACACAGTGAGAAGCACATATCTCTTGACACGAATCCCATCATAAATCTTGAAAATCTCATGCAGAACCCAAAATATTTATTTTAATGTGTTATTCATTAAGTTATTTCTTTAAATTGTAGTCTATTGGCAGCTACAAACTCATTCCATTCCAGCCACATTATAGCAATGCTGTAGTATGATTTGAGAGGGTCATTAGGTCATTAACACTGGAAAAAATTCAAAACAAAATCTGCAAATGCCCAAAGAAGCACAATTGTAAAACAAGATTGCACTGCTAGCACAGAATAATTTCAAAGTATAAACAATCCAAACAAAACTGAAGAAAAATTAATTGTAGATTATTTCCACTTCTGTCAATAATGATTCTTTTCTGTACAGTAAAAGAAAAAAAAAAGAAAAAAAATTTATTCTTCACAAAGAAAAAATATAGCGTAAGTATTTTAAAGATGCCTCCCACAGTTTCAATTAGGTATTGTGCCAGTGTAAACGTGGGGAAAAAGTTTCTTCAGTCTAGATGATAAGTCCAATTCAATATTTAAATAATTTCTTGTGGTGATTACAGATTACACCTTATTCAACATTCGACTTGAGAAGAACTAAGAAAGTTCAATATTCATATTTCAGCTCAGTAATTCTGTGAGCTAGAGTTACTCTCATTGCTTTTTTAGCCAACAGCCTTAGCCATTATATACAACTTGAAGGAATATCAGGCATGATTCTTGATCAGAGTGACAGCATTTTACTTTCACTGTGTAGAAGTGTAAATGTTTCCATAAGGTGAATCACAGGATGTGGTCTCCTCATAGGAGTTACTTCAACCTCAGTGACATTTTTGGAACAAGTGATTTCAAGGACATTGTCCTATTTTGTTTTATGCAAAATCTTTGGAATCTGAAGACCTTGTCTCAGTACTAGTCCTTGTTTTTGCTTTTATTTTTCTGTTCCTCTCTAATCTTATTCTTACCACTTGCTCTCATTGCAATCTGAATAGTTTGTACTATATACTACTCTTGATCTCCATTTCACCTGCCGGTCTGGCCTGCTTAAGGTTTAGTGATCTCACTGCCTGATTTGTGACCTGAGACGTTATCATGACCATGGAACAGAGAAAGAGATTAATATTTAAGGAAAGGGCCAGTATCAATTAAAATACCACATCAATTTCTGCTCTGAGAGGTAGTTCAGACCCTTAGGACAGTGACTTGTTTCAGGCAGACTAAGGCAGGCTAAGCTGTACAAATATTTGATTGAACCTCCACAATTAAAGAAACAGTGAGGGCACAGTAAAATAAATAACTATCTCCATTTAGGAAGTTACTTTTATTTTTTTGTTAATTTTGTGTGTGTGTGTGCATGTGTGTGTGCATATACATATATAAAATATATATATAAAATCTGTGGAACCTTAAGAATTAGACATGTTGTACAAAACTCATCCAGTTCCATGACAGTGACTTTCTAATTACAAAAGACTTATATCTGAGTAAACCTGAGTTTTCTATTAATAAGCACAGTAGTTTGTTATTCCAGTGAATATGAAAATAGTAAGAATGTGTAATTGCTGAGTGCACAGATAATGGTTTTGTTTGTTTGTTTGTTTGTTTGTTTGTTTCTGAAAAAGTTAGAACTTTAGGCCTTTAAACTGTATTTTGTAAAAGGACATTTATGAATTAATAACAAGCATTCTCAGATAGCTTTTGCTGATGTCATAGCTCCAGGCAAATAAATGGGGAGAAAAATAAAATGCACTTAGCTATATTTTCTTCTGCATCTCTGTAAATGGAGAAGAAAAGCCACTTTTAAATGCCATCTTCACAGTTTTCCTCTTCTAATTGCAAACAATAGCATGGAACATAGCAAAGTTTTAATTAGAATAATTCAGTTGTAGAAATGAACCTGTGGTACATAACCTTCTTACAGCAAAACTGTAGCTTCAGCCATAATTTTCAGCACACTTTTTACAAAGTAAAAAACAAACAAACAAACAAAAGCCACCAGAAACAAAACCACATTGATTATATACTGCTTACACGCATTAATTATCAAACACCAACATATCTCAGTAAGATTTATTTAATTTTTTGAGATAGGTCTATCTATGAAATTAGTAACTTTTGCAGTTACTTATGATTAATTACATTCAATTAAGTAAACTGTGTGATAAATATTTTACTGTGGCCTGTAAATGATATTTTTCAATGACACTTCAGTGTAACAAGAAGCTAGTATCTCTACTGTAGTCATCAGAGTAGAAGTTAACACTAACAGCATGCTGATACATGGAGTTTTCCATTTATGTTTTATCTAAAAGAGTTAATTAGGATAATGTACAACCCATGTGGATGACAGTGGGTAATTAACATCACTCTCAGTACAACTAAAACATAGTTGTAAATTTCAACAAACTGTATTTATGAGACTTTTAGAATTCCAAGCATATTTTGGAGGAATTATTAAATTTTCCTGGAGTTGTGTGGGTCTTTTAAACTGGATTTTCAAGCAGGATTAATCAATTCACAGCTAAATAAAACTCCAAACCAATATTCGATGAACCCAAAACTTTTCCGTTTCCAATGAACCCAAAGCTTCAATGGGTGGAAAACAGATCCAAATAAAAATACACAAATATCACAAGGTTCAGCAATGCAGTAAAGGTAAGCAGTAGAAGGTCTGATTACTTATATAAACCTTAGAAACTTTTCAAACGCGAATTTCTCTGGAGGGTCCGTTTATTTCTGTGCTGAAAAATCCCTTGAGAATCAGTTTTGGCACTTCTACTGTTGGCTTCAGCCAAACGCAGAAAGCATAGTTGAGTTGGGAGAAAAATATTTTTACATTTTAAGTTAACCAAATTCTCTAAACTTGGCTTTGCTTGAGTCCTAGACAAATGTTCAGATAAGTTCTTTGTATTTTATTTTTTAAGAAGTTCATCCTTCTACAGTGCTAGCAAAACAGTTTGTATTATCGTTTTAGTATGTGCTCAATGTTTATATGTCTGTCTGAAACAGCAACAGGAAATCTTAGCATCTAGTTAGGTGGGAGGACAGTAGCAAGATTTTAACTTTTCATCAATAAGAAAGTAATGAATATGAAAACTTTAGTTTCAGATTTCCATGGAGAAAAATATGGTGGATAATTTTGTTTTAATAAGTATTGTGTTGAAAAACAGTTTTAACAGAAAATGGTAGTATTGGATTAATGTATCTCTTCTGCTGTGTTTGGTGAGAGATTAGAGTAGAGGGAATTAGTTCTGTTCAACACATCATTGTCATAGCAGCCTTTAAATATGTTTCTGTCTCTGTTAGCAGCAAAAACAAATGTTGCCGTATGTTTCCTCTCCATCACCACCATGTTACTGACATCAGCTGCAAACTTAGCAGCTCACACTGCTGCAGTGACTGTTTCTGTGGCTTCTGTAGCATGTATTTTAAGTAGTAGAAGCATATGTTTGCTTGTTCACTGTCCAGAATAAATATATTTTTAAACATTTTTTGTAAGCTGTGACAAAGCACCATTTGTCTGCATGAAGCAGTATGGCAGGCCCTTCGCCTTGTGGTAGGAAAAAAGTTGTCTGGCAGTAAGTCTAGATATCTCGTAATTATCCCTGCTTACTCTACCTGGTCCCAAGGAAAACAGCACTTGAGTCAATTACTAAAGAAATTTAATATAGGAAAAGGCAATTTTTTTGTGTTATTTCTATAAATTCACATCTAGTACATCAGGAAATCCCACTAAGCTCTACTACAGTTTGGTGTAATGTGTAGCTCTGTTTCTTTTTCATGGCTCAGCTATTAGCTGACACTCACACCTCAGCCTGCACTGTCAGAAGCCTCCTCTTCATCGGGTTTCTCTCCTTTGACCTGTCAGGTGTGCATGGCTCAAACAAAAACTAAAATTAGCACCAGCTCTTCAAAGAGAAAACAAGGTTTTCTGTTAACAATGTGCAGTCCCAAGAAGGATCTACCTACCACATCATGTTTGATGTCCCATAGGCTGTACTGAAGCAATTCTAAACTGTTCATATTAATTTATTGCAGTATTTTATTTTACAATATTATCTTTAAAATTGGAAGATATATGTTCTTACTCTGGATATATTGAATTAATATTTTTTACGTTATAAATGGCTAGCGCATTTCACTTGTCTCAACAGGAGAATGGGCAAGGAGTTTCAGTAATGTCAAACTTAATAATTACAATAGTAAGTCACTGCTACAGAGCAGCAGATGAGAAATACAGAGGTCATCTTGTCTTACACTTTTCTTAAGGAATTGTGGGAGGAAATTATTTTCATGTGCTGGCAACAAGAATATTCAGAGTCAAATTAAAAATCTGTTCAAGTTGTCACAGCTACTTACTCCATTATTCAGGTTTTTGACAGTTTGCAGAACCATCATGCCTACTGTTTGCAGAGTTACAAATTCAATTAGGAGTGCAATAAAATTAAATCACAGAATCACAGAAACACAAGGTTGGAAAGGACCTACAAGATCATCTAGTCCAACCGTCATCCTATCACCAATACTACCCACTAAGCTACTAAACCATATCTTGTAGCACCTTGTCCAGGCGCCTCTTAAAAACCGCAAGGGTCGATGACTCCACCACCTCCCTGGTCAGGCCGTTCCAGTGCTTGACCACTCTCTGAGAGAAAAAGTGTTTCCTGATATCTAATCTAAATCTCCCCAGGCGCAACTTGCGACCGTTACCTTGAGTCCTATCATTAGTTATGTGGAAGAAGAGGCCGACCCCCTCCTCATCACAACCTCCCTTCAGGAAGTTGTAGAGTGCAATGAGGTCTCCCCTGAGCCTCCTCTTCTCCAGACTAAACAATCCCAGCTCCCTCAGCCGCTCCTCATAAGACTTGTGTTCCATACCCCTCACCAGTTTCGTTGCCCTTCTCTGGACACGTACCAGGGCGTCGATGTCTGTCTTGTAGTGAGGGGCCCAAAACTGAACACAGTACTCGAGGTGCGGCCTCACCAAAGCTGATTACAGGGGGATGATCACCTCCCTGCTCCTGCTGGCCACCCTGTTTCTAACACAGGCCAGGATGCCATTGGCCTTCTTGGCCATCTGAGCACACTGCCGGCTCACGTTCAGCCCTGCATAAATAAAGAGTCTATGAATTTACCACATACACAGTTGCTCAGTTTGGTCTAAATTTAGGAGTGGGAAGAATTTCGTATTGCTGTGCTTTTATGGTTAATACTGCTGTTTTTCTCCAGTCAGACACCAGCTGTGACATTCCTATTCTTCGTATTTTTGGTACTTTTACATCAGTCATTCTGGGATGGGCAGCAAAAAAGGTGGTGAATTCAGACAAATGGAGTAACAACAGCTCAAAATATTGTGAGAGCAGCGGTGACTGAACCCTATCTAGTTTCTTTAATTTCTCCAGTATATTTTCCTTTCTTTGAGAATGGCTTTTAACTTACTTCTAATGATTATCTAATGAACTCATCTGCTGTTAAGTTCTTATTAGTTAAACAATTATGATTTATGATTAAATATTAGGTTTTGTATTAATTATGTTTGTTTTCGTAAGGAGAGTACCCACTGCCCTATTAAAACCTAAGTTAAACATTTTTTCTCTGAAAGGGTAGGCTGTGCTTAGGAAGGAAGTTTATTCTCCAACAGAAAAAGCATGCAGATAGGTATCCAGGCAATCTAACTGTAATCTGAAGGACAAAAGCACTGACTATAACGCCTTGCACTCTGCAGCCCAGTTCAAACTCACAGGACACTACCCGATCACCACAGGTGGCATATGCTTTATCTCCAACAAGGAGACGATGTTTCCACTGAATTCACACAGGCACACACAGGGATGTTTTTCTTTATCCTTTAGTGAGAGTATTAAATACTGAGAAAGTTGAATATCAGAATTAGGCCTCCCGGACAGTTAACACATTGCATTTAGCTGCATGCTTAACAGGATTTTGGCAGACTTTTTAGCTTTTTAGCTCAGCCACAGCGGATTTTTTTTAGAATGATTATTTAGATTTTTTTTTCCTGTTTACAACACATTATCATTAAGTATTTGGAAGATGTTTTTATGACAAAGGTGTTTTTTCTATTCAGGGGCAACCGTTACTATTGAGGCTTCATGCAGTTTTGTAATGTGTTCAGGAAAAAGCATATTGGGAAATTTTATAAGGAGCCAACAACATTTAGTATTACTTCAGTAGGTGTTATGTTTTATTCATTCATAGATAAATGGTTTGTGATCCCTAAATAATTAATCAAAGCATTTTTGACTGGAAATATGAACTTAAAAGAAAGCTGCTCTCTGTTTCTGATTTTTTTTTTTTTTTTTTTTTTTTTTTTACTTAATATTATTATGGCTAATGTCTAGAAATAAAAGAAGATAGTGTCCTTATGGGTCCTCCTAAATGGTTGCAGGCTAGTGGGCTTTGGTTCACAAAAGGGCTTTATCACCTAAATATCATTGTAAATGTAATTCATTTGACTAACACAGCAATTTATAAAACTACCTGACCTAAGTCAGTACCTTTAGTAATGGATTTTATTTCTAAAGCTATCTAAAATTTAGATGTCTACTTTACACTGATCATTCTGGCCTAATTTTGTAATCAGTGGAGGAAAATAAGCAGCTCTAGAAAACAATCTTGTTCTGTGTTACACATCAAGGACCACTACTTGGCAGAATGAGTTGTTGAGCACCAAAATCAGCTGGCTTGTTACTGGATAGCAGATTTAAGCCATCTAACTTGCTTTTTAACTACTATTTTTTGATACCTAGGCAAGTGTGAATCAGATGAAAGATGCGAGAAGTTCTAGCTAAATCCTGCTTCAGCCTCAGGCACTTAAAACCTAGTGGGTAAAATAATGGCATTCTTTTGGGTTGTAAAAACAAGCGTGCCTTTCATGTGGCAGAGAGGACAGACAATGTGAGCTTTTATTTGTCTGCACTTATCTGCGTAGACATATTCCCACATTCCAGGAGTAACCAATGGGTTATGGGCACGGCTGAGATATAGGTACCCTCTACTCCTATTGAAGCTGGGATAAAAAGGAAGCCCAGTAAGGAGAGGGCTCAGAATAGGAAATGCTGGATTTAGGATTCAGATCCCCATATATTCATTCTATTCAATGACCTTTTCCATCAAAATTAACAACACCTCCCTCGAGGAAGGATCAGAATTCAGGATTCCTTCCTGCCAGCCATGTGGAATTAGCAGGCGACAGAGAGAGACATTTTAGCCCACAGAGAGAGACGAAAGGGCGGTGAGAATTCAGAGGTATCCCTCTGCAGAATTTCCCAAAGGCAAGCTTTGACATGTCCTTCTCCATCCATCATACTGAATCTTTTAAACTCTACTTCAAGACTCCTGTTTTTCTTTATTTAATGGTTAAGAAACATAGACTGTTATTGGTGTTCATAAATTGCAATCATGGAGATTCGTACCCAAATCTTTTGTACTGTGACAAAGGGAATGGCAATGATGAAATTGGATCTTAACTCATTAAAATACTTGAGACAGTGCAGACTGAAGTAGTTGATGTGATATTCTGCATTTCTTATTGATGATTGCTAATGTTTNAAAATTAAAAAAAAAAAACTGAGGTCATGTGCTCTATAAGCAAACACTGAAGCAGAAAGCATTTCCTTTACTTTTAATAAAATTTAACACACAACTTTTTCACAAGGATTTATGATTGTATTTATTTCTTAGATCTTTTAATGTTTCGTTATGTATGATGCAATCTTCATGACTACATGTTCCAGAAATATCCAACTGTTTTTGGACTTTATTTGGAATTATTCCAGGTTCATCTATTAAACTCATCAAACATGGTAAGAACACAGCTAAGCCGTGTATGTTTGAAAGAAGAATTCCAGGTGATGTAATCAAGGCAATCTAAAGGAAAATTTACTCAAGAAGTAAATTTGAAATGGCTTTTCAGACTGCCTTACAAATGTTTGTGTAACATTTTTAGAACTATTCTTTCCATGCAATAAACTTTGCTTTGGTTTCAAGGGACTGCAGACAGTGGAGTTGTGTCACACAGTAGGAATGGTGAAAAGCAAAATATGCTTAAGAGAGTTCTTCCTCACCATCTGTTTATATAGATCCCTAGCTGTCACTGCAACAATAATCACATGCAAAAAATGCAGGGGGAATTTCTAACACTCATGTTAGATAAGAGGAAACAGTTGTGGGTTTTGTTTGTTTGTTTGTTTTTTAATGTGCTGTCTTTCCTGAAGTACATCAGCTAAGAAAGCTACTGTTCTCTAAATGAATGCTATCAGCTGCTGTGTTCCTCACAGTGATATTAGAATTTCATACGAATGTCATCAAATGTCCTAAAAACTTAATATACACATGCAGTACTTCTCTTACTCCTGTTAACTNTGATTTACAGACAAAATCTGCATTAGTCAAAGAAAAAGCTGGATGAGACTTGCAGAAGGCTATTTTATTGAGGGACTGCTTTAAATGAAAGACTGAGTGGTCTCTAAAGACTCAGAAAAAAATTAGAGAAAGAAATAGCTAAATATAAAATATATAAATATTTTATATATCTATAATTCTAATATTTAAATTCAGGGAGTCCTAGTCTGGAACCTCTCACTAGTTCCAGTAAAATAAAAAATTAAAAAAAAAAAACTGAGGTCATGTGCTCTATAAGCAAACACTGAAGCAGAAAGCATTTCCTTTACTTTTAATAAAATTTAACACACAACTTTTTCACAAGGATTTATGATTGTATTTATTTCTTAGATCTTTTAATGTTTCGTTATGTATGATGCAATCTTCATGACTACATGTTCCAGAAATATCCAACTGTTTTTGGACTTTATTTGGAATTATTCCAGGTTCATCTATTAAACTCATCAAACATGGTAAGAACACAGCTAAGCCGTGTATGTTTGAAAGAAGAATTCCAGGTGATGTAATCAAGGCAATCTAAAGGAAAATTTACTCAAGAAGTAAATTTGAAATGGCTTTTCAGACTGCCTTACAAATGTTTGTGTAACATTTTTAGAACTATTCTTTCCATGCAATAAACTTTGCTTTGGTTTCAAGGGACTGCAGACAGTGGAGTTGTGTCACACAGTAGGAATGGTGAAAAGCAAAATATGCTTAAGAGAGTTCTTCCTCACCATCTGTTTATATAGATCCCTAGCTGTCACTGCAACAATAATCACATGCAAAAAATGCAGGGGGAATTTCTAACACTCATGTTAGATAAGAGGAAACAGTTGTGGGTTTTGTTTGTTTGTTTGTTTTTTAATGTGCTGTCTTTCCTGAAGTACATCAGCTAAGAAAGCTACTGTTCTCTAAATGAATGCTATCAGCTGCTGTGTTCCTCACAGTGATCTTAGAATTTCATACGAATGTCATCAAATGTCCTAAAAACTTAATATACACATGCAGTACTTCTCTTACTCCTGTTAACTCATGATTTATTTGCTAATGCTTGTTTGTTGTTATTTTAATTCCACTGTATACAGATAAAGTAGGCTTCTTGTTTATTTGAGCATGAATTTGTTTTTCCCACCAAAATTGTAAATATGAGCAGTGTTTCCACTGCTGTCCTGGATCTTCAGAACTTCCCTGCTATGACCAAGTGGGAAGTCTGGATATGTAGTCCTGAAACTGCTCCTTGGCTTTTGACTGGAATGAGTTTCTTTTTTATTTTTAACTTCCTTTCCTTTGCCATCAGAAACAACCAAAAAGAACTCTACCCTGAATCACCATCTTTTCTAAGGCAGGGCAATTCTGTCCTGATAGTTATTCAGAGTTTATTTTAAAGGTTCAATCCTATCAATTTGATTCTGAGAATAATAAAAACTTAATTAAGCCTAAATAGTAAGATATCTACTGTTGCCAAGGGTTAGCAGGCTCATCAGTCACTAGTGCAGGACAGTGGTGTGCAGACTTGCTGTCTCACGCTAGGTTGCTTCTGACCTGTATGGCTTGAGCCATATGGGCTTCAAGTTCAGAAAAAGAAATGACTGCTTCAGGCTAAGTTTTATTTTTTGTTTCAGGCTCGATTTTGGCCCAAAGTAGTGCCAAATTTACAATATTATTTTTTCCTAACTCCGTTGGAAATGCCAGTTCAGGCATTGGCCAGTTCAGGCAAAGGCCCCTAGCAAAAAAATTGCTGCTTTACAGTGTGGCTCATCTATTCACTGCTGCAGTATAGTAAGCCTGCTACAGTTGCTTACTTCAGGTTTAGAGCTAAGCTAAGCTTTATCCTTGTAAAGTCACCGGAAACCTACCAGACAAGTGGTGTTGAGGGAAAGTCAAACATAACTGGCAAGATCTAAATCTGTGCTGAGTGGAATGTTTATAAAATATCAGTGCAAGAGTA
The DNA here is from genome assembly GCA_013399475.1 of Chauna torquata. Lineage (NCBI taxonomy): Eukaryota > Metazoa > Chordata > Aves > Anseriformes > Anhimidae > Chauna > Chauna torquata. The sequence goes on along the minus strand of VXAL01012886.1, from coordinate 166,075 downwards.
TGAGCTTGTAAATAATCCTAATGCCCTACCTCTTTGGGGAAAACATTGCACACCATCACACATTGCTCATTTCTATATTGTTTTCTTACAGTATAAGAATATTTTTTATTGGACTAAGTGGGTTTTATAGTGTTGATTGTTAATAAAAAGATCTGGCTAGCATTGTCTTTCTGATTTAAGTAAACAGCATTTGCTTTTTGTATTGACTTTATGAGACTTCTGTGAGCTTTGGTGTTGCTGATATAGTGAGGATGTATGGCAGTTCAAAATCAGATTGCAGATATCATGTGACAAAGTAATTTTTCTATCAACACAACCTCAGGGAAGTTTATTTTGTTCTGCAAAAAATTAGGCACAGCTTGCAAAACAAGGCAAAACTCCAGTGAGTGAGGATGGGATTAATTCCAGCCTTTACTTTATGTGGAACAAAGAAACAACAATGAGCAAAGTCAGATCTTAGAGTGATCTTGTTTAAGCAAGCATCCTTTGATAGAGTAACATGGTAATTATGGGCTAATTGCCACCGTGATTGGACAACAGCATAATGCAATGATCTTGCTGGGTTTCTGTTCCTTGGTTGTTTCTTGTTAAGCTTCTGAGAGCATTCATGATCTTTTATTGTGGCTTACAGTTTGCCTTATCTGTTTCTGTGCTATCCGAAAGTATTTGGCTATCCATAGTATTTATATCCAATCCAAGAATTTTTATGTGTGTGTGTATCTACTTATCTACATATAAAATTTACTCTAAGAAATAAATCCAAAGTTATCTAATCATCAGGCTCAGATCAGGTGACAAGCAGCATTAAAATCAAATGAAGGTAGGTGCTGTAACTACTTTGGAAGGATAGCTCTCACAGTTCTCTTTTCTTAGTACATTTTTGCTTTAATATATTCATGTGTAGCAGCTATTATTTCCATTTTTAAAGATGGAGAAGGAACACATAGGAAGAATTTAGCTGAAAATTAGGTAAAGTTTAAGTCAGTCTGAAAGTGTGAATTTTAGACTCTCCAGAGCCACAAATACTACTTCTGCACTTTCACATCTTGATATGGTTCACTAAGTCAGCATCCATCTCCTACACAACTTCACTTGGATACTGAGAAGAGGCTTTTCTGTAACAAGATGCCATGAAAAGTTTAATCAGATTGGCTTTGTGTGGATCTAACACCCACAGATGTGTGCAAGACAACAAAATCAGTATCCATGCACTTTATTAAGGAAAGCTGCCATATGATAGCTGTATGTCGCTTTTCCTCCTTCTCAGAAGAGCTCCAGACCCAAAATTCTGTGGGAGAACTGGTTTTAATTTAAATCTCAGTCTAGGGAACAGACTCTCCTCCTCATCTCAGAAAGATGCCCATGTCTTAACTACTAATGTGTATGAGAGACTGGGTTAGGGATGCTCCCTACTTGTGCTGTTGACACCATGACCACTTTGCAGCAAATTATCTTCCATCTAAACAAATGTAGGAATGACATTATGGTAAAGGCTTTTGCCTTTTTATTCATCCAAAGTCATTGGACTAAATTGAAGAACAATCTAAGAGGCAGTCACCACAATCAGTGACTCATAACTGCTGCTTTTTTTCACTGTGTTTGCTGGAGAAGTTGGGCAGGCATTATCTAGGACAGCACTCCCAGCTGTAAATCCCAGAGAGAAAGAGGCAGCTCTCCTGTTTTACACACTTAAGCCCTACTTCTGCTCTCACGGCTCCTTTTGCAGTTTACATAGGATATTTAAAAGATACACTCAGTCCTCTTCAATAACCCTAGAAGAAGCTGAACTGATGTTTCTCACCTTTTCTTCAGTGGAGTGATCTGCCCAGTAAATACCAAATCAAGTTGCTGGTTGGCCCTGTGGCTGATCTATTCCTACCTGTAAAGCTTCAGTGAAACAGATGCAGGATGCTTCTTCCCTCCTTCTTGCCCCAGTGACTAGAGCTTACTCCTGGCATATAGGTATTATGGCTTCATATTTCTCCAGTAGACACTGAGATCCTTTGTTGTCCTTCCTGCATACGAAGTTATTATGGCAAAAGATACCCTCCTCTTCCAGCAAAGTTTTACAAAAAAATAGAAATGTACTGTTCAGATGTCTAATTTAGGTAGCTATGTGCAGGAAGTAGTTTTTGCTGCAAGAGTCAGTCTCATGGGACGTCTGTCTCCAAGAGATGCTTATGCAGAGGCAAAGAAAACCATTGTGTGTGACCTTTTCTTCTCTCTTCAGCACTTCCTTGTGTAAGTCCCTGCAACTGCAAGCTCAGGTCAGATGTGCCCAGGTCCCCTGTTGTTCCTCTGGTAGGACAGAGGTGCTCCATTTGACATTCCTGAACATCCCTGCAGCTGGCACATTTGACTCTGGGCACTGCAGCACTGAGCCACACAAATGCTCTTGTTACTTGCTGGAGCTGGGCTTAGGTTCCTAGCTCATGGTTTTTGTTTCAGCTATTTGACGAGTCTCTTTAAGGAAGGGGATATTTAGCATTGCAAAACATGAAGACTTCTGTGGCTTGAACTCTAAGTTATTCTCCATTCATCACTCAGAGACAGCTTTGGCAGAACTGCGTTACTGGCTTGTCCTGTAACTGGTGGAATTAAAAATTCTGAAACTGCTGAAATCCTCTTTCAAGCCCAGGGATTAATAATGTGGCTGCCACTAACTGGGAGTGCTGTTTCTGTGCCACAGTAAAGACACCAGCTACTCATATACTCAATTATTATGTCAATGTATTCCAGATCTCTGGGCACCTCTCCTCATTCTATTTTCTGTCTTTGACTCCCTACACTTTCTTGTATTTTCCAGTGTGGATTCCTTGTGGTCAGTTCTGCTCTGGCACAGAGACTATGTGATACTACAGACACACTGAAAAACCCTAAATTTCCTCATTTTACACCTGAAACAACAAAGAGATTGAGCCAAAATGCAAGACATTTCTGAAGTTTCTGAATGTACTTCATACAAGGCAAACTTCACATGGAAAGATCTGGATCTTTTATTGTTCCTTTCAGTGACACTGATTGTTTTTTCTTGCTGTTTCAGGCTTTATTTAAAAGGTCACAGTGGAACAGCTGGAAAACAGAGTAGCCTGATATTACATGGTGCTGAATTCAGTACAAAAGATGCTGACAATGACAACTGCATGTGTAAATGTGCTCTCATGTTAACTGGAGGTGAGTACAACTGAAAATATGCGGTACATTGTTAGGAATCTGCTCTATTTTCCTTAAGCAACCATGGATGAAGTTGCATTCATGGATGTGTAAGTACTGTGCGAAAATTCCTTTTATATTATTACCCCTACTCTTTTCTTTATATATATTGTGGTAGTGCCAATACCCCAAGGTTCCTATCAGCAGGGAAGGGTTTATTCAGAGATGCAGTCAGTATATTTCTGCACTGAAGACGTTGCAACAAGGTCAAGAGGGAAAGCGTAAGTTAGGGTTATTGCTGAGGCAAAGAAGGCAAAGTAAGAGAGAAGAAATTAAGAGATGAAGAAGGGGGAAAGATCTTTGTGAGAAATGGGAGAGGAATCAGCCAGAAAAAGAAGAGAGAAAAGGCAGGGAAATAGATAATAGAAAGTAAAGTTTAGAAGTGATCAGAACCTGGATGTGCAATATATTATCTACTTCACTTAGGGGTGTGATGCTAGTATTGAAATAATTACAATGATTCAGCTCTCTGCTTGTCTTATACAAGCAAAAACGTTATTTAAGTAGTTAATGTAATGGCTAGTTCAGCTGTGAAAGTAGACCTGCAGCCCCCTATTCAGACTGTGGCACTTAGCCATTCTGGAACTTTTAAAACAGGGAGAGAGCACAGAGAAGTTACACTACGACAGGTTAAAGCACAAAATCAATCTAACTGCCAGCAAGTGCAGTTAATATGACTGATTTCTGTTCCCTCCAATGTGGAAGAGGAATATCCAATATTATCTGCCCATAGAGATACCTAAAGATCTACACAAGAGTGAGAACTTTCTCTTGCAAATGATGCTTACTCTGAGTCTATAAACAGGCAAGCTCATTTTTATCTCAAGCACACCACACTAAAGCAGAAAGCTTGCATTGAGATTCTTTGGTTCTTAGACTGCATAACTAAGAAAGACCCTTATCTTCACATCTGACCCTCTTCTGAGAATCTCCCTTAGTGATTTCTAACTTTCCTGGAAAAAAAATATAACAACTATAGCATAAAAAATTATTCAGTATTTTGGATCAATCTTTTATACTGACATTATTTGTGGTTACTGGCACTCTGACTGGATCCAGCTCAGGCCACATTCAGGCATATATGAGCCTCTTAAGTCTACCATCTGGTAAGAGAAGATGAGTTTCTGTCAGTGGAAATTTCTATCAAATGCACAACCTACCTCCTCATTTTCTTTTGCTAACTGGAAATTACCCAGCTGGGAGAGTCTTTAAGGACCCTATTTTTCAAACTTTCCTACCTTCCTCTAGTGATATCTTATAAAATGTCAGCATGGGAAATTTCTTCCAGCAGACAGGTGATCAGACTACTTTCCCATTTTCATAACAAAAGAAACTGACCAGATTGTTCTGGGGCAAAAAATGGGTAAGAAGTAAATAGTTGATTTTAATTAAAAATGTTGACCCTTCCCCTTAGAAAGCATGCTAAATTAACACGTATTACTTCCAGGGCAGGTCGGAGTCCAGTGAGAATCTTCTAAATGTGAATTGCGTCTGTGCTGAAGTGCAGACTCATTCATGTATCTGAGCTGCCTGGAAACACCTCTGCTCCCAGACAGCTAATTCTGGGAGCTGCGGGTTTTGTTTATTTTCCTACCCTGACTTCTGTACCAGGTCAATGCCCTGCTAAGGTCAGCCTGCCGTTGAACAGCCATTCCACAAGGTTCACATATATTTTGTTGCAGCAGTCCTGTAAATCAACAGGAAAACCGCGTATTGGAATGTACTGGTAGCAAATGAAAGGAATAAGGAGGAGGGGGGCAAATTACCAAAGGGTGAGGAAATCACAACTAGAACAAATCACTGCAGTGTAAAAGGAGATATAACTAGGCTTTTGGAGAAAGGTAACTGAAGCAGCTGTGCAGCACTGAGTAATTTGTAGTTCTTCAAGAAGATGTTAATCATGCAAATTGCTTAAAAACATGAATTCATCTCCCTGCTAGATTTCTCCTCAAATACTCTGTTATGCTTTGCTCCTTGAAACAGTCTTTCTCATTCCTTGAGAATTATCAGAAATTGAATTAAATACCAAAACATTTGTATAGCAAATAGATGTCAGTTTTGTGACACAGAAAAAGACTGATTAAGAAAAGTAGCAATCCAAAAGAGGTTTTGGAAAACCTCTCTTTTTTCCCAAAAGATATCGGAGTCTCTGTTAGTTTTGGCAGCATCACAGACAGCACTTTAATGATGAATGATACAAAATCTAAAGGCAGGTTCCTTGCTATCTTGACAGTTTGGGTGATCCTGTTATCTCTATGAGGTGAACTGAATATATTTATGTCAGGAATAAAGGCTGAGATAAGCTGAAGCTCAAGACTGTGATATGGTTATAGTCAAAGCTGAAAATAAAAATGTAAGGAAAACACACATTTCTCTCTGTGATCTTACTAGTTGTCAGTTTTATTTGGTCTGTATCAAAAATATTCTCTCTATCCTCCTTTCTATCGTTCCTCTCCCCCAGAATAAAAAGAATAAATAGTGGGAGAGTATTACAGTAGCATCAACAGAATTGTGTGTTTATGTGCTCCTTGTCCTTTTGAGAGCCATGTTCTGCTGTTTGACTCTATCTTAGTGTTGATTTTAGGGAATAGTTTCCAAACATACATGCTTGAGCTGGATTCTTAGATCTTGCGACCTTTATATGGTAGTTAAATGCTTTAGCCATTTTTTGTGGAAAACTTGGGAAATTTCAACTCAGCAACCTCAGTTTACTTCAAGTGGAGGCAAGGCATATTTATTCACATAATTTCTTCATTTAAACTTAATGTTTGTCAAAATAGTATCATTTTTTCTTTTGTGAAAATAACCATCAGGTCTGGTGCAATATCTCAGACCAATAAGCTGAACAAAAGGTTATATTCCCATATAATTTCAAATGTTATTCTAGAAAAGTACCCCAGTGACCTACATGTACAGCTTTTTGCAAGATACAACACTTAAAATGTAACAAACTCTCATCAGAATGAAGCATTGAGTAGATGTACAAGGTGCTTTAGATAGATTTCCAATAGAAGAGCATTAAACATCTCTGCATCAGATCTGTGGGCATCAGACCAAGTTAGAGCATCCTGCCAGGATACCCGCTGTCAGCTGAGCCCCAGAAATTGTTTGTGCAATCATCTACAGTCACCACAAAATGACTTATAGTAACTTGGCCCATAGTGAAAGTCTTAATGTAATTTGCTTTGTCTTGACTTTGCTACATGCTGAGATGTTTATAAAGGCATTTACCTTGCTTCAGGTGATATGTGTGAACATTGTTGAACTTGTGATCCCTGAAATAGCTTGCCAAAGTGATGGAGAGGCTTTCTAGATGCCTAGCTAAGATTGAAACAGCATAGAATTTTTGAAATACGTTTTTGTTTTAATTGACTGGAAGCAGAAGTCCATCTGTCTGCTGTCTCCTGTCTGTGACAGCAGTCAGCATCAGATGCCTCAAGATGGGTATAAGAACAATGCAAATAAATGATACTTCCCCTGAGTATTTTCCCAGTCTCAGCCTTTTGCATCACAGGGGCTTCCTGAGTCAGAGTCATTTCCCATCTATTTAGCAGTTCTTGGTGGATTTTTTGTCTGTTTGGCGAGCTGCTGCTCAATGACAATCCCAAGCAGTGGTGCATTTATTGCTTGTTGTTTCACTCCTTTTTTCTCCAAGTAGCAAATTTTACAAATCTCTGGCAAGAGCAATATCCAAGAGGATTCTTGTCGTGTCCTGGAGGGAAGTTCTTGGCTAAATGTAGAAGTCCATCCATACACGATCCAATCAGAAACAACCACAGTTTCTGTTACGTTTTGTTCGAAACAAAAACTTTGACAGTAGTAACCTCAGTACACTTGAAAATATCTGACCTGAACCCCAGGATACTTGGCCACTTATGCAGGAAAGCAGAAATTTTTAGGTTTTGCATATTGTTGCTTTCATAAGGATATTAGATATAAAACACCATTCATGGAGTTTATTTATATTACCTAACATCTTGTAGATAGAAAAATATAACCACCGTGTAGAAAAGAAGTGATTAGAATTGGATTGGTTTATACTAGAAATGTTGGATGTACTTCATTAGACATACAACTACTAAGAACTTTTAAGAAAATCATCACTATATTACCATGTTTATAAAGGTTAAGTATGGACAGTAGTAATGAAGGAGGCCACCAAGCAGTAACTGACTTAAAAATTTGTCTATTTATATATTTAGAAGATCAGAACATACTCATTAGTCTACAAGTTCCATATTATTTTTACCTTGTGACTTTTTAGTATTATAAAAGGACTATACCCAGGTTATATGAAAAGATAATAACTTCTCATCCTATACCCTGACAGCTAAATTCTAATTGAATCTTCAGAGTGTCAAGTACCAACTGCTAAGTCATAGGCTGACCAATCCAATACTCTGACAAACATTAGAAAATAGGCCCAGAAAAAACTTCCAGAGCTCATTTAGTCCCTCTCCAAGACAGAATCTTCTCTATCTATTTATTTGTGTCTTTCTGTTCATCATCAAGATTTCTAGTGATAGAGATTCATTCTAACCCAGAGGGCTAGAAATAGATATTGGCTTTTCATAGACTCCATTTATCCCATAAGGCCGTACAAATGTACCGTTCAAACTTTGGATGTTATTGAGCAAGCTGTGTTTGGATCTTACTGTACTTGAAAGCATTCATAGTAATCAGAAGAGAGAGGAGAGACTGATGTGTAAAGAAAGGGTCTGTCATGAACTGTGCAAGGTTTAGACACCTATTTCTTTAGCGTGTAGAAGGCAACTAAGAGCCACTCATCAAAGATAAGTGATCGTTAGTAACATCTCAATTCAAGCTAGACTTACAGTGTATTTGTGAATTGATGAGTGCTAGGTTACTAAAAAATAATTTTACATCCATACTTGTTTAATTATAATTTATACAACAAGCCAAAAAACAAAAGCTGTTAGCTTTGGCATACAAGAATGTTTTTTATGTTGTTGTTTTTGACAGTGAAGATTCTACTGTGTGAAAATTGTTTTTGTAACTTCTGAAAACCATTATAAAAGATGCCCATGATATTTTTCTAGTAATATCATCACTCATTTGAGCAATGCTCCTTTGTTAGGTAGGGTTTTTTGCAAGAATTTGTGGAAATGATCTCAATGTACATTCATATTCAACCAAACATATAGTAAAAGCAGATCCGTGAAGCTGATCTGGAGATAGGTGGTTTAAGATGACTGAACTATTCAAAATACATTTATTTAATGAAAAGAGCTGACATGAAATTTAACAGCTTCTCAGTGGTAATAACAACAATAATCATAATTAAAGAGCAAAGCACAGGATTCCACAAAGCATCAGTGTGCTTTAACTGCTCCAGAAGAGCAGCTGTCTACAATGGTGATTCATGTTTATTTGTATAGCCAAACATTCAAACAAGCAATGCATTATCTAAATTACTTTTTGTTTGAACAATATGCTTTATAACCTAAGGATTTTTATTGCAAACAGAGATGATAGCATTGCTTGTACTATACAAACAAATTATTAGAGGTGGGCTAACCTCAAAAGACTGTAAGGCTCTCCTCCGTTCAAATAAGTAATTAAAGGCTTGATGGTGACAGCAACTTGAAGAAACTACCTGTGTTTCTGAGTGAAAACTCTCTTAATCATTTTGTGAGCCTTTTTATCACTTCATTAGTCACTTTAAAATCTTTCTTTCTACTATTATTTCTCATAATGTCCACCTTCGTGATTCATATGCATGATTCAAATATCCTGAGGAAAGCATTGCCAAAAGTTATATCTAAGGTTAAAATCTTACTGCTATTCAGAGGGGTCTTGATGCTTGTTTGGGAAAGCCATTACCTTATTTTTTTGTGACCAGACTGGTAGATGAGGGAAGGGCTGTTGATGTGGTCTACTTAGATTTCAGTAAAGCCTTTGACATGATCTCCCACAGTATTCTTCTGGGGAAACTCTCTGCCCATGGCCTAGACAGGTATAATCTTCTCTGGGTAAAGAACTGGCTGGAGGGCTGTGCCCAGAGGGTTGTGGTTGATGGAGTTAAGTCCAGCTGGCGTCCCATTACGAGTGGTGTCCCCCAGGGGTCGGTACTGGGGCCTATCTTGTCTAATATCTTTATTGATGACCTAGATGAGGGGATTGAGTGCACCCTCAGTAAGTTTGCAGACGACACCAAGTTGGGAGGTAGTGTCGATCTGCCTGAGGGTTGGGTGGCCCTTCAGAGGGATCTGGATAGGCTGGACTGCTGGGCTGAGGTGAATGGGATGAGGTTTAACAAGGCCAAGTGCCGGGTCCTGCACTTTGGCCACAATAACCCCATGCAACGCTATAGGCTTGGGGCTGAGTGGCTAGAAGACAGTGATGAGGAAAGGGACCTGGGAGTGTTGATCGATGCAAGGCTGAACATGAGCCGGCAGTGTGCTCAGGTGGCCAAGAAGGCCAATGGCATCCTGGCCTGTATTAGAAACAGTGTGGCCAGCAGGAGCAGGGAGGTGATCATCCCCCTGTACTCAGCTTTGGTGAGGCCGCACCTCGAGTACTGTGTTCAGTTTTGGGCCCCTCACTACAAGAAAGACATCGACGCCCTGGAACGTGTCCAGAGAAGGGCAACGAAACTGGTGAGGGGTATGGAACACAAGTCTTATGAGGAGCGGCTGAGGGAGCTGGGATTGTTTAGTCTGGAGAAGAGGAGGCTCAGGGGAGACCTCATTGCACTCTACAACTTCCTGAAGGGAGGTTGTGATGAGGAGGGGGTCGGCCTCTTCTTCCAGATAACTAATGATAGGACTCGAGGTAACGGCCGCAAGTTGCGCCTGGGGAGATTTAGATTAGATATCAGGAAAAACTTTTTCTCTCAAAGAGTGGTTAGGCACTGGAATGGCCTGACCAGGGAGGTGGTGGAGTCACTGACCCTCGCAGATTTTAAGAAGCGCCTGGACAAGGTGCTACAAGATGTGGTTTAGTAGCTTAGTGGGTAGTATTGGTGATAGGATGACGGTTGGACTAGATGATCTTGTAGGTCCTTTCCAACCTTGTGACTCTATGATTCTGTGATTATAGTGAAAAACAAACAAGATTTTTCAGGGGAGGAAAATCATGCAAACTTCAGGAAATAAGCCAACATTTAGCTATTGGGAGTCTTCCTTTGGTCAGACTGTCTTACAGCCCTGGAGCTGCTTTGTTTGGTGTTCCCTGCACTGGCCAGTGTTGTAGGTATCTCATCCAGGTACATCCATTTTATGTTCTCCCATTTCCTCATAGCCACCAAGAAAGGCACTGCTTCTATCTATTCCTCTTTCCCCCAATATACAAAGTGTCTGAAAGTCGTGCTTGTGGAAAAACATTTCCTTTGTATTTATCCAAAGATGTTGACTTTGGTGTTGAAACACACACTTGGAAGTTTTGTGATAATCTGAGGCCCTACGAGGAATGAAGATCTTGAAGAGGACTACATGGGAGGAAGGAGAGAAATAACCATATTGAGAGAGACAGAGAGAGAGAGAGAAACCTTTTTAAAAAAGAAAAATGGGAGAAGGTGAACCAAACTTCTTAACCTAGTATTAGGAAACATATTTTTAAGAAATTGTACATTCTCACTAACAAGAAGAGTATAGTAGGCAAAAAAAAAAAAAAAAAAGCTCATTAAAACATATTTTGAAAGAAGTAATGATTTAAAAGTCTATGATGTGAGATTTGAGTCGGTCCTCACAGGAGATTTTTAAAATTTTGGGTGTCTTCAACTTATTCCATTGTTTAACATAGATTTTGTAGGGCACCGCTGAAAACCTTCTACCCAAAAAGTCCATTTACACATCAGTTGTTATTCCTTTAAGATGAATGAAATGGTAACTAGCACAGCTTGTCATGTCTTCATCCCAGCACCGTAAACAGAACCCAGCTGCATCTGTGTTCCAGCTTTGAAAAATGAGGATTAGATTTTCTCTGTTTAACTTTGTCTTAAGTTTCTACAAGATTATACTCCAGTTACAGTAAAACATCAGCTGTACAGCTTTCTCTTTCTTTGCTTATTACCCCCTTAGGTATATTGTTGTAATCAAAAGGAGGTCAATTGTATCAAAATAGAAGTTTGCCAGAATTTATCTGGCATAAATTCTTCCCTGGAGATTTCATTATGAAGTGTTACTTCTGAAAAAAGCCCACTAAGTATTATCCAAAATCTAAGAAATGACTTTACAAGGCTAGAAACATAAATTACATGAATTTGAATACAAAGGACAGAGTAAAAACACTGGATATATATGCTAATCACTGTCAATATTGTATCAATAGTAGTGGGGTATAGTTTAAAATAGCCTCATACGATGGATTCACTATATATGGATAAAAGGCTAACTGTCAGTATGAGGAAATTGGAGGATTCACTAGCGCAGTACACATTGTCTAAAAGGAGCTTCTCACAGTTTAATTTCGTTTTCAGAAGTTAGAGGAGGAACCACAATGAAAATTAAAATTATGTATTTCAGTCCACAGTGACACCTGCAGAGTTCATAGCCACTCATTAGGCAATCATTGTTTACCTTTACTGATGGTGCCTTAAAAAGGCGGTCCTGGACAGATTACAACGCTGTAATACACAGTGCGAAATGACTTTTTAAAAGAAAGTAGCATTTAACCACCAAAAGTAAGAGCCACTGCCTAATCTTTATGACCTTATTTGCCTTAAGGCATAAGGCAATTGTTCAGTACAACTGTATTACATGGAAGGATTCACAAAGACTATAGGTCTACTGTGAAGAAAAAGACTGCAGAAATCTTTCTGACAAATAGAGCTTCCAGCCACCAAGGTTAATATATTCTTGGCATTGGGAGTAGTAGGTTTTCGCAGTCTGGGGATTCATTATGCTTTCCTCAATCTGAACTAAGCATCTTCCTATTACATTAGATAGATACCCTGTACGGTCTTGCAGAGAAAAATTCTATTCCCATCAAGATATACAGCAGAACTCCCACTGACTTCAGTGGAGTCAGCATGTCACTTAGTTTATCTTTGTCAGTTTGTGTTCTGTAGTCTCAGTGTTGCCAAGTTTCACATTGTTTGGAGTTTTTCTTAAAACCCAAACTCCCATTACAATCTAAAATTCACCTTACATGAAAATGTTTCAACTTTTCATACTGTAAAAAAATAATTTAAAAAATCCCAGAGACAGAGAAAACAAAAAGAAAAATTGCTTTATTTTTGATGGTTTGTTGTTGTTGTTTTGGGTTTTGTTTTGTTTTGTTTTCTGATAACCTCAGGACTCTTTGAGTCTTGAGGGTAAATTCATACTGCAGGGGTGCTACAAGCAGAGCCCAGGGCTCTTCCATTCTAACACATACAAGTCGTTTGAGAGGGATTTGCTCACTGCATGTAAAAGTCTTCACCACAGTTAACAAGTTTAGGGTTCTTTTATTATTGGAGATCTTGGGGATGTAATCAAGAGAGGTTATGGATTAATATCCTGTTAAAGCAACTAGTTAAAATATAACTGAAGAATCACATTTTTTTGTCACTGGCTCCATTTTCTCCACTGGTTAAAGACGTATATGCATATCCTTACTACAGAAGTCTAAAGGCAAGATGATTTTTTTGCATATAGTTTTCAACCAAAGCTGTTCTTATAGCAAGCTTGAATTTTCTGCATTCAGATATAACAAATGGTAGCAAAACCTCTGTCATTGTTAGTAATATTCACAAGTACTTGATAAATATTTCTGGTTTATTTTCAGTGCTATGTTAACAGAGCACTCATGAAGGTGGAGGTATGGCTCCACATGCATTTTCTTTGGCAGAAATCTCAGGTTGAAAAGTTCCTGAGTTGTTGCATTTCTTTTTTATCCCAACTTCTCAGTTTACTGCTCCTTCAGTTATGCCAAAACAACAGTTCATGGAGCCATTCTGTAGACCAGATTGGTGGTTTGTCCTCAAAAAGATAAGTTCCTTTTTTTTTTTTCCCCCTAAATCTGCATCACCTCACTTTTCAGAACAATCTCACAATGCAGCTGCAGGAGCAACTGTCTAGAAGCACAAGCAGCTGGGGAAGACATTTCTTGCCCTGTCTTTCCAGTAGAATAAAATATATGAGACTGAACCCGGAGTTCAAAGGGTCAATGAGTAGGAAGCACCTCTGACTGGGAAAAAAACAGGCAGGGTAGGGGGATGGAAAAGACAGTTAACACTTTCTAAGCTTACCTATGATACCAGTCAACAATATTTGTAATATTTTTTCTTAGTCTTTCTTAGTCAGTGATAGTGACTTAACTAGTAACATTCTGCTACCCGTAGACGTGTAAATAAGGTGCCTACAAATCCCTTGTTGTTGTTGTTTTTTTTTTTAAATTTGAATGGACATTTGTCACATTTGTCAGTTCTCTAAGTCCAGGTGAGAACTTGGACAGAGGCTTTGCAGAGAAGTGAACAAATCTCAAATGGATCTTCCTGATGCTGCTGACTCAAAAGTGTTTGTGTTTGGCACATTTCAAGGTATGGTTTATGAAGCTCAGGACTGAATATACGTTTTCACATTCAAAATGGTAGGAAGATTTGGGATCAAATGTGACTGTTCTGGCCCGAACTATACATGCATACCTTGACTGAAGTTGGCCTTACTGTCACCTAAATGCATGCATACTCAGGTAACCATCTATTCATGCACATAGGTATTCTGGCTGATTATCGATGTCCCACAGTGTTATCCTTGTCTTCACCATTTAGTCCTTCCATTCATTTGCTGAGTCTTGTTTAAAAGTTTTTCTTAGTCTTAAAAGTATCATATCTAAGTTTCAAAGACAAAGTCTATCTCCTTGTACATCACTCTGAATACTTATGTGTTACTATAATATTGTAATTACTATAACAGCACAGCACAAACATACTTATAACCTATGCTTGCTAAGAACAGCTAACCTGAAAGCAAAAGCAAACTGTCTGAGCAGCTGAACAATCACAGTTAAAGCACCAGAAAAATACCGGTAAATAAAATCAAATCATGCTCATGATCTAAATAACCAAACAAGTGAATTTATGCAAATTACTTATGAGTTATAGTCTTATTATGGTATGTTTACATGAACTGGGTGAACTGTAATACTGTCTAAACATGCAAAACAGTTTATTTGTCTTTATTGTTCTCGTTCTTGCTTCACATACAGTGTATACAAACAGTAGGAGTTAAGACTTAAATACATTTCCAGATCTGTAAATAATCTCTGTATTCTCCAGCACAGCTAGCTAAAGACTAGCATAAAAGAGCATAAAAGGGAAATAGGAAAACCATCATCACCATCACCTCTCCAGGAGAGTTTATGACCTTCTGAATGCCAGAAGTTGCTAATCAGCTAAAATTATAAAACAAAATGAAAATGCTTAGTGCACCTGCAGTTTAATTCTTTGTCCTTAATGGTTTCAGGCTGGTGGTTTGATGCCTGCGGCCCCTCCAATCTCAATGGGATGTTCTATACGGCTGGGCAAAATCACGGAAAGCTCAATGGCATCAAGTGGCACTACTTCAAAGGCCCGAGCTACTCCTTGCGCTCCACCACCATGATGATACGGCCACTGGACTTTTAAAGGCATTCAGCGGTGGATCCTAGAACAAATCAGGATTCTACTGACCTTGTCAGCACCACTATCACAGTCTAAAGGTAAAAGGTGAAGAACTTCTTGAAAGCAACACGTATGGATGATGCAAAGTCATTTCATTATCACTCCACAACCAGCAAAAACTCCCCACCGATCACCCCATGTCTTGATGACATGGGGAGTCTTGGTTTAGAAGAAGGTGGCTGCAATGATTTTCCAGAGAACAGCTGGATCCAGTTATTCTGACCAAATCTGGTGCTCATCAGTGGATTTTTTTTTTTTATAAACAATTGAAAAACATAGCAGATTATTCAACAACAACATCAGAATTTGAAGATATGAAACATATCATCCGTGGATCACTGAGGAGAATGTTTTTCAGCCATGAAATGCCATCATTATACCCATGAAAAAAGGATTATAGAGACATCCTTATTAAAACTCATCCTAAAGCACTGAAGGTGACCACTCCAAATATTGTTTTTCTTAAATAAACTGAGTTTGAATGGGTGAATGGATTTATGTTAATCCCAGAGTCAAATAATTTGTGCTAAGAGTATTTTTTATTAAAGCTTTGAAGGACATGTTTCTCATAAATAAACTGAGTCAAATGTATGAAGAATGATAAGGGTAAGGAGCATAAATTCTTCAGTTCCTCTGTAGAGGTAAATGAGATAATTGGCGTAATCCCTGAGCTAGGATTTATAGTGTGATAACAAATGTAGATGTGTTTTTGGCTTTTTCCCTTCTTTCATTAAAGGCAGTCTGAATGTCACATAGAAAAACTGATGGAAGGTTTAAAGAATGTGAAATATTATCCTAAAGAAAATATGGGATTTTGCATGGAATATTTCCATCAAAAGTACACAGGAAAGCAAACTGTTAGGGTATATAAAAATGACATAAATGCATAGCTTAAGTCATGAATTCACTTTACAGTGTCCTTGCATGTGCGCAATTTATCATTAATTATTTTACTTTTTTATTAAATTTTCATTTCTTCACTGTATTATTACATTTTTGTGAATATCAGAAGCATGCCAGTTTTACACAGTGCTTAAGCTACAACTATAAAAAATATTCATCAGAACTGTATAGAAAATTGTGAACTGTAAATAACATGTTTATATTTCCTGTAATGGTCATTTAATTTGTACATGCCGCCATGACCCTACTCAAAGGGTGCAAAGCCACAAAAGGATATAAATATTAAAAGAACTTTAGAAGACTGCTTACAGGTTTCTACTGTTGTAACAAATAATTCTGTTATATTGAAATGTTGCAGAAGTGTGTGGCAAGATGCACAATTCAGTTGTTGGTAAGGATAAGGTTCCTATCATAACAAGCAACAAAGTAGTTGGCTCATGAAGTTATAGAGGGAACTCTTTCTATTTACAGTCCCTCATGATTTGATCATATGAATAAAGTACATTTGGGAAAGCAGCTAGCACTCATTCTATTTCTGCTATACATAAAAGGAAAAGCTTGACCCTACTCCCACTGAAATCAAAGGTGCCATTGTCATTGATTAAACTGGGACAGAGATCACCCGCAAAATCTGAATGGAGTAAGTTTGTTGCTTTTCTGTTTGTTGGTTTATTTTATTCATTAGACTGTTCCTGAAATCAGGCATGATGAAGATCTGAATCTTTTTTAGAAGATGTTAACAGAGTAACTGCTTTATTATTTTTTTTTTCTTTAGCAGTTTATTTTTATAGAGAAATAGAGGAATAAAGAAAAAAACTGCTTGGATTTTTTAAACATCCCTTCCTAAAGATCACAAAGCCCACAGGGCTCTCTGTTTTTGTTACAACTTGATGTTTGTTTGTTTTTAAGTGGGAAGATCTTTGGTTTTGTGTATTTGTATATATTTATATATATATTTGAAATAATCCTGCATAAGGGTTAATTTGTTGTTTTCTGCTGAATAAGTTACCAAACTACTCCTTGCTCAGCAATTTTTTCACAAAGCTGTTTTGTCTCAGTTTCCAGCAGTTTTTTGAAATGGTCTTCATTCATGTGCAAAAACTATGGTCCGTCTTCCTCTGTGTTCTCAAAAGATATATTTTTGCAAGTCTCCAAGTTAGGAATGCCATTTTGCAGATGCTATTGCAAAAAGCAAAACACATTTAAAATCAAAAGCATGATATTTACTGTTTATTTATCTGGATTTGAAAAAAAAATGTGGATTTGGTTTCCTATCCTTTATAATAAAACATTTTTTAATATTGCAGACTCAGTGATTAGATTTTCTTTGAGTATGCCATTCTGTGACAGGCTGACAGTGTTTTACCAGCCACTATCTCTCCCTCTATAAAATATTAATAAATTTAGTCAAAGCCTAGGAAAGGAGTCCAAATAGAGTTTGTCCAGAAATCAATACTTCTAACCTTTTAAATACATATTTCAGTCTTTTTCATTCAAATTCTTTGATTAAAATCATGGGATTGTATTTATTATTTTAAGTTCAAATCATAGCAATCTTTAAAATAAAATGTTTCTTGAATTCCTTTGGCAAAGATACAAATAGAACTGTGATGGCTATTTCTCTTGCATTTGGATGTGTTTTTTTATCCTCCCTTTGATTGTGTTGCATGGCAGTGACAAATTTCCATTGATCTCTTCACCAGACATGCTTCTTGCTCCATTTGCATGCCTTTTAACACTACAGGGATTCAGTCTTAATGCCTCTTTGTAGCGAATTTTTCCCCATTTTCTCAGGTACTTTTGATTAAATGGACATGTTCATTACATTCATTCAGACCAACCTAGCTTTTTAAAACAACACTGTTATAAAAACTGTGAGGAAATACTTCTATAAAAGCACATTTTAGTCCTTAAGATGAACATGTATAAACTCCATAAATTGAAGAGTTACAATTGGGAAAAAAAGAAAAAAAAAAAAAAGGTCATTCTGATTTTCATCATATAAAATGGCATTTGCCTTAGAAGAGACTAAAAGAATAGTCAATGGCCAATGGTAACACTAACTTCACAGTTTACCCCTCACAGTTAAATTTCTTCTTTTTATAATAGGAATACACAAATTTTCACAAATAAATAAATGTATTTTCCATCTTATATAGATTCTTAGTTTTTAATATCCTCTAAGGCTGGAGATGTAATTTAAATGCACTTTTCTAAGTGCCTTAAAATCCAGTACTTGCCTATTAAGTAGGCAAGTCATCTATATCTATAGTCATCTGTACAACAGGTTCCCAAGACACAGTTCCTTAAAAAACCCTTCCAGCCATAATAACATCTTTTCTCTGTAGACCTGCAGCTCAAACCACAGCTCCAACCATGCCTCAAACAACCTCACTTGGGATTGGCACAGCACTCTCTTCTCCTTTGGGAACAACAAACCTGAAGCAGCAATCACAACAAGAGCATAACGGTCTAGGTAGGATCAAGCTTAATTTACCGCCAGAATGTGCTCCAGATGTGCCAAAAGGTGATCCTATCTACCAGTTTTTACAAGAGCTGGACAGCTCAAGGAGAGAGGCAGTAACCCCTGAATACAGATGACACTGTCAGTGTTGCCTGACTCTGACCTGTGGTGTTCATACACATACACACACAAATCTGTACATCTGAAGAAAGCTTGACACAATCTATCAAAATGATCTTTTTTAAAATCTTTATCTAGAGGAACTGTAATCTCAGTATATAAAAAAAAAAATCCAGAAAGCACCAAAAATAAATTAGAAGTGCAAATGCCAGCAGGAAGGGGAGATTAAGAGAGAGTGTACGGAGGGTAGGGGAGTAAGAATAGGAAAGAGAGAAGACAGAGATATGGTAGTGTTGTGAAGAGAGGGAAATACAGACAAGGAAGAGTTGGAGGGGAAGGGACTAACCATGAGACATAGCAGCTCCATATTTCCTGTGGCTCCTGCCACACCTGCAACACAATGTAGGAACTCCCTTCTCCTCCAGAGCATCCAAAACCCCCTCTTCCTGGCTCCCCATAAAAGCAGAAATCTATGGATCTCTTTTGTTTTTGCATGCTTTGGTGGTTTTGTTTGTTTGTTTGAGCACTTTTTCAATTTTTGTGCAGGGAACAAATTAGTACAAATCTTTGGGAAGACATGCTGCTTATGTTTATGTCAAGATAGCTCCACAGCAAATCCTTTAGAAGTGTAAAATTTCTTTTAGAAAAATGCTGTTTTCTGTTGTGTGAATTTTAAGGACTGATAAGGAAATAACATCTGTGTCTGCCCAATTTCTTGTGAAATTAGAACCTTTATTCTTCCACTGGTTAAAATTTCTGTTGGGAACAAACCTTATTACCATAGAAATAGCCTGTGCAGTGTTCTGAATCAATGTGTTCAATTAAAGAATGGATATATGCTGTAAATATGACCCCCCAAAAAAACACTAATATATTACAGTACAGGAAGACCAAGTCCTGTGTTTTAGTAGAGACAATCCTGAGACCCAAAGTGTTACCATGTAATACATCTTTCCCTTGTTATGTTCCTCACCTTTTCCTCATTTTAATAGTGTCCTTATGCCTCATTTTAAACTGGAAGTATTCACAGGAATGAAAACGCCACATTTAACTAAAGACAAAGGATCTGTGAACGCACTTGTTCACATCCAGAACATGAACTATGGGGATGGCAAGGTCAGTCACTGCCAGACCCATGGGACAGAAGCCCTTCTTGACACTTGTTTGCTCTGCAAGGCTGTGGTGGGAAAAATAGACATGTATGCAAAGAGAGGGAACCAATATAATCTCTACTTAAACAGAAAATGGATGCTTTGCCAGGTCACGCCTGTAGGAGTTCTAATAGGAGCCCAGAATAGAAAATAACTCATAGGCACCTGCTTCAGCCCAGTAGCAAAAGGAGGGAAGACACTCTGAAACATGGAAAAGGAAATTGGAGACTCTTGATACAGAGACAAGTAAGAAAGAACTGAAGAGTGAGAAAGTGGCTATTACAGGATAATATAGCAAAGATGCAAAGGTATGACAAGATACAAAAAAAAAAAAAAAAAGAAAGAAAGAAAGAAAAACCAACATACCTTTTAGCATGAGCATTGCAGTAAATATTTAAAAGGTACAATAACATTAAAAAATCCATAGTGGTACATGTGATGACAAAAAACCTGTATTTTCATGCAGAATAAATTCCCTCAGAGTACAAATAGATAAGATTGCTGTCAACTACCTCTAGAATGCAGTGTCAGATGCAGTTTTGTCTGTTTGAAAAGGCATGAATTATAATAATGCATATGACACCTGACAAAACTATAGGGTGTCCCTGCCTCTGGGAGTTAGAAAAAACTTTTTTTTTCAATATAGACTACTATTTTTTCTATATCTATTAGAGGAGAATTAATGTCAATTAATTTTCCAAAGCCTGAAAGGAACACTGTGGCCATTGTATTTCTTGCTTTTATTTATTTATTTACAATGTAATGGAGATACATTGACATATGATAAAATCTAAAGCAGGACTTAAAGAGCAGTCCATTCTTGCAGGAATTTTTGGTAATATTCTGTCTGAGAAACAACTCATGCTTTTACCATGAGATAAGAATCCACCAGTAGATAAATCAGCTTTGGATAATATTTATTCTTCCACTTAAAGATGTGGATCTCCATCTTTTTTCAGCCCTCTCATGCTTATATTTAGAATCATTGTCTGCTCTCAAGGAAACTACAAGTCTCAGCCCTGATCTCATTCAGCTGAATTGTTGAACCACTGGTTTATTTTCTTTTGAGTAATGGAGCAGAACTCCTGGATACATGTTTTACACTTGTTCTTTTGAAGCAAACCTTTAATTTATTTTTTTTTTTTTCATTTAAAGTCTTCTGCTTTGGAGTTCATCTTTCGTCCACCACAGATGATTACTTAAACCCTTTTCAAAAGTTTTACTCAGTGCTGTTTGTTCTGCAAAAGCCCCAGGCAAAATTCTTCTCCTGGACTCATGCAGTGGTTCTTGTCTCCAATCTTCTGCTCTGCCTTCATGCAGAGTGAGTATCACACTGCGAGTCACCATTTTCCTTTCTGAAGGATTTCTTTCAGTCCCTCCATGGAATTCCTCTCTAGTTAAAAAATAAAATAAAATAAAANATAAAATAAAATAAAATAATTAATAAATGAACTTGTTGGAGCAACCTGGATGCAGATCCTGAGTCCCATAAATCCTTTCCCACCACTGCCTGATAACTAGCAGCTGCCCAACTTTTTCTGGCTGAAGGCCACATCAGAAGATGCTATCTGCATCTTTGTCCAGGCAATGGGAGAGTCCTCCAGCCCCCCTGTTTGCCTCCTACCCACTTCTCCTAGAAAAGGTCCCTGTCCCAAGACCGGAAAGGAGCATGGCCCAGGAGCCACCACGATGGCACCTTTTCACAAAGTGATGCCTCTGCACAACCCCAAGCTGTGCATACAGTAAAGCATCCCCTGTGGAGTGGAGGTGCTGGCTTTCAGACTGCCTGGTCACAAGACAAAGATGATGCAAAATAGATGTCACTAGTTTTTAATAACTAATAGCCTCCTTAGCCAAAGGTTATTCCACTAAATGCTAGGTTTACCACAGGGGGAGACAGGCACATAAACACGTAAGTGGCAATATGTCCGTTTTCCCTTACAGACCAATACACTCACTCACTTTAAGTGAGTTACTAAAGCTCTGGAGTTTGTTTGAAGTTTTCAAGACTATGGGAAAAGACAATAATAAATACATTGGACTTTGTGTCATAAAAATAGCCTTGTAAGCAAGAGCATTTTTGAGTTCCCAACAGGGAAAAATGAAAAGATGGAAAAATTATTTCTGTGACTGAGACTATGGGTTTATTAACAGAGGCCTAGGCAGGAGCCTGTCACTGTTTCTTCTCCACTGTGAGACTTGTGGAAATTCGTATGATGCCAGCATCTCCTGAATCTCCTTTCAGGACAATGTGAGACTCTCCACAGCCCAAAGACCAGATCAGCAAAACTGCCTCAGTTAGATAAAATCTAAAGGTAGATTAAATGATACTGCTGCAAGTCAATGGATAGGGCAGAAAATCAAAGGAGAGTTATATAGCAATGCTAATATATTCAGGTTAATATTTTGCACATGTAAGCACACAGGAAAAGAAAGAAAGAAAGAGAGAAAGAGAAAAAGAAAGAAAGAAAGAAAGAAAGAAAGAAAGAAAGAAAGAAAGAAAGAAAGAAAGAGAAAGAAAGAAAGAAAGAAAGAAAGAAAGAAAGAAAGAAAGAAAGAAAGAAAGAAAGAAAGAAAGAAAGAAAGAAAGAAAGAAAGAAAGAAAGAAAAAGAAAGAAAGAAAGAAAAAGAAAGAAAATACGCTTTTATTTTCAGTACAATGAAGTATAATCTAAATATGTAAAAAGTATAGTTAAAATAGCCTCAGAGTGCGGGGAGAGAGTGATAGAGAACCCATCCCATGACAAAGCAAGCTATCCTGCCAGCACGGTTCACTCGGAGATGCAGAGGAGCCCTTATTTCTGAAGTTTCTGCTGTCTGCTGCCACCTAAGGTTCAAAAGGAAGCTTTTCCAAAGTTCAATTCATCATCAAAATCAAGTAAACATGCAATGAAAGATCTGAAAAAAGCAAACTATAGGGACTAATAAAAATGGTTGGGACATCCGGCATGGATGGTCAAAGTTAAGTCTATATTTAGGTATATGCTTTCGGTTTTAAAAGTACTGAACTCTCAACTGACTTCAGTTTATCCCAAATGGATTAAAAATACATTGGTTTTATAGCAGTGCAGACCTTTCCTAAGGAGAGCAGTGATATTTACAGAGCAAATTGTTGATCCAAGAAAATACAGGTGAAGGCAAAAAGAAAAACACACAAAACCATTATAAAAAGTCTTGTATTTACCAAAATCTGACTACCCTGAAGATAAGCACATGGAGCACACATCAGGAAGCCTAAGGAAGAAAGAAAAGAAAAAGAAAGCCATACTTCAAGATGGGAACTAAATTATATTTCACAACCATATTAAAATAGTCTTCAAGACAAACACTCAGCACTTTTAAATGCAAGAATTCAGCTTGTTCTTCCAGCCTAAATTTAGCTAACTTATGCATAATGCATTATCCTGAAAGTCTTTAATTACTCTCTCGCACACTGGTTTTATAGTATGGTCCAAAAATCACATTGCAGTAAGGTTTTTGACTTGTGAGGGATTGTCATCAGGAAACGAAAATATATCCTTTCAATTTTATATTTTTAACTCCCCAACTAATCAACTCATTTTGATGTCTTTATTTACTCTGGAATCATACTTAGCAATACAAGAGCACTGTGTCTTTTTCAAGAGCTCGACAATCCTTTTTTCTCTTAAGTGCACCTGAGTGATATTTGCCATAAGATGTTTCAAATTAATATCTTCAGAGCAGCCCAAACTGCTAATCCTGTTGCCATACGTAAGCTATCTTGTTTCTCTGACCTTTCACTTTCTAGTGTTCGAACCAGAGTCGCACTGAGGTTACAATTCACAGGTCACAAGGCCACAGATAACCTTAGATATTAGTAGGACTCCATGTCATTTTCTTACAGAAACCAGAAGTAAATCAATATTTAGAAAGCTGGAGAAATCCAGTTGTTCGTGCCCTTTTGTCCACTTTGAGTTTCTAAAGCCATGAATTTAGCAACTCTGAAGAGACAAAAAGAGCGCAGATGAAACAAAACCAGAAGCCACTTGGTCATCCACAGACCACAGGCACCATGTACTGTGGTGCTCATGGCTGTCTGGGAGGTGCTCCAGCTCCACTTCCAAGTTTACATGGTCCCCATCGCACAGCAGGGAGGACCTGGTGCTCTTATATGCACAGTGAAGATTTCTGTCTGGGCACCTCAGCTGTGAAATAGGCTTACGGAGCATATACCACAAGAAAAAGTGTTGTTTTGAATGGAGGCTTAATGGCTGAAGGGCCATTTCTCCTGGCAGCTGTGCCAAGGGACTTCAGTTCTCATCACCTCTGCATGTGACTTGGAAGCTTGGGGTGAAAACAGGACTAACGTCCTTCTTTCTACTCTTCATCTTCTGGTCAGAAAAATCTCTCACCATGAAGGAGCTCAGGTACCATGTCCCACAGTAACTCAAACAACCCTTTTCAGGATCACAGATACATATCTAAAGAGGCCCAAATTAGCATCATTGTTTTACATACCTGTGTTGGTTTAGACATTTCCACGTTAGACACTGAAATGTTTTGAGAACACGATTCTACATATCATTTTGTTGACTTCTAAAAAAAACCACTAGTGCCACCTTGTTGTGGTGAGCCCAAAGTTGTCAGAGATTTCTTAAATATTTTCCAGCTTTCTACCCTTTTAAGAGCAAATCCAGTAACCAGCACTTTCAGAGCATGTCACACCTAGTGAATAAGAGAAGACAAATGGCCTAATGCACAACAACCCTACTGTCTGGACCATTCACAGACCATGAAAACCTTGGGTGCAGTTCAGGTAGAAGTTAGATGTAGATCTGTAACTTTGAGATGAATGTCTAAGCTCCTACTATGGGCAAGGGAATTTAGATAATAAAGTCAATGTAAACCCATCTTAAGGAAATAACATTTGTGATTGCATGGACAGTCAAGCTGCTTCAATAGAGACTGAATTATCTATACCCTATTCATACCAAGGCCATACTCTTTCTTCAGGTTTTAATACTGTGTCATTTGATATCTTTAGCTCCTAGCACTTTGGGGCAGGTTCAGGGTCTATCAAAACGGATCCTTTAATCCAGAACATTATGCAATTAAAAATAAATAAATAAATCCTTTCTTCAGAAAAAATGTGGTCAAGAAAGGCTGAGTGGTGTTATTTCTTTCTGTGTTCTGTTTGTCAGAAAGACAAATGAGGCCTTTACACAAAATAGCAAGGCAGGGAAAACAAGGATTTTGGTGTCCACCAGACTCCTGCATCATCAACTGACGTGGCACAAAACTTGGTTTATGCATCCATCCTTCTGACTCCCCTGCTGGCATCTGCAAATCACGATATCAAACTGTTATCAAGGAAGGAATATGAACAGCAACATACTAAGTATGTCAATACACTGGGTGGATTATCAAACAGGTCTAATTTATAAGAGAAATCTTTAGTGCTCAGCAAGTGAGTTATGAGATTAGTGTCATGGATGGGGTAAATTTGGTATTCCACCAGGAAATATCAGGTTACTCTATGCATCCCAAAGTACTTATCTCCAGTTAGTGCTCTGCATGTTGTTATCAGAAAAAATGATTACACAATAAACAGTGCTAATACTCAGCCAGCAGGACCCTGCCAAAATGCAATGCCCTTTTCAGTCCTGTGAAACAAGCTTCACTGACAAGGGTAAGATTGCACCTTCCTCCTTCCGCAAAGACCGCATCCCTGAGGGAGTCATTTGAACCCCTGTCATCTTGCCTCGTCACTTTCAGCTTTAAACTGAAGCTTCCTTAGGTTGTTCTTCTTTTCCTTTTCCTTTTCCTTTTCCTTTTCCTTTTCCTTTTCCTTTTACTTTTACTTTTCCTCTTTGTCTTTTTTGTTGAAAATGCATGTGGAATTGCTTTGAAAATGTTGGTGTGGGCATGATCCAGAAACAGCTCCATTCAGAATGAAACTTTGAACAGCCCTGTTGCAACTAATCATTCTACAAATTTTTGATTGTTTCTTCACATGACACCTGCAAAGAGGAAACAGAAATTTAGCTAGAAAAAAACATGCAAGACGGGCAATTTGAGGAAACTGTATCTGCACTACTGCCCCTTGGGACAAAGTGAAGTAGGTGCCAATTGTAGACTTGCCAAGGACCAAAATGTTCCTCATGGGCTCTGTGCCCGTACATCATGGAGCTGAAAGAAAACAGCATAAAGCCTCTTCTTTCCCTTTTCTGATTTGCTCTGAGTAGTTGAGGGATATGAACCTCCTGTATGCACTGCCAAGAGGGTATAGGGTGACAACAGCCTTTTGCTGGGGAAAAAGAAGATCAGTCTCTCTAAGCTGTGTAACTGTTTGCCAGTGTCTTGGAATGGCTGGTGGGAATTCCAGCATCCAGGGTCATTGTCCTCTGTGGAGTCTGGTCAGTTCTCATATTTAACTTCAAGGGTAGTCTTCTGCTGTCAGCCAGGTTTTGCTTTGCTCAGACCAGAAGATTGCTGTACTTCCAAGATCAGTCCCCTCTTGGGGTGATGCTCCTTAACAGCGTTGCTGGTGATTAGGGAGAGTGAAATCTGTCTCTGTAGCACTTTCAGTCCCTGGACTATTCCCAGCCAGGATCCATCTTATTTCAGCTCAGTTGCAGTGCATGACCTACTCAGAAAACTGATGGGCAATTTCTCAAAAAAGGTGTAAATCCAAAGACTTATTCATATTTCATAGGCTATGAACGTTGGATCCCCCCACATTATTTTCCAGTGGAAATCTGCTGCTGAGTTGTGCTCCTCTGACATCTTTATTTTCTTTTGTATATCCAGGTGAGACACAACCACTGCAAAATGAAACCATGTCACTGCTTGCCAGTGTTTAATGCAAAGCACAAAGGAAAAGAACAGCAGGTTGAGGAAATATCAGGAGATTCCCACTGAAGTTTTCTTAGCAACTTGTATAAACAGAGTTGAGGAAGAAGGGATCAAAAGGTAGTAGTTAAAATGGAATGAAAACATACCTGAGAACACTGCTCACAGAGAGGCCCTACCTACCAGAAACCATGGCAAAACATGGAGCACAATGTCCACAGAGACAAGATTAGGCAGAGCTGGTGCTGTCTGCTGGTGATGCTCAGATGAGGGGGAAAAAANTTTTTTTTTTTACTATATTTTTTTATTTTATTTTTTGGCTACTGATTGCTTTGACCCAGACAGTCATTTCATTTCATTTGCTGGTGACTGGGTTGCCCAATTTGTGCTCACTGGCCCCTGTGCTCCCCCTAAAGCTCCCTCACAAGCACACAGACTTGAAACAGGACACAGTAATTCATGAAGACTCCTAACACAGCAGGGTTACATAGGTAATATGGAAGGGTTAAGATGGAAAACTAAGGTAGTTTAATTCTATTTTCAGAAATCAGTACCTAGTGCAGGGTTATCTTTAATGACAGACACCATGGTGTCAAAGGACTGTGTCAGGTTTCAGACCTTTTCATAGTTTAAATTCCTATGTTCAATCAAAGGTTAACTGAATCATTGCTGGTGGTGAAGAGTTACTTCAATGTGGCGTTGTTGTGGGTGGCCTACAATAACTAATACCATATTCAGGCAGCAGTCTCCTACATGCAAACGTATTTCCCATGCATGTCTCTGTGTACAGAAAATATATGTGACAGTATATACAAACTATCTCTCAGGAGACAGTGCAAAATAGTTCTAAGAGCAATTATTTTTAACTGCTTCATCCCTTAGCTGAATAACTGTAATTTTTGTCTTGAATCTTCAAAAAAAAAATTTCCTTTCAAATAAATTGAAATGAAACAATTAGTTTTCTTTAATTCCTGAGCGTCATTACTCCTATCAGCAGAATTCTGTTTCATTGTCCAAGGCTGCATTTTCTTATTTGCCTGATTTTTTCTGGACAGCTTCTTACACAGAAAGAAAAAGGGAATCAAAATTTTGTGAACTGATTTTTTATTGATTTGGTAATAGTATATAGGATGCAAAATAGAAATGCATTCATATTGTGCAGTAGAAAATGATATGGCATTTTTTCCATTTCTAGTAATTTGTCTCTATTGCAATTAATTTATGTGAAAAAGAAGAGCATGGCTGCAGAACCTGAAAGCATTTTTTATGTACAAATGTAGATTTGTACCAAGTTTTGAAGAATATTCCTTCTCACCCTTTGTTCGGAGTTATGGTATCTAAATTGTTGTTTAGTTAGGCTGATGTTTAGCACTTGGAATGTTAATAAACAACATTGATTAGCTTTCTCCAAAGTATTTCTTTTGAGGCAATTTATATTTTCATACCACATAGGGCTTGGCCAACTGTATATGAAATTTCTATTATATCATTAAGTATATTACCATGTAAAGTATTTATGCATCTGACACATATTCTAGATTTTGTTCATAAAGTTCTCAAGTCTAAAAAAGGTAAATCATGTGATTTAAAGAGTTGCTTTAAAAAACAGAACTGAAAATTATTTTAAATACAACTAAACAACTGAAAAAAAATGCTGGTCTATTTCTATTGAACAAGGATTTTCACAGAAGATTTGCCATTAAGCAGAAATATTTAGGGCAGGGGGATTTCTTTTCAGAACTATTTGTGGTTTCACTTAAAGCCTCAAAATGAAGTGTCTGGGTTTCCAGCAAGAGGTTCACATATTTTGGTGTTATGGTTGAAGAATTCTTTTTATTGAGTTTCCACCTCCAATTCCACTAAGGAAATCAATAATTAAATATAAATAGGAGACAATAATTATTGGGTTTCTGAAGAAAAATGTGGGAAAAATTGCATTTCCTGCCCCTCCCCTCTATAAGTTCGGTAACATAAGGGCATGATAAAGCTTCTGAAAGTGTATTCCTATTTTCTTACCTCTGCCATTCAAGCGTAACAGCAGAGCCAACTCTATTAGAAATGTAATTACATAAAGCTACAACCAGAGGAAGTATTCCTTACTGTGATGAAGTGTCATAAACAGAATTTCACAGAAAAAAAAAAAAAAAAAAATTTGTTTGTGTATCCTTTTCATTAACACCCAAAGAAAAAACATTATTTTCCTTGAGCCCCTTCAAAAATAATGCATGATTTGAAAGCAATTACAATTTGTGCAAGCCATAAAGTTGCAGTCAACTTCCTACTCTTCATTCTGCAGTTCTCAAGAAGATAGCCTGGATAAATATGAAAA
The DNA here is from genome assembly GCA_013399475.1 of Chauna torquata. NCBI lineage: Eukaryota > Metazoa > Chordata > Aves > Anseriformes > Anhimidae > Chauna > Chauna torquata. Next base: position 137,477 of record VXAL01012886.1, on the reverse strand, counting down.
GGAGCAGGAATCCTCTCCCACTTCCGGCTGGTACAAGAAGCCTTTCTTGCTGCACATCCTTTTTTGCTGTTGCCTCTGGCCTGATTCCAAACACACCTTCAATCGAGCAGCCCACATGGAAACGAAATTTGTCACAATTAGGGAAAGAACCTATCTCACCATACCATGCCACCCCTTTACTAGAAAAAAAAGGAAATCCACTCTGCAGAACAAAGTTCTGGTGTTCTGTATTGTCTAGACAATTCACTGAATTTCTCACCATTTTTGTCAAACACAAGGCCAGCTCTTGAACGGGTTAAGAAAGCTGTA
>VXAL01012886.1:122592-136846 GCA_013399475.1 Chauna torquata | reverse complement strand
TATCTGCTGGTTGCAGAAAGTTATGTAAACTCACTGTACACTAAGCCAGCCTCTCCTGATGCTGGATACATAAGGGCATTAAGAGGGGGAACCTGCATCTGCTCTGTGTTTATAGACAGACATAAAATGATTATTGTAAGAATTGTAGATAATATGATCCAATGTGGATACAAAGCTCTGGAGTACCTGAGGAATTCATTTTAGTTTTGTGAAGACTTTGATCTATCAACATTGCCATTTTCTGTTCTAAATAACAATTAAACCATTACAGTAGTATAACTGAAGCAAGTTTTCTGTAGATTCCCACCCCATAATAATAGATGTCAGATTGTAACACAGGATAATTCATATAGCAAAAGAAATCATCCAAATTTTGATCATCAAAAGAAAAAAAAAAAAAAAAAAAAAAAAACAACACTGTAACATAAAATCTAATCCAAAAATGACATCTGCAGTTTTAAGCAAAGTGCTGTTAGTTGAGTGATTAGATATCATGTCTGACCATAAAGAATTCACCTCTTTGTTCCAAGAGCTATCTAAGCTGTGAATTTATATTACTTGTTTGTCCAATATTTTAGACTGTAGTGGAAGTAATGAAATGTGTCAATAATTTGTTACTTTAGACTCCTTGCCTCAAAAATCTGGTTTCAATTCCATCTGGACTAACATCTACTTCTAACAAGCTTAACTGTTTCAATATATCTAAGGCCGAAAAAGACGTCTAGTGCTAAATCAAAAATCTGGGGAACATTTCTATGACTCAATCCTTGAAATAAGAATCTTTAGCAGTCATGATTACAGCTCTAAAAATTTGGTAAAATAGCCATTGAACATATGAGTCAATCCCTAGATGTTGTGGCTTCTCCAGGGACAGTGGACCTCACTGAGATTTCACAGTAACTGAGATTAAGCCCCACGTTGAGCAGGAAAACTTCCACAACAGCTATATCATTTAGCCAAAACCTTTGCCAACCCCTTAGGGATAGTACTGCTCATGTTTACCATAAGTGGCACACACTGAACACGGTTTGTGCCATCAATAAGAGAGAAGAAATGCTCCTCACCTCTCAGTCACTTGATTTTCCCTGATTGACCAGTAGCTGTTTGGAGAAGAGATGTGTGAGAGACAATTATTTCAAAGAAACCTGAAAAATCTGTGAGACAGGGAGGTGGGATTAATTATGCAGAAAATCTCTTTACTGCAGTCAGAGAAGAAGTAAAAATATTCCTCCTCTTAAATCTTCCCTTCTCTTGTGTGTTATAGCACAATTTTACGTATATATTTAAAGGAAAACGGAGATTTCATGGTGTGTTTTTCCATTTTATTCAACTGAGAACAGCAATATTAATTTTCTGTCATGACTAAAGGCTTCATTGTGAGAGTATAACATAAATATTGAAAGTACTATCACTTTTTGTATTTTTTTATTTCAAAACTGAAATGATAGGATTTACAGGTTAAAATCTTCCCATTATATGTATTTGTCTCTCCTAGGGTAACAATCTCTAGTATTTTCCCTACCTACAGATTTTTTGAACTTTTTAATGTAACTTGGAATATGTTCATTTTGAGGATTCTGTTCTTACTTTGACTTACTGTAATCTCGTGTCATTTTTAAAATGATTTAATCTGATTTGATGGTTAAAGCTCTTTCCTTAAGGTCTATTGAAAAGTTCTCATATAACAGTTTTTCATTTTGCTAACTCTTTTGTCTAGGCCATGCAATCTGGGAATTTTGTGGCAATAATGAAATCTCAGCAGTCATTCAAGTTGCAAAGTTTACTGTTACTGAAGAAGTTCTTCTTGGAGCTGTGACTTCAGTATTCTCTGACAATGGCTCCTCTCTGTGTGCTCATCTAATGTCTCACTTCACCAAGTTACCTGAATGTATTTCACCACCAGTAACTAGGAAGGATGCAAGAAATCACTTAATCCTAGTAGATCAGTGGGGATTTAATGCACTAAGACCAAAACAAAACCATTAATCTTGAAGTGGTTCTAATCTCAAACATGCTTACACAAAAGCGTTGGTAAGCATTGCTAAGCTTGTACTAAACATTGCTCATGTTCACAAAATAAGCAAACCAAACTAAAGTTCCTCCATTTCCTCAGCTGAACTGTACTATCCCTCTGCTGCTCTGCTAGCTCTTGCAGGTGGCAGGATACAGTTTAGAGAAACTCTGGAACGTTTTAAAGTGCACTTTTACTTCCTGTTTCTTTTGCACTTCTTCTGGCTTNTTTTTTTTTTTTTTTTTGCCACTGTGTCCAATCCTACAACATCCCAGGAATCCTAAATGCAAAGTTTAAGTCTGATAAATACTTAAAAATCCTAAGCCAAAAGAATTTAAGAAACATATTTAATTTAATTTATCGGTTTTGTTCTTTATTGAAGAAAAGAACAGTCATCCACATCCATTTAAAGTTTTTAAATGTTTATATGATCAAAATACCTGAATAACCACAGTGAAAATTCTGTATTTATTTTTGCTTCTCTAGCAAATCACCCTGCACCTCTGCAGTAATAATATCCACCAGGAATTCCAACCAGCTATGGCATGATCTCCGCTTCCTGAGAACATGTGGCTGTTCTCAGGCTGTCGATTTTTCCAAGGGTATCTCTATTTGATCTCCTGAAACAGTTTTGTCCCATATGAGGCTAAACGCATTGATATATAATTTCTAAGTAAATCCCTGGACCATTTTCTTGATAATGGGGTTATGCTAACCATGGTCCAGTCCCTGGAGATCTTGCTTGTACTAATCAAAAAAGTAAAAATATCTGCTTAAGCTTCTCCAATTTCTAACCCCTCTTTCGTTATCAGCTTTGGACAAATATTGCTTAGCCTGATGCCTTGTCAACAATATCATCCCTTGACTCCTTAATAATCTTTGTTAGGGTTGCTAGTACATTCTTTAATCTTTTGTTTGATTTCCATAAAACCTGTATTGATATTTTAGCCTCCTTAGTCTTTCCAGCTGGAGCAATATTTACAGCACAATCATTCTACACCTTTGCTATACCCTCAGGTTTGCTTTTAAACTTCAGACTGTCCACACCTCCAAAGTCAGCCTATATTTTCCACATAACTACAGTTTGTAAAAGAAACTTGATAAATGGAGAATTCTCAAAGAAAATTGATTGCAGCATTGGGTTCACATTAACTACAGCAGTTAAAAGTGATATATGTTACACTATGAAACAAATTTTGGTTTGATGAAAAAGATACATTTTTGTCTTGATGGCTATTCCTATAGGGATTTAGTTTTTGACTGGAATTATCTGTACAAGTTTAACAATTTATTTTCCCATTAAATCACTTACTTGAGGAAGTTATTGTCACTAAAAGTATTTCATGACCATTCAAGTTCTGATCTTCCATACATATTCACAAGTGGCTAGCTTTGGAACCAGCCAGTTTTCAGAGATTCCAATAGTTCATGTCTGACATTGCTCTAGTCTCCAAAAGTGCTTGTGATCTTTCTCTACTGACTAGACAAGCCTTGACGAGGACAGGAACAAATACGTTTCTAGAAGGTCGAAAAGCCACCCGTGGATTATTATTATTATGTAGCTTTCACACAATGGAAGAACCTAAATACCAATTAGAGCAAGAAACCATTCCCACCCCATTCTGTTCAGCACACACAAAGATACAGACAAGGCCGTATGTGCCCTGATAATTTACAACCTGCCAACAGAGAACAGATGGATGAGACAAACATATTGAGTTATAAATATGACATCTGTTCCTAGGAAATCTCAAACCTCTAATTGGAGTCAAAAGGCTGAATTTATACTGAGTTCATAACCAATGAAGGGACGAGAGAGCTGTTCATAAACCACTGGTTTTTAATCAACATAGAGAGAACAATTTTGGCTAATAGCTTATCCTTTTGATAACAGTAACCAGTACTGTTATCCTGGAATCTGAAAGGACTGATTCACCTATACCTGGGAAAGTTAAGGAATAATAAACAAAGAAAATTCAAATGTGTTAAACCTCAGAATGATACTGCATTCCCCTGTGTGGAACTTTGAATTACCATAACTGGAAAATCTGCATCACTGTTGTTTTTGCAAATGTGTCTCAACTAATGCTTCTCAGATATATTTGGTGAGGTGTGTAGGTAACCAGATATTAAAAAGGCTCTACCCAGCAGGCTGGCAGCGATCCTGTATCGAGCAGATGTATTGCTCACATGCACCACCCCAGAGGAGGTATGGCAGTTTTGCACCATCCTGACAGAGTTGGAGCTGCCTCCAGGCCTCTGAAGATAATGCCAGCAAGGGAGAGAGACCTACAGCCTCTGCTGAGAAAGAGAAGCTGAGAGCTCGAAGCCCTCAGCAATTTAAATCCCAAATGGATTCCTGCTCAAGTGATGGCAGTTGTCCTACCTGGCACGCTGAGAGCAGGGTCAGACCTCCATTCCTTGAGGTTTTCTAAGAGGCTGTGGGTGGTACCTGGCTGGCAGTTTGTGTGCTCTCAGAACAGAGGGAGGGGATCCAGCTGTGCTGACCAAAACACTGCACAGACAGTCCTTATAACATGTAATCTTTCCTGAGATCAGCAAGTGCTGCAGACTTCGCATTCCTGCTTGCTGAATTATGAGCAAATCAAATGTAATAATCCCAGATGTGCTGTTTAATCCCGTTGAAGAGACTGCAGAACGATAAAGTTTTATCCTTTTAAAATACTATCTTTTAAATAAAGATTTCTAAGTCCATCTTATCAAACCTTCTGTGTTATTTTATTGTTGTCTTTCTTTTGTGCTTTTCACTTTTAATTTCAATTCAAACTGACACTGCAGTGGTGGCACAGTATTTTGTTTCATTTCCCGTGAAGACTGCAGCCTCACTCCCTCCTCTGGACAAGTGATATTTACAGGGCAAGGCTTCGATCAAGTGACACTTCTTAAATCAGAACATAGTAAATGATGTATAAGGTCAAAACAAGTTACACCTATACTCTGCTTTTCTATAGAAGAATCTCTATATACAGTGGTCAGCAGCTGAAGTGCAAGAAAAAAAGTAAAATCACAGACTCCACTAATTTGCATCTCAGGAACTTCTTCACTCAGAGGCAATGTCTTCTATTTAATGACTCCCTATAGATTTTCTCCCACTATTTTGTGCAATCACATTTTACAGTATTTGAACTTTTAATATATCCAGTGTTCCAAGTTAAAGATATTCTTATTTTAACTTCAGCTTGTGTGGGACAGTGAAAGACAATGAACAATCATTTCTTCCTTTACACCTCTCCTGATTTTAATAGACTATATATCCCTTCCTTTATCTCTTGCTTCACAGTAAAGATTCCTTTGTTCATTGTATAGAAACTGTTCCAAACCCTCTGTCACTCTTCTCGCCCTCCTCTTCTTGCTCTCCTCCTCTTTCCTATGCTATCCTTCTGATGGAGGCAACATAAATGCAGACAGAATTCAAGATGTAAGAAACCCATAGCATTGCGCAACAGCAGAGTGCTTTTAATTCCTGTTTTCTGTTCCATTCCTTTCTGACGTTAGATTTCCTTTTCTGATTACTATTGAACAAGAAGCTGATCAAATAACAAGGTGAGTTCAAAGCTGCTGTAATGTGGAAAATTAGCTCTCTCCCACACTTCTAAAAATCTTGCGGGTACAGTCAGGGACCAGGTTTTTTGTTTGTTTATTTGTTTGTTTTTAATGCTCTTAATCAGGAATTCAAATACTAGTTTGCAAAGCCAAGGAAAAAAAAGACTATTAAATATATTTCTAAATTTAATCTATTATGTTCTTGTAAGCTATTTATTTATTTATAAGTTGTATATACTGGCACATCTTGCCCAGTTGTGGCTTCTCCCTCCTTGGGATCTTCAGAAGCCACCTGGATGTGGTCCTGGACACCCTGCTCTGGGTGTACCTGCTTGAGCAGTTGTTGGACCAAATGGCTCCAGAGGTCCCTGCCAGCCTCAGCCAGTCTTGATTCTGTGATTTTAGATGGATTTTAGAATACTTCTATAGATAGTAACTTACTTTCTAAAAGAAGAGTTAAAATTCCATTTCTTAAGAAAAGAAAAAAATTCTGCTTCATTTACACAAGTAGCCGCTTTAAGGCATAACCTGCTCTCACTAGCAATTATATAAACCCAGGGTAACAGTATTGGCTTAACTGGAGTGGATATAGTTTTGGAGCTATATAGCACTTTGGCAAAGTTCTTTCAGCAAAACGTTTTGAATGACAAAAGCAGAAAATTGTTAATTACTTTTGAAAAAGCTTATTGCAACAGCGGATGTATTGTGCCTTATGTAGTCATCACTAAGTAAGTATCATTTGACCCCGAAATTACTGTACAGTGTGAAACAAAGCCCAGAAAAAAAAAAAAATCAGTGGGGAATCATTCAATTTTTCCCTGCATTTGCACTTTCTTCTCTTCAGATATACATGTGCAAATCTATTTGACATCCATGTGCTAAAGCCTATTGTCATTTCTTCCAATTAGTTTTGACTAATTCAGTCAATGCAATATGAATTTTTCCACACGTATCTCAGATCAGAATTTGGCAGAGCATTAAAAATGTATCCTGAGATATAAGATATTGCATAACTTCCCTCATATGGTGTACTGCTGAATAAATATTTTCTCTGAGACTAAGATCAAGTTGCTCCAGCATCACTTCCAAATAACAATGGAGGTATACCTGACTGCAGTACCCAGATTTTGCTTAGCATGCTCTGTGTGAAGGTCACATTTCTGAGGTGAGAACAGAACACGGCATAGCAGACATCTGACACAACTACCAAGTAAAGTTAAAATTAAGTTGCCATAGTTGGTATCTCCAATTCAGTAAAGCAACTGCTCACTGGCACTGGCCTTGGTGGCTACTGTGCAGCCAGCACCCTTGAGAGCAATTCTTCATTCTTGAGAATGAATCATGTGGAAACTGCATGGTAAATAACGCTCATTTCTACCCAACAGGAAAATTGTCATTGGAAATGTCAACAACATTAACTTCTCCAAGGAAAAGTCATCAGAGCTGGACCATTACATGAAAAATGAGCAACATAATTTACTTGAAAAATGAATGACTTAACATCAGTGCAAGAGGCACGGGGCAAATTTGCTCTTGCTTAGAATGGTATGATTTAGAATATACACCACCCAGATGAAACTTTAATGCAGTTGCAAACATGCAACAACAGGAGTGGAGATGGCTGGCAGGGGAGGTAAGTGTTGGGAAGATTACGTTTATCTCAGTGCAGCAGTACTTCTTGAGACATGAAAGTAAATCCGATGTGGTTGTTTAAAGAATAACTAGCATATTCAAGTATGACTACCTATTTGCATATTTTAAGTTGATATGTTCAGAGTTCTGTGAAATACCAGCACAAATGGCTGTTATTTTTTATTCTAGAAACCTAAATCATTCACCTGTGTATATATTGAACTTGGGGCACTAACTACAGCAGCTGCAATGCAGCATACACTCTCATGCACGCACAAGTAGGTTCCTTAAACAATTCACCAATCAGCAGCAGATTGCAATATTTAAACATACAGTATAAGGCAGTAGGCTGACAAAATGGGCATCTGGATTCTGTATTAACATTTACAGAGAGTGCTTAGCAAATGTTCTGCTTTATTTATGTGAAATGGAAAAGCAAATACTTTATAAATCATTAGAATATATTTATACTACACTGAAGTCACAGAGCTATGGTCTAATTCAGGGTTTATGTTGCCATCTACATGAACAAGGTGTTGGTTTTTAATCCCCTGGGAGTCCCACCTAGGAGACCTGCAGGAAAATGAGCTTGAGCTGGCACAAGTAGCTTGCACCAGCAAGGCAAGAGGAATTGCTGGTGCTGAATGGAGGTGTGGCCCATGGAGTACAAAAACTGGGAATTATTACATTGGCAGAAGATCATGTTTATTCAGCGTTTGCCACCTACAGGACTACTGTGTTCTTGTTTAAGTTTCTCTAGGTAGACCACACGGTAAGTAACAATGATGAGGATGTGGGGCTCAGGGCAGGCTTTTGATGGCAGATGTTGCAGTTACCATATCGAGCTTCTCAGTGATGCTGGCTTGGACATGGAAAGGAGCTGTTGACCAAATAACCCATAACTCAAATTATACTCTCCTCAGTTTACTCAAAGGCTCCTTTCCAACTTTCATACCCTCTGTCTGTCCAACTTTTATATCCTTATCTTTTGGAGCCACAAGATTCAAGGAGACAGAGAGAGGAAGGAATATGAGAGAACCTCACTCTGTAAATAGTCCAGTTTTCTGTTCCTATCACAAGCAGTAGTTTCCCCCAGCTTCATGTTTCTTTGTTTACCAAAGCAGGTCTGTTGGGCTTTCAGCTGCAGTGCTCTTGGACATTTGGTTCCTCAACTGTTCACCCATCTTGATTTCCCAGCTCCTGTCCCCACTACCCTGACACAAAACACTAGATTTTATGGCTGTGTCTAAACTCATAAATAAAATGGACCAGAGCCCATCCTGGATCCCTGAACAGTAATGGAAGAAGTCAATGCAATCAACACTCTGCCCAAACAACAGTTGCATTGAAACTGAAAGAGTCTCAGCTGGTGAGAAATTGAGGGAAAGTGTTCATATTCTTTTGATCCAGAATCACTCCATCTGTTGCATGGCCTCTGCAGGCATTTAAGCCTATTTTCCCAGTGTTTTCAATACATTTTCATGATGATTGTTCACAAATAGAGCAACTGAGGAATCTTTTGAGAGATATGAACTAATCAGCCCTCAGAATATTTAAATCATGTTTGTTTTATTATTCTGAAATGCCTTTACTGACATTTATGGGGAAAGTAGTTTTCTTTTTCCAGATTGTTCTGTGGCATTCTGGTAGCTTCAGCCTAAGAGTTTCCAGGATTCAGGACAAATGTAGTCTGGGTCAACATAATAAAGTTAATGTTTCCTGCAGTATAATTGAGAAAATAAAATGGATCAGCAAAATTGCATGTTACTATAGCATGTTAGTATTGTTTTTGTGCAATGTAAATGCAACTGAGAGTAAGGTAACATGCTCAAACAGTCCTTTAAAAGCCAGAGAGTACAGTGTAGTATCTCCTGGATTTACATTCACAAGAGAAGGCTGTGACCAAAATATGTTTTGGAGATATTTAACAATGATCGCATGAGTGTTTAAAAATGAAAATAAGAAGTGGAAATCCAATCTCTTTTCACCTTAGTTAGAGGAATAACTTTTGAAATTGTAAAATGTTATTATTTGAACTCATTTGCTAGACCAATATTCAATTTAAGGTCAATGGACCACAAATACAGCTGAATATATGCTTTTGAATTCCACTAAAAACACACTCAATATTGATCTGTACCTATATTTCATTTCTGTTAAAATTATTTTTAAAATCCCTATTTATACTCTAGAGTATATCTGTGTGCACAGAGTAGTACCACAGAGATTCGGTGACTAGCATAACTGAGTAATTAACGCAGCCATGCTAGTTTCAATATCCAGGCTAATTCACTCAAAGACAACTCTGCGCCTATGTCCTATTGTATATATAGAGATATGGCTCCTTCTCTAGCTGTCAGGTCACCAAAGTGCCAAACATTAGTCAGAATTCAATAATGAAATTGGCGATAAAAATATTAGGTAGGCATAATAGATTGCCTGCATTTATTGTTTGAGATTGAGAAACAAAACCAAAGAACTCTGGTATTGATTTAGCGGACATGGATCTGTAATGCTGACTTTTCATTTTAATTCAGTACAAAATAGATTGTCATAAAGATGTAATTGGAAAGAGACAAATGATTCCTTAATTTGGGATTAATTCTGGGAAAATCAATTCAGCCAAAAAAGGGGAAAATACAGAAAATTTCACATAGAAATTTTTGAAAAGATTTCAATTTTTCATTTTCAAGCATTTGTACTTTGAAAATGACAAACAGTTACTTAAAAGTTACTTTTCAAAATAAATCACTGAATGCATTTACTTTCAGCTCAGTTTATTTTCAACAGAGTATGGGGCTTTTTCACTAAGGAAACAAACAGAAAAGATTTTTAAGCGATTCCCCTAAGATTTTTATCTTACATAGGAAAAAGTAAAACTGCCTAATGCATGACTCTCAGCCAAATGTATAGTAATTGTAAACATGCATGTTTATATGTATGGCCATGCAGGGTTTCAAACACAAATTCTTGTTAAGGTGCCAGTGCTACTATTTTTGACACAGAAATTTGCTCCCTATCATTGGCCTAATTTTGCAAGAGAGTGAGTAACCTTTATGTTGTGATGATAGCATCAATTCACTTGAGAAGTCTTTGCTTAGACATCAGGCTGAATGAAATTTAGGGGTATAGACCTCAAATTTGTTTTTGCTGTTTCCCAACTATTATTTAGTAGGGGAAGAGTGCATCCAATTGTTCCTATTTCAAGGCTTTGTAAAAGAATTTTCAGTCAATGTATTCTGGTTACAGAAATAACTCTCTCCAAGAATAATCTCAGAGGGCTCTATTAAACAACAGACGGTTCCTAAGCTCTCTGAGCAGAAGCCAAGGAAAGGCCACAAGTGATACAGAGACTGACTCTGTACACAGACGGCTGATTTGGCAAGACAATAGCCAACATACTGAAGAAGGCCTCTTGGTTTTCATTCACTTTAAATCTCTCTCAGCACTGAAGCCACAAAAGTTGTAGGCTATCTGGTATAAGAAAAAGTGTTTTAAATGATCTCTTTCTTGCCGTGGAGCCACTGAATGAACTGGGATAATTGCTCAGACTGGTGAGGTAACCACTACTTTGGTGACAAAAGCTTTTTTTAATCCAGTGTCACAACAGCTCATTGTTACTTTTGTTAGTATGAAAGTGGTCTCAAAAGGAACAGTATAATTATTTTTTTACTTATAAACTTCTTTTTTTTTTCCCATAGGGGAATCTTCCTTTGACTGGAAGGCATATGGCCCATGATGTTCTTTGTGGTTATTTTTTTCCCATTGTTGCTTTTTCTGTGCACATCCTTAAACAGTTTTCTGGCTGACCTACATGCCTGTTGGCTGACATCAGCTGGGAGAGTTGAAGTGTCTTGAGAATACCCTCATCATTAGGGCCAAAATGTTCAACTGACGCAAGAGCCAAATAATTTTTGGACACTCAAGTTCAGATTGACAAAACTGTATGAATAAATTAAAAATAACTGACTTGTACCTTTACCAAAAATGTGAAGAGAACATAATAAAAATAATTTAAAGTGTTGCTAGAAAAGTTCACATATATTTGTAATTAAATTATATTATAATGATGATATTATATTATTCTTTAATTTCATTTCCAGATTATTCATGTACTGATTTCATTCCAGATAAAGCTGTAATGGAAAAAATGGTGACCCAGTATGTCACCTGCCATGTTAAATTGTTAAATCCAACTCAGGCAAAGGACTGATACCGACTAAGTAACAAGTCCAAGCATTCTGGTAATCTGGAAATATTTCCAGTTTTGTGGGGTTTTGTAAGATTTATAAAAGTCTATGAATTTAAAAAGCCCTAAAACAAACAAACAAACAAACAAACAAATAATTTATAAATCCAATGCAATGCAGTAGCTGGAAAGAACCTGGGACACAGGCAATCACCAAGAACCTCATCTGGGGGAGAAGACAGCATGATGTCAGAGTTGGGGCAGCTCCATTGACATCACTGGAGTTACATTAATGTGAAAGGACACCTTACATCTGGGATCTGGTCTCACATGAAAAATAGATTTGCTTGAAGGCTTTACATTCTTCCAAAGGATGTAACAACAACTGGATTCAGTCCCAATGCTTCAAGAGCTGTGTTATGTAAAACTGCATGCAGACTACTGTGGGCAACATGCATCTCATGGTTTGCTATTTTTAAGATATGTTGGTAATTTTAAGACAAAGATTTTCTAACAAAAGTGTTAAACGAACATTGTCCTAGTCCTCAGTGCCTTGCAGATCAGGTTATTATTCCTGCTCTGGTAAAAACTGAGCAATTTTCCTCCTGCTACTACATTGTGCAGAAAATAAACCCTTATCTAGGCTGCAGTCCTCAAAGGCTGCTTGGCCTTACAAGAGGACACATCACCAAGGAAAAAATAACCCTCACTACAAAAGACTAATTCTCAGGAGATATTTTAAAATCATGTCCTCCAAAAAGTTTCCTGGAAAGACAAAAATTTCACATTTTCTCTCCCTGACACACTTTGACTATAACAGAAAGGACTCTATTCAGATGTCTAAATGTGGTTTCCTGATGTTATTTGAGATGCCCTAAGACAGCTGAACAAGATCTCAGTGGAGAACAGGACACAGGGTCTACAGGAGACCTGTATTGAGACCTGGAGCAGCAGTTGGACACCAGGTGGCCTATGTGAATTAGTGCCTATATTAGGCAGCTGAAAGGAGTCCAAATACTAGCATTTCTATTAATAGTAGGGCATCAGGGAATAGAAAAACTCTACAGAATTGACATATTCTGTGGACATCTCCAGCTCTGAAATGAAGGCTGTAGTTCATCCTAGCAGTGGTACTTTATATTCAGATAAAGTTTAAAATAACTTGGGAGAAATAAAGTAATTTTAACACGACAAAGATGGAAATTGAAAGTTCTGGGAAGTTCTTTTATTAAATCCAAACCAGTTGGACATAAACATCTCAAATTCAATAAGTTCTTGGGAACAAGTTTTAGAAACAAATCAATGGGATACAAGCTAGATAGCTGATGATTTTAAGTTTGCTTTGGTTTTGTGTGACCTACTTTGTTGATATTTAGCTGACAAAGTGCTGAGAAATATTGTAGATGGTTTATGACAGTAATAATGTTCTTGTATTTCAGGGTTTGCAAGAAATGCTTGCTACTATCTCCCACTGGCTTCAGGATTGCATCCTGTCTTCTCTGATTCAAAGCCAGCAATGATAACTCATTCCTTCAGCATGTCCCATTTTGGTTACAGTAATGCAATTTACTTAAGCTGTAAGGCTTCAGCCCTGGGAAAGCTGCAGCTGCTGCAATTGCAGGAGAACTTCACTTCCTCAGACCTTTCAGTCACAAAAAAAACTTTGCTTTGGACTTGCAGCCCACACACCATCTAAACTGGTCCCTAGGGGTGAATTTTTTCTTCTCACCAATTAAATAAAATTCCATGCATCTGTGCAGTGCCTGCTTGGGGCACTCAGTTAAGTCTGTGAAGTTGGTGGGATATACTCAGACCTAAGTGGGACTGTAGATTCAATGCCATTTTACTTTAGGGGAGGCGTGCTTCAGTCCCCTCATTTACTTTCTTCCTTGGATAATAAATTACCAAATTAAAGTTCATGTAACTACTGGGAAGTCAAAATAAAATAAGTGCTTTTTTATCAAAGTGAAATATAGTAAAAGTTGTGTTACTTCTTATGAAATGGAAGAAGTTCCTGGGTATGGAGTATTGCAAAGAGCATTAATGAATTTTGGAGTGATCAGCATTGCTGGAAAATTGGATTTTTTAAGTTTGTCCAAGTTTGAGCATATTTGGTACTATGCATTAATGTTTTCTTTGCAGTGTGTTTACATCAACTACTTTTTGTCAGAGGGCCCATATGAAAAGAAACTTTTTTAGGATAACTATTTGTGTCTTTTGGCTTCCTTACCCACATGGAAGCATCCAAATAGCTTATATATTCTCTGTTTTAAAAGCACATCCTCTTGGTTTTCAGTGCTATGCTGTGTTGCTCACTATAGCCAGATCCTCTGCAGTGCATTAATTGTGGCACCTTGAATCATGGGAAACACAAATAGTAACTAGAAGTGCATCTGTCTCATGATTGCACTTGAAGATAATGACCTGATTGTGCCCAGTTACTAGTATTTTCTCATTTACATCACAGAGTGACCTTGAAGCACCTGAAATGGACCCCTTTTAGTCACAACAGAGCCAGGAGTGCTCCAACCACAGATGGGTTGGCCCAGGACGATGTGCTAGTTCACACTCTGAGCCACCGTTCCTCCTCCCCAAAATGTAGGCAGTATGCATCTCCAGAAATGTTTTGCTATTTATACAAATCCATTGCTATTAGTTTGGACTGCTTGCTAATGGAGCAGTGTCCATCACTCAAAGGAAAACTGACACTCTGTTGGCTTGATCTTCAGGATTGTTTTAGGGGATATTTTGTATATATTTTGCAAGGGTTGAAAGAGGATTATATACTGAAAGCTTTTATGTTCTTATTGCTTTTGTCTATCATCTAGTTTCTGTTTGAAAGTGCCTTAATCAAAAAA
>VXAL01012886.1:79786-115997 GCA_013399475.1 Chauna torquata | reverse complement strand
ATAAAATAAAATAAAATAAAATTGAGAAAAATACACAGCACAACATTTAGTGATACAAGTACTAGTGATACTAGTTCATGTTCCCTTACATAAAGCCCTGAGATTAGTCTAGATAAAATACTAAAAACAAATGGATGTGAACTCTCTTACACTAGAAGAAATTATCAAGTGTATATAATAATGTCTGAGTTTATAAAAACAAAACAGATAGAAGTTTATTCCAGCGACATCTCACATGATACATGTGAATTCCCTTCAAGTAGCAACCATCAGCTAGATCACAAATCACGGGAGTAGGAAAAAATATGCAAATGTCTACCTGTTACTGACAGTTTCATCCCATTCATAAAGATGACATTTTAGAGTTATTGTCTGATAAAAATGCATACCTTTGTAGCCACACACCATTTTTGTATATTTATCATCTTAAAGTTGTGTTCTTCTGAACCATGGTTCATAATAGGCAGCTCAGGCAATAAAAGTTATTAGTTTCCTCTTAAGGATATTAGGATACTAAATAAGCAACAAAATATTAAATGATTTGAAAATAATAAAAATACATCAATCAAGTTTTCCTTGCATTTTGCTATAGAGCATGGATTTTCCCTTTTCAAAAATAAATAAATAAATAAAATTGCAGCTGCTGTACCAATTCATTTATTTTTTTTAAACAGTAGAAAATTTGCATGCCTTAAGAGAATCACTTTCTGTTCAATGGCTTCTTTTTCAGTAATCTCTGTTATTAAAGCAAAAAGGGTTATGCAGAAAGGGACAGCTGTTGTAGGAGCTATCAGATGATAGTGTGCTTGAGATACTTGAAAGCCCAAGCAGCTTGGAGTTAATTCAGCTATTAATAAGATGAGATACGGGCTCTGTTCGCACACTGAATCAATTACACTATGATAACTGGCAACAGTTGAGTAAGTCTTAATTCTTTACCTAACCTAGTGAAGCTTGTATAAGACTTTGGGGAATAGCTGCAGACTATCTTAAAACTTTCATCTGAAATATTTGTCAGGATTTCCTCTGAGAGGTTTGGAGTACAAAACTAAGTATGTCTTTCCCACAAGGTCTTCATCTGTAATATCTTCCGAATACCTTTTTCCATTACATAAATTGTGTGCCTTGACATTTGTACCTCAAAATTTATTGTATTTGGCTCTTTCACAAACCACCTCTTTCCTATTTCAAAATTCTCACAGTTATTGTTTACACCTACATCCCTTCTACAGTGTGTAAGAGAATGACTCTTATTTCCCAGTGCATATTTCTCTGCATCAAGTTTTTTTAGGTAGCACACTTACTGGGGTCCTAGATGTTTTGATTAGTCCAGAGTGGAAGTAACACAGTGTGTATACTTGAGTATACTTGATACAAGTTACTATTTGTCAGGATATAAAAGAATCTCTAGTCAACCAGAATTTAAAAATTGCATTTCTGACAGATGGAAAAGCTTCAGAGCATGAAAGAACCCAAGAGCAATCTTCGATCAGCTCTGGGTTATATCACAGAGTCAGAGCATGACTGAGGTTGGAGGAACCTCTAGGTCATCTGGTCTAACCCCCCTGCTCGAGCAGGGCCACCTAGAGCTACTTGCCCAGGAATCATTGCATTAAGACTCTCAAAGTTAAGTAAAAAGTCAGCTAGGACATCCCAATGCTTTTTGAAATACTAAATTATGTGTTGCTTGGATATGAAGGACTAAAGGACAAATTCAATATAGCATAAGAGAAAGAATGAAGGAGTGGACTGGGCTATACTGGGCAAAATTACTAAAGAAAGAATCAAAAGAAATGGGGCTATAAGATACATTAGGAAACACCCTGCCACTCCCACTGAGGATGAAATAAGATAACACAATAGGAAGTCTCAAAGCTAGGAAAAAAATTATTCATTTTTATCATTTTTCAGTTTGTATGACTGTAAAATTACTGATATGTATTATGGTGCCTTCATTTGGATAAATCATTCTTTTTTTACGTTGAATTCAGAAAAGTGTCGAATCATTTAATTATAAGGAATTAAAACATAGAAATATAATCTACACACTGCTGAAACCTGCTTTAGTTTCTGGCTGTTAAAGTTGGATGATTACTTCAGAATTCTGTACTATCACAGGGGGAAATAACCTGCAGCCTGGCCTGTTCCACAGAAACACTTCACTAGGTGCTTAGCAGCTTTGCAACCCCTAGAGAGTGAAATTAACTCTGGATTATGACTACAATCTTGTGTTAAAGTAAAATCACAAAAACATTTAGCTTTCAACAGTCAAAACCCAGTGGATTTCTATTTTTCAGGGTGTTTTCAATAAAGTCGCCATTTTTAAATTTTTGATTCCTTTGTAATATAGTTAGGCACAAAAAAAGGCCAGTATTTCATTCTACTTTAAAAAAAAAATTATTTAATGAAATAATTAGGCCATTTGATCAAAATTGGTCTCTTGTCATTCAAATATGAATACTGGAAATAATGAAATATAGAAAAAGTTCATAAAAGTAGTTTTATTTCCAAATGAACATATGGGAGTTTATTCCAAAGTTATGCCTAAAGAAAGCTCTGAAGGAACAATGCATGAATTGACTTTGAGTTATTATTTGCATTGCACAGCCAGAAAATACCATAGGCTACTTCCTTTCAAATACTGCCCACAGTAGTAGTAGCAAAGGGTAGAAGACAGATACTTGCTGGGGGACAGGAAAGAGGAGAGATTCCCTTTCCATCCTGCACATCTAGGAGCAACACAAAGCCAGAACAGCCAAGAAAGTATGGTCCAGTGAAGCTAAGAAAGACAGATTAAAGCTAGCTTGAGTCCATCCAGCAAGGAAAAATGGCAAAGTAGTAAAAGATAGTAACAACAGTAGGCAACAATACACATTAAGATGCCTTCGTTATCCAGAAGTGGCACTCTTGTGTTAAGCAGAACGAAATATCAGCAATGTCCTCTACAGAGTTCAAATACTCTGACACATTGCCCGTACTAGCAAAACTCTTGTGATTTGAAATCAGGAAATACGTTGTCAGTAATGAGGGGACAGGCAACCATGGTTAGGATTAACAAATTTTGTGTATATATAAATTGTTATGTAACAATTGTTAATCCATTCAGAGAATCTGTTGTCAGATCTGTTAAACCTTGTAAGTAGTAGGCCAGATGATGAGGTGAATGTATTCATTGCTGCAGATGTCCCAAAAAAATTCCATTCCACTTTTGGTGAACAGACATAAGATTAGACCATTACTTAAACAGTTTTTCATCAGCCATCTTGAAATTTAACTCCTACATTGATTCCCTTTTCTGCAGAATTCCAGGTTTGGGGATTCTTACTGATGAGTCACACAATTTCAGAATATTGGGGTTTGTAGCTGTTGTTGTTAAGCAAAAAGCTTAATATATTTTTTCCTTTTCCTTTTTGGCTGCTGTGCTTCCATTCAGTCATCTTGGCACCTATCATCTTGGCAGTACAGGCGTCTATATGCCAGCAACATTTAGTTATTCATTTATCTCTTTCCTGTTCAGCAGTTCTACAATCAGCTTTGAAACTGGCCCATGGTACTTAGTTCAACATGCCCAGAGGAAGTGTGCTGTAAAGAATTATGGTGGATTTGTGTCCCAGCTTACCCATTTATAACTTAATTTTCTAAATGTCTGTTGAAGAATTCAATTTCCTCATTACCTTAAGGATAACACACTGGCAATCTGCCAGGTCAATTGTTTCTCTTTATCAGGAAGATTTCACTTTCTAACAAGGTGAAATGTGACCCATTGTCAAATAGTAATTCTTTGTGGTTTCTTAGATTAGAACAGTTGGCAGGAATGTGATTATTGCAGCAGAAGTGACCTTTGGTATAAATGTTACTTCTGACTTCTGACCATAGTAGTCTCTCAGAGTGACAGGTGAGCAGCCGTGGCACTGATACTTGATATGATGTCACTGACACTGTCAGCTGCAGCTTTTCTGATGACAGTAAGGGAAAAGAGAGAGGTGACAATGGCAGTACATAAATCACTGTTATAATATGATGAGTAGAAATAACATTTAGAAGTTTCAGCTGTGGTATGAATCCTAGCCAGTACTGTAAACCTAATGCCTTGTTCTGGCAATTCCTTGATGCTGTGTCATGAGCAATGTCTCAATTTAGCCTTTAATTTCCATGAAATAAGAAGTAATTAACTTCTACATCTTCATCTATTTGGTTGTCAGGTTAAGATAAAAAATCAAGACACAAAATGAGCCATCTCACGTTTAGTGTTCAGGTGACATAAATAACAGTAAAATCACAGATCATGAAGGACTGTATCATTTGCTCTGATTCAGGTTTTCTGCTTTCTTGAGAGCTATTACAGTTTGGGGGTTTGAGTCGTGGGACACAGAGGAAAATCTGTATCCTGTGGTCCATGCAACATAAATGCTTCTTTCTTTGCAAAAGTTGCTGCTCCTAATTTTTATAGTTGTTTCTGAATCATATGTGATGGTCTTCTGTACTGTCTTCATGGATTATTTGCATTGTTATTGTTCCAAACACGTAATTTGAGACACAAGCAGTGACATCTGTGGGTAATGCCAGACAACATAATATCATGTACTTGACTGTTTACAAAGCTTTCATAAATGCAAAACAGTTTGCCAGCAGTGATCTGGAAGAAACCTGCAAATTCATGAAGATGCTGTAAAAAATTCTGCAGTTAAACCTAGGTCAGAGTAAGCATTGTGTATTACTACATGACAGTTGGAATTAGAATATGTTGGTTTTTGTTTTTTTGTTTTGTTTTGCTTTGTTTTCATAGTGGCAGTGCTTTTGTGACTGCAATGGCGTAACATTAGGATTCTGTTGAATTTCAGTGTTCAATATAAAATTGCTAAATGTAATATTAAGTACAATATTTAATATTAAGTCAATATTGTTATATGCTTAATACATATTAAGTAAGAAGTATTATAATTAATGTTCAAAATATTCTTTAAAATTCAGTTTTAACCTTGACATATTGACATGCAGTAAAATCACCAGTAGGATTTTGGCAGTGAATCAGTCATCTGGCAAAAGTATCATCCAGATAATATCTGTTTCTCAGAAAGTAATGAAGATCACTAACGTCATTCTTTGAAGAGAAATGCATACTTCCTCAAGTCTGTTCCCATTTAAACTGTCACAATAGATACAGTAAAAAAGCATCAGTTCTCAGGTAGCATTACATGGTGAGACACACTCCACACACCACAAAGAATAAAGCAGGTCTGTGTCACAAACACATCTTCAACAGATGCAAGTGCAGTTATTAATTACCACAGCTTTATTGGGCTCATTTGTACCTGCAGAAAGGTGGATACCTCCAGTCTCTCTCCTCATCATTTATTAAACTGTTTCTCTAAACAGGAGACTGGTGAGATTTCTGGTCCTGTGAGTCTTGCAACATTTCACCCGCAGGTAACTGGCATGCATGTATGAAAACATGCATGATCCACTTATCAGATATCTGTACTGGGTCTGGCTGGGACAGACTTAACTTTCCCCACAGCAGCCCATACAGCACTGTGTTCTGCACTTGCAGCTAGACCAGCACCGATACCACACCAGTGCTGTGTCTACTGCTGAGCAGCGCTGGCACAGCATCCAGACCCTCCAAACCCCCCAAACCCAGTGGGCTGGGGGTGAGCAGCAGTTGGGAGGGGACATCACCAGGGCAGCTGACCTGAACCGACCAAAGGGATATTCCACACCATGTGGTGTCATGCTCAGCAATAAAAGCTGGGAAAGGGAAAGGGGAAAGGGGGGCTCTCGTTATGAAAACATCTGTCCTCCCGAACATGCTTATTGAGGCCCTGCTTCCCAGGATGTGGCCGAACACTGCTCATTGATGGGAAGTAGAGAATTTTTTTTCTCTCTTTGCTTCCATGTGACCTTTGCTTTTTCTTTTTCTTTTTTTTTTTTTTTTACCTTTTTTCTTCTCCTTTTGTTTAAATTATCCTTATCTCAACCCTTGAGCCCTTTTTTCCATCGTGTTTTCTCCCCCTCATCTTTTGAGGAGGGGGAGTGAGAGACCAGTTGTGGTGGAGTTCTGCTGCTCAGCTCGGTAAAACCACCACAATATCACAGAACAGAAAGGAACATTTGCAAAATAGGAACACGAAGTACAACTTTTTAAAAAGTCTGCTTTTCATTAGAAACATCTTGTACTTTCCGAAAAGAGCTATCTCTGCAGAGTAAATGTACTCTGCACCAGCTGGCATGGAATAGCCCATGTCCATACTAAATTCTGTTTCCCTTCAAAACATAGTTGGCCATATTCAAACTGCCCACTGGGAATGGTTCCTGGCCTGTACTGAGCCCTAACTATGTCTGGGACTTGTTTGTCATGGCCAAGGTTGTGCCAGAGACCATTCCAGCAACTCAGTGGTATGGATGATGGAGCTGCTGTGCCTGGGAGCAGTACCTGGCAGCACTTAATTCACTAGTACAGTGAGTCACAGCCCTAAGAACAGCTTCTGAGCTGTGACATCATTTAAAACACCTTCAAAACTAGTGAGAGAGATACCTTCTGCATGGTTTGTAACAAAATATTTCTTTCTTTGGACATTATTTACAAAGAGACAAGAAAACTACTCTAATTTCAGTTAATGGGAAACAACAGGAAGAAAAAAAGGTGAGAGTGTGCAGAGATCATCGCTCTTGTTTTAGCAAAACCTAAGCTCAAAATGCGTTTAGCGATCTGATGGCTCAGGTTATTTATGGAGCTTTTTATTGTCTCAACACATTTAACTCTATTGTTCTGATAGAAAAGTGAGAAAATCCTAGCAGAGAATAGAGAAAATAGAAGCGAACAAACATTAAAAATACAAATAATGGACAAAATATGTGTGTAGACAAATGTGTTTAGTCTTATATACCTCCCACTACTTTTTCTTCCACCATATCAGCAGGAATGGGCAATATTTTACCTTGTCAGTGTTACCAATAAAAATCAAAAGAAAACAGGAAATCAGATGATAAACTAAGGTAAACTCTTCAGAATGGTACTAACCACTCAGAAGAATTAGGATTTATTACAATTATCAAATTTTGTGGGTGACTTATTGTCCCCCACATTCAGCAACTCCAAATGTCTGATGGATGAGGGAGACAATACCACATCTCTGAGATTTTCTCAGAAGCGAATCCACATAGATTCTTCATTTCTGACACTTAAGGAAACCAAAACTGTAGCACTGTATTTTGTTACAGTGGTTAACTGAGACAAGGAAAAGACAACTTACCAAAAAGGTTTCACAGAAGAAACTGAATATATCGGTTATAGGCACACATGCTGCATAAGAGCATACTTTGAAAGAAGGAATTCCTGTAAATGTTGGAGATTGTATAACCACAATTTTGGTTTGTAAAATATTGTTGCAATGTATTAAATGCTTAGGGCATTGTTAAAAGAGGTGCTGATCATCCAAACCAATGTTAAGATGAATGGGTACAACCCAAAGGCATGCATTACAACTCGTATGAAAAGAAAAATTGTTTTGGAGGAAAACATGATGATTGTAACTATGTCTCTTTTTAATTTTCAAACTGGATTTTAACAATTTGGAAAATTCTATTTAAATTCCATTTAAACTGGGAAATGCAATGAAAGTAAAAGAAATTAAAGAAGTATCCGATATGCATTTGTATAATTTTTTTTCTGCCAAGACTAGGATTTAATGACCGACAAAGGTCAATGATCCAAATCTGAAGTTAAAAGGCTGATTTTCTGGTGTATTGGTCATCTGCTCTTCTCATAGACTTCTGAAGACTAAGTACCCAAAATATTTTAAAATCAATTGTTTGGGAGTAACAGTAGTTTTCAGCTATTTCACCCATATGCATGCACCTGTGGAGGCACTCAGGTGTACTGTATGTAACACTGAACATACATGACATCTACTTTTGCATGTTCTGGATAAAAAAGGTTGTGTTTGCATATTGGGCTACTCAATGGAAAATGGCTCATGTTGGACCAGGAGCATAACCATGATTAACAACCCCCTTCTGGTTATTGAAATACAATGCATAAAGCAAAAAGAAACTGCTGGAGAATCCTAGACTTTACAATATTTCTGGATTCTGGGAAAATAAGAGATTCGCAGCTTCAGTCAGTTTCTCTGAATAGTGCACTTTGCTCACCTGTGCTTTTGGAAAACTCAGGCTGAGTCTGGGCCAACTTTCACGCTACTCTGAGCTTATTTCTGGATTGATTCCAAACTAAACAATGGATGATGGCTTCAGGTAAGCTCTTAACTACTAGAGGTAAAATGCAAAAAGAAATACTTTTGGTTCACATGACAAACACGTGAACCAAAACTATGCTTACTTCATGCATCCAAATGAAAGAAATTTCTCAGAGAATCTTCAAAGAAGCTCTGGCAAATGTTGTACATCTATTAGATAGTAAACCTGCAGAAAGGCAGTATGGATTACATTTCTTGCATATGAAAGCCCAAGCCAGTCTTCTCCCAGAGACTCCCAGAGACCTACCGGTGGGATTTTAAATTTCAAGGAACTTCTAAGCCAACACAAATACAGTATCAGCACTGGTGTAGTGTCTACAAACATNAAAAAAAAAATTAAACAGATAAAAACAAATGTGAAAAATCAAACATTAAAATCTATATGACAACAAAGTCTGAAATTCACTATGAAACTATGTCGATTAAGTAGGATGAAAAAGATCAAGAGAAATAAATTAAAAGCTATAAACTATATCCCACTAAAAATAAAATAAAAATGTCAGGAATACATTTGTATTTTATTGATGAATGGAGACTTAAATGTGAACAAGGAAATACTTTATTTTTAAGAGGAAAGGCAATAAATCAAAGCCACATATGTAAGACAAAGGGGAAAAAAATTCAACAAAATTGTAAAAAAAAATACAGAAAGAAAGCTAATTTATTTTTGAAAACAATGCAAATAAATGAGCTTCACAGTAATTTAGCTTGCCATATTTCAGTAACATTGTGGAATACTCTTAATAAGAGCTCTTGAAGATCCAATATTCTAGAATACAAAGCAACTCTAAAGAAACACTAATATTTGATACTGCATCTCAGGCTGAGTCACTCCTGAGTCTCCCTGAAAGAAACAATTATTCTTGTCAAGTAACATTCTGAACCTCAACTGATCTGCATAAAGAGCTGCCTCCACCTCACTGGAGCAACAGCAGCAACCTCCTGTGCCTCTACATACTTGGGGATCTGCACTGAAAACTGCAAAATCAGGGCCTGCAGAATTACTTCACATGAAAACAAGTGCTAGAATAGAACTTCAAATTTGAGTTTGTGAACATAGGAAATCTACTGCTTCTTCTTCAGGTTGTGACACCAAAATGTTGGACCACAATGTCCTCCATCAGCTTGTGTCCTGAACCACAATGCTTCCATGGCAGTATGGGCTTTTCTAAAACTTTGCAGTTTCAAGATGCCACCTCTCCTTTTTAATTTGATATGATAGCCACTGTAAATCTTGCTTTAATATGTTATACCCTGATCATGTACCTAAGAGTATTTGGGACCTATAGATCGCCACTATCATAGCTCCCTCTTCAGTACAGACTTTTATTTGAAAACCTCTCTTTGGCCTGGTAGAAAAGGTGAACATACTATACATCTTAAAAACAGGCCTTTAATCTTTATTCAACTCTTACCATGTTGAGAACATGTAAATTCGACATAATAATGGAGACCTCACATAACCTGAGAAGCATAAAAAAAAGTTGTTCTTGAAACAAAGTAGGTAGGGGAACGTACATAAATACCTTGTACAAGTACAGTATTTTAATGAAGTTGCACTACACAATTTTACAGTTTACAGTTTTTTTGCAGTTTACACTGCACATTTTTACAATTTTACTTACTAACATTCTTAGACTTGTTGAGATTTTTTTGTTGTTGTTAAGTGGTTAAGCATGGAAAACATCAATAGTAATAGTAAAAAGCCAGATGAAGTGAGAACTAGGGAGTAGGATTAAAATTAAATAGCTACAAAAGCAGCAATAGCAGCCTATAAACAATGTACATTAAATCACATGATAAGGATCAGCTGTTTCCATAAGTTTTTTCTGTACAAAATCACCCTAAGAGTGATAACCTGAGCAGGAGATGTTCAAAAGACTTTGTTGTTGAAAATTGCAATCACATGTTTCGAATCTTTTGCATGAAAATCCTGAGCAAATACTGTTGCACTTAAAACTACAAAGAAAACAATAACATAATTGTCAGCTACATCTACACCAGTTCTTTATTTAACTGTAGAACACATTTCCTAAGAAAAGGCCAGATTGACAGTCATGGGTGTGCAGGTGGCTAAAAGACAAAACTCACTGCAGAAATTAGTCAGAACAACACATCTGCAGAAGAAAAATGAATAAATGAATAAATAAAAAAAAATAAACTGTTGTGGATCTGGCAGTAGCCAATACACAAAGAAAAATAACATGTTAGTTGACAGTAGGAATTTGGTAGATCTGAAGCCAGTTTCACACTGAAGACTTACATGCTGGGAAGAAGTATCTTTATCTGGGGAAAAGCACCACAGATGCCAGGAAAGTTGACTGTCTGCTTTTCAGGTTTCATAGAGGTTTTCTTTCTGTGACAAGCATCCAGTTTTGCATTCTTGAGCACTTTTTATTTCTGTTTCACCAGAAATGCTACGTATTCTTCTTTGCTCATAATATGTTAGGTGCCCTGAAGGCAATGATCAGATAGTAATAAGTACTACAGTGAGGAAAAAACAGAATAAAATCCTACGTACAATAGAATAGAATAGCCACTGCTTTCTCATGAGATGTTAATTCTCTGCATCATATTTGGACACCATCTCAAGACACCCTTTGCCCATTACTAAAAAAAAAAAAGAAACAAAAACAAACAAACAAAAAAAACAAATACAGAATCTCTCACAAGTGTAAGTAACATCTTTTTAAAGATTTTTTCCTTTATTAACATATATGATTTTTTCATTTCTTAAGCACTGACCTGTATATGTAAATATTTTTTAAATGTTTGTATTCAATGTTGATGTCAGTTCTGTACTTCTAAAGTGACTCTTTTCAAGCTGTCATTGTGAGAAACATTCAAGACTTTGAGCATGTAAGTAATCACAACCACTAGAACATCATGCACTGCCAAGCTATAAAAAGTCACTTTGTCTTTACATTAGCTATGCATTTGTTATAAAGAGTTTCTATACTAGCTGACTTTTCCCGACAAATTCCAATTCAGTAAGGACAGAAAACGGTCAGAGTTTGTCTGTATGTCTTCATGCACCCATTTTTGCTGGCATAAAGCAAAATATTGATATTCTTAGCTACAGAAATGTCACACAAAACAACAACTTCTGTGCAAAAGATTTTACCAGTGTCAAATCTGTCATAATTCTGGGGGCTGAGAAGTGGTAATGTATCTAAGTCAAATTTCTTGGGCTCCTTTCCATTTACGCATTTCATCAGTAAGGCTATAAGAACGAGTAACAGTGTTTTACACTGAAAACACACATTACTGTGTTCTTCCAGAAAGGGAATAGTTGTATTTGACTTCATGCTTACTGGGCTAACCTAGGCATATATCTGCATGTTGCAGTAAAATTGGTATGTGAAGTATCTCTTTACCTTGTACTTAATTTTAGAATTTACACTAAAAGACAACACAAAATCACGTGTTGAATCCTGCGGCTACTAAAACATATGGTAGAATTTTATTGTCTTTTGAAGAGACTTCTTCTAAGTCACATTCTGAATTACAAATAATTTTGTTATGCTTTATTCTTGTACCAGAAAATAAGAATAAAACATTCATGCATATTTTACTATTTTGAGCACCACACCTATATTTTGATTATAATTTCTATATTAATATCAATATTATATACAAGTTTTGTTCCTGAGTCCAGTGTATCTGTTATAGTCTGTGAAACACTTAACTTTACATTACTTCTAATGGTTTGTAATACATTTCAATGGAAGTGTTTTTTCTATCACTGAAATCTTCCCAAATCAAAATGTCAGTACGTTTGTGCATTAAGCTGTATGAATAAGAGAGAAGCTATGTAACTAAAAGCAGGCAATATCTGTTTTCTTGAAATTTCCTCTAAAAACATCAGAAGATTTCTGACAGCTATGGAGGTTAGCCAAGTTTCTGGGCAATGTTCAGTCCTGGTCTATGCTACTCCACAAGATAAGCTGTCTTCTTACAACCATACTCCAAAATCCAGTATTAATGGTACAAATTAAGTCATCTTTTAAAAGTCCTTTTTATTTTTTCTGATTATTTTTTCAGACGTATTTTATGCTTCCAAGCAATTAATGTTATTCTTTTACAGCTATTTTATGAAATACTTGTGAGCAGAGGCTCAGCTGTTAGAGCTCCATTGAGTGCAATTTACACTAAAGCCACTAACCCCAGTTAGAGTGGTATATTAACATGTCTGAGAGGTACAAACCAGAGTAAGGAGAAAGTGGAACTGAACTGCCAGCGTGTATAATGAACCAAAGCTGTTAATTTATACAGTGCTAGACAAGAAATAGGTGCAAACTTCANAAAAAAAAAAAAAAAGTGTTCACTGCACACATCAACCCTGGAAAATGTTATTGAATCAGGATACTCAAAATGAATCGTTTCCTTATTTAAAACAATGCAGGTGATATCAGACCAGATGCATATCATAGTTAAAGAGAAGCTTTCTGCTGATTTTAAAGGACCTGTTGATAGGCAGAACCATGAAAATAGTCCTTTTTACATACATACATGTTTATACTTATATACGTGTATGACAGTTATGTATATATATAAAAAGAGAGACAGAGAAAGAGGGAGAGGGAGACGAAGAGCCTATAGATAACATAAATGAACATTCAAGTCATCACTGATTGTTTTTTCTCTGACCTTATGAAAGCTCAGCTAAACAGAAGATTGTGCTAGATTTTAACCTCAGTCACTTTTACACAATTTCACTGGTGTAAGTTTTTAATGAAAGGATGGGAGGTTGAGAACGACATGCAATAAGAGCAGGGAGTTGGACTCCTTACTCAGGTGCTCTGTATCACTGTGCTTTCTGCCCTGTACTGACTATATAAGGAGCTCTGCTGACAAGCAAAGGCACCTAGGCTGGGTTTCTGCACTCAGACAACATGAGCCCTTCCTACAGACTCTTATCAGAGTCTGAGACAGATCCATGCAAAGTTTTGGGAAATGCCAACAACAATACCTAACAACTCCAGGACAGGCTGCAAATTTCAAATGAAAGTGGTAGTCATAAATTGACAGTGTTCTTATGTTCAGACCCATAAAACACTCATCACTCTCATTTCTACTGTATAGGAAAATGAAGAAATCACAAGAGACAGCTTTCGGTTTACATTTTTTTGCAGGGTCAGGCTGATGACAGGAACATCTGGCAATTGAAAGGGGCATACTTCTAATAGCTACCTAGGAGCTGAGATGTGAGATGAGGTGTGAGAAGCACTATTACTCAACTGAGACCTTAAAAATTGACTAAACATGACAAAAGAGAGAACCATAGCTTTTAATTACATCCAGTTGTTACTTTGGAAACAAAATAACCAATCTTAGTGATGCCTTGATTATCATATTGGCATCCTGTCTTGTAACCCATTTAAGAATAAAATTGTTGATAGCCTGGTATTTAGTGTTTATCTACTGTGTATTTTAAGGTTATTGAGTTACACTCGAAGGCCAAATTCATCTGCAGTGTAAGTGACAAAGCACAAACTACATTCTGTTTAATCTCTGGACAGGTGTTGGAAGGAAGGCCAAATACTGACATATTTATCAACACCTCTGCTTAGGATTCTTTGCAAGTGATGTATTTTCCATATCAGCCAAAGCTATTTGCTCTTGACACTCTGTCTGTTAGAACAGAATCATCTTCAGTACAATAAAAATAGTAAGTTACATTTTTTAATCACCAAGGAAGATGAATGACTGCTGTGAAGAAGCAGGGGAAAAAAAAAAAAAAAATGTATGCCCTGTCAAATTAATGCATTATGAGCCAGAATAACTACTTTTCTTATGGTGCATGTTTTCTGACCTCTCAGTGACCTAAAATTACATTGTAAATGATGGAAAATTGTTGATATACTAAACAGAATAATATTTTCTCAATGACAAATGGAACTTCTATCACCCTCTGACCAGCAAACTCAAATTACTGGAAAGCAATCTTTAAAGTACCATTCACATCTGCAGAATGTCTTACTTATTTTTCAATTTGTACGTTTCATATATCATGTTTTCTAAGATACTTGCAGGGATCTGACAACCACACAAATTGAAGCAAAACTAGATAAGAATAGCCAACCGGGCAAAAGAGGTGATTCTCCTACTATATTTAGCATTGGTGTGGCCTCACCTTGAATATTGTGTACAGTTCTGGGCCCCATAATATAAAAGTGATTAAGTTAAGATAATTGAATACATCCAGAGGAGAGTAACAAAGCTGACTGAAGGGCTGGAAGGCATGCCCTATGAGGAGCGTCTGAGGACACTTGGTTTGTCTAATCTGGAAAAAAGGAGGCAAAGAGGCAACCTCATTGCTCTCTACAACTTCCTGAGGAGAGGAAGTGGAGAGGGAGGTGCCAATCTCTTCTCCTCAGGAACCAATGACAGGATGCACAGGAATGTCACAAAGCTGCACTTGTGGAAGTTCAGACTGGACATTAGGAAAAAATCCTTTACTATAAGGGTGGTCAAACACTGGAACAGGCTTCCCCGAGAGGTGGTTGATATCCCATGCCTGTCAGTGTTCAAGAAGCATTTGGATAATGCCCTTAATAACATTGTTTAACTTTTGGTTAGCCCTGAAGTGGTCAGGCAGTTGGGCTAGATGATCTCTGAAGGTTCGGTTCTGTTCTATTCTATTCTATTCTGTTCTATTCTATTCTATTCTGTTCTATTCTATTCTATTCTGTTCTATTCTATTCTATTCTGTTCTATCCTATCCTATCCTATCCTATTCTATTCACCTCTAGTACTGCCAAGCCCAAGCATTCAAATATAATGAATCATGTCCCCAAACTTCAGCAGCCAATATATATATGTATATATATGTATATTTACATGCTGTGATGTTTTCAATTTGATTTTCATTTTTTTAAGCTTCTGATAGCACATGCTATCATGGTTTTAATTTTTGACAAAACCATGGAACGGCTTTTGTTGTAAATTAAAGCTGAGATCCTCATATTTACAAAAAAGTTTGGGTAACACAGCTTTCTGAAAAAGCATCAAATACAAAAGCAAAGAAATACAAAATCAAGGGTATTTCTTCATATCACCACCACATTTCAAAACATATCTCCTTGGCAACTTTGCCTTCCAAGACTTAGAGTTATAACCATAATAGTACAGTGACACTATTTATGCAATTAATTTTAAGATTGTGAATCCTGGACTCAGCTTCTGAAATTTTGACATCTTTAAAATAACCACACATTTAAATGTGTCCACCAAAGAAAAAGAAAAAAACTAAGACTTATTGTTGTGCCCTTAAGTCTGCTTGAAGTTTTGGATTTCCAGATATAGCACCTCACATACAACTTTAACAAAGTGGTTGCTTTCAGTACTTTGAATTAAAGAAATAAAGAGAGATAAGAATGCTTAGAAGGAAGTGTGACTCAAAGTGACCTTATTCTGTGAAAAAAATGGCTCTAAAATTATTGTGAAGCTCAGTGCTGATGGTGTCTTAATTATATATCGTTGGCTACTGACTGGCTGTTGTAGTCAGAATATAGTCAGAATACAAAAAGGCAATTCTTTAGCCCGTTCACATAGTCTGAAGATGGTAACATTTGTGAGACTTCCATCACCTTCAGATGACAGGAGATAAGTAATCATTTATGTTGTTAATGAAAAAATATAGTCCATCTCAGATTAAAAATAAGGAAGATAGAGCATGAATCCTCCACCTGCATGGAACCTAATAGCCAATTATTTCCCCTAAATACATGGAGCTGAGGAAGGCCAGGCTCTTAAATTACAGAATCACAGAGTGGTTGAGGCTGGCAGGGACCTCTGGAGGCCGTCTGGTCCCTCCCCTTCTCAAGCAGGGACATCCAGAGCAGGGTGCCCAGGACCATGTCCAGGCAGCTTCCGAAGATATCCAAGGAGGGAGACTCCACAGCCTCTCTGGGCAACTTATTCCCATGCTCTGTCACCTGCACAGTAAAGACATAAAACAAGACAAGCAAAAAAAAATAAAAAAAAAAAGAGAGAAAAATACAGAAGTAAATAAATCAGTTAAAATCCAAATTTTGTAGTCCTTCCAGAAACCGCTTTTTCATTGGTATTGGGATACAAGTTGATCACTAGTCAAGCATAGAGCTTTCATACTATCTGTTAACAGCTAGAAGTTGCTCCCTCTCAAAAGCCTCTGGCTTTTAGAGGAAGAATCAATAGTATAATACAATATTTTATTCTAAGTTTAATTCTAAGCTTCTGAAACATATTTTACCTTTTTCAGAAATTGATACCCTAATTTTTTTTTCCTATCAGGAGATACACTAAAGAGGTATTATTCAGTTTCCTCCTGTTTCCTTCAACACTATGTAATCTTCACACAGAAGAACAAGCTCTGGATTTAACAAGAGTATTGAATGCAGATGTTTTCTGCCTCAGAAAGTAGCAGTTGCTCTCCATGTGTTACTGTTGCACATGGCTGTACCATGGATGGGTAGGAGAAAATATCCACTTTCAATCGTGTCTCAAGCTATGTTACTGCAATTACCTATATTTTCTAGCAATATTGTTTACAGTAAGCACCTGTCTTCTAATTCTGCAGTCTGTTTCCATGATGTCCATCAGCAAATCCAAGATGTATTTCATTGCCCTACTCTCTCCTTTTTGTTGGTTTTGTACAAGCAAAGCAACGTTGACCAAAAATTGGGGTAGCACAAGGAAAGTAAAAAGCTGGAGACACAGGACAATTATTTTACAGTCTCCTCTTCCATTTTCAAGACACAAGTCTCTAGTTTGAATGGCTGAAGAAGAAAATAAAACCTTTCAAAACACAAAGCAGGCACTTCCATCACATTTCCCTGTGCTGGTAGACTCAGAAGTTCTAAGGCTGAGTATTTACTTATTTGGATCTGCTCTGATTCAGATTCTCCTCGTAAGTTATATACAGCTAATGTTAAATAGGTTATTGGTTAACACGCACTATCTAGGGAACAAAAATCAAGAAAGAGATGTATCAAAATCCCATAGTAAATTTGCAGACAGCTGGATGGTTGGTGCCATATTCTTCAACAAAAATAAACAGAAAACAACTGAATTGGGGAACCATTTTCATGTGATTAAGACAGTCAAATACAGATTATCAATAATGGTATACAAATATATACACATGCATATTATATGCACATATATAATATATATGCATGTATACATGTAACACAGAAATGCTAGAAAGCACATTCAACCAACAGAAAAGTTTTTATCTGGACACATATATTTCATACGCACACACACACACAAAAGTCAAGTACAGAATAAATCAAATTAGCCAAAATGCATGTATTTTGTTTTTGATTTTCCTTTCTGGAGTGCTTGATCCAAAATCCACAGTGAGCAGTCTGTTGGGTCAGAGCTCAGTCGTCATCTCAGTAGAGAAAGGATATCAGAGACATAGAAATGCCATTCAGAATTAATGCCTTAATAAATACACAGACTTTTCTCTCTTTCATCTTAATATTCAGGTTAAGGTTTCTCAGGACTCTGTTTAAACACACAAACCCCAGATGATTAGTGGCCTCATACTGGCCCAAGACCTCTGTAAGTTAATAAAGACCGACTGTTCTGAGATGCATAGCTGAAAGAGTTTTAAGATTAACTCTTTTCATAGGGATTCTCTGGGAGGAAGATTTCAAAACTGTATTTCTAAACATTCTCTGAAAACAACTTCTTATGTTAATTACAGGAATGTTTTGCATGAAGAAAAAGTAATGATATTTTTGGTCTTTTGCTACAGAAGTCACTGTTTCCATCATTAGGACTGCCAATATACTAAGAATCGCTGTTGATGGCAAGTCATCTGCATTCTTTCCTTGCATGGCCAATGCAGCTGCATTTAATTATTAATCTGAAATCCTCCTATTGTTTTAAGATGTCCAGATGAATTAAACATTTGTGTTTGAGGCTACCATCAGTACAGCAATTTTTCTGCCAGGTCTTGAGCTGTACAGGAGAAAGCACGAGTTCCAAGTGGGAAATCCATGAGAAGGTGTAGGATGTGAGAAGGGGTGGGACGTGAGAAGGGGCTCAAACTATTTCTGTGCAGGCAAGGTCACTGTTAAATGAATTTTGCCACCTAAGCTGCCACCTCCCACAGGCTGACCCTACCAGCATCCTCAATGCATGCAACTAACTCACAGGATCACAGCTTGCTCTTGCAAGCCACAAAGCATCCACTGAGTCTGGAGAGATCCCAGATCTGCACAGATTTTTCTGAATTTACTGTGGCATGAGGTTTTCCTTCAGAACTTTAGTCTTAGGGCCTCATATAGTCTTTTGTGCGCACAGTAACATAATCTGAAAAGCAGCAGAAAGAAGAAAATATGAGCAGGTTCTAGATATCAGCATTTTTGGTGCCACCTTCTCATTTTTGCCTCCATAGACACAAAACCTCTGTCATAAGAGCACGAAATTTTAGATCCATTTAGACAAAAAAAAAAAAAAAGTTGACATGGAGGAGATCATGAGGACTGCACACATTTGCTTATATCTTATGATAAACAAAGTAGAATTTATTGGAAATTTGTTTGTTATTCTTTATTCCTATAGTAGATCTTTAAGCAAACTTTATATATTCATTACCAGAGAACCAAAGATTTTTTTTGACCCTTTGTTCTAATTTAAAAGATGACTTCCACTTCTTTATTTTTGAAATACTGTTATTTTACCCACGGGACAAGAGATGAACTGAATCCAAGGCCTTAATCCAGGGCTTATTAACTTCAGTGGCCTTTTTTCCTCAGACTTTACTGGAAGTCTCTTTGGCACACTGAAATCTTTACCCTGAAATCATTACTGTACAGACGTAACTCCGTCAGAGACACCAAGAAATTTCCATGGGTCAATTAAAACCTCCTTAATTTGCTCAAGTGAGCAAGTTTGAATTTTATGTGGTTGAAGTAGCAGTGGTTATCAAAGTGGATTAATGGGTTTTGAGGAGTCACTGTCAAACTCTGATAGGGGTGGCTTGTGCCACAACCAACTTCTTAAGCATAACAGGCACAACCCAAGTCTGGGAATGCAAACAAGAAAGTACCAAGATAATGGCAAAAAATATATTTTCATGTCCATTAATATTAAAAAAAAAAAAAATACAATAATAAAAGAAAAAGCATAGTTAAAAAAAAAGACTTTTTATTTCAAAGCAAAAAATCAATTTTAAATGTTTAGAGGTTTGTTAGCAACAGCTTTAAAAAAGCTGTACTATTTAAGTTGCCTGTCTCACCTTATCCAGCAAACAGCTCATTTGATTTTTGCTATTACATTTTTTCAGCCAAGGAATTGAAGTAAATTCTTTACATGTAATTATACAGCTTCTTTGTAAAAGTCATTCCATCCATTTACTTTTCTATGTGTTCCGTTAGGTTGCCTACCCACAATAAAAATAAAATTGCCCCTTTCAAATGATCACAAAAACAGCATCTATTATTAATTCTGTTCTAGGCATGTAGAGCTTCTGAATTAAATGTAATCAGAATTAAGTGTGGTAGTAAAAAAGCTCAGGTTACCTACTTCCCAAACAATTCACTTGATTTATGATGATTCTGAGAAGTTCTTGTGCATAACCTCATATCTGTGTACTTTACCACAAGGACTTGATCAGTCAAGAAGGATATTAGACAACTTTTTTATTACCAGTTAAGACTAATGCTATAAACTCAGGGATTAAACAACATGTACAGATTCATGTCTGGACATTTCAGTTTTCAAGTCATATTGTCAGAGCTCATTTATAACATTCTCCCGCTTGGCTGCAAGTGTAGATTTACACACTGTCATTTCCATAGAGAAGTGGTCAAGCTGAATTTTCACAAGCTTTGTTGTATAATAGACGTAGATTTCAAGAGTATCCCCAACTTAGTCCAAAACTGTAAGGGATTTTCTCTCGTCTATATCAAAGCAATAACTCATGAATACTTTAAAACAGAGTGGGAAAAAATGTTTCCTTTTCCTAAAGGCATAGCTCAAATGTAAATTCATCTTAAAATAGATAAGAATAGACTTGCTTATTTTTCACAAGAAACAACTTCAAAGCGTTTTACTTATATGAGTCAATATGGTTTTTTGCTGAGGTCTTCCATAGTCATAACATGGTCTCATGCAAAACCAAAAACCACTGGTTTGTTTTCTTCCTCCTTGCACTCTTTTGTTTCATTTATAAAGTTAAAGATTATTCAATTTGTTTCAGCTATCATCGGGTGTTGTGGGAGGCAAAGGGCATGCCCTGCACAGGTGAGTGCAGCTTAGGTTGCTTATGGTTGGCACTAGCCAGATGTGACCCAGCTCTGCTCTGCAAACTCAGAGGTCCCATTAATGGGCTGTTAAACCAACTCCAAATTTTCCAGCTGAGAAACTGGAAACAAAGCAGCCAGACAATACAAGGAGGCTTCCTGGCCAGGGCTCACCTGTGTCAGGTTAGCAGAGAGGGCATGAGCTCAGCAGCACTTACACCCCCTCCAGTGCTTCTCCAAGGCCCAACCCAAACGGACTTCCTCCATCAGGAACTTGCTCTAATTCCTATTCAGCAAGCAATAATGAGCATAGCCTGTCAGCTCCTCTGGCCTCCAGCCTTCTGGCTTTAAGTTCCCCAGTTTCCCAGCCCTCTTGTCATATTGTAAGATACTTCAAAAGAACACTTAAAAATCAAGAAATCTTCTGATGTAGTACATTATTGGCACCACCTTATCACCCAGTACGTGATTATGAAGCCTACAATTGTTACTGGACAGTTAGTATGGGCATACTAGGACAAAGAGATCTCCAAGATCTCTCACCTTCTCTGTGTCACTGCCAGAGAAATACTGGGCTCTCAGCCAATGCCAGACAAGCTCAATTTTTATCTTTTATTTTTTTCACTGAGAACTGAGAATGTTTTTGAGCATCATAAGACAAATTCTGTGCATTTGTGTTCCTTATTAATAGTCAGATAGATTCTAGGATGATTACTTTCATTCTCGTATTACCAGAATGTCATAAACACTGAAGTCTTTTCTATATTAAAAACAGTAGGATATTTGCCACTAGTTTTAACAAGGACAGGAGTAGGGCCAAAATCCTAACTGAAAGGTTGGTTTTTTTTGTTGTTGTTGTTGTTTTTGTTTGTTTGTTTTAAAGAAGATTTATTTCACACCAATGTTCTCTTGATTGTGCTTTGTCTGGCTAAACTGCTTATTCTGTGTTAGGTATTTGTTTTTAACTGGAAAAATCAAAAATCCTTTTGGTTGGCAATCACTCTTAAATAAAGAAACACCTAAAAATCCTTCATAAAAGCATTCCTCAAAAAAAACCAAAACAAACAAAAAACCAACCAAACAAAAAAAAAATTGCTAAAACCTTGGTTTTAAATGCAGTTTAATATATATATTTTTACTGTTATTTATCCTGCATATTTTCAAATCTATTTGATTGTGACCTTGGGTAGAAATTACATTCTCAAATAACATACTTTGGACTGAGGAACTACATTCTCAGTCCACATTAAGGTAGTTTTAAATTCTGTGACAAATACTTTTACTTATATAAGTACTTTGTATGTACTACATTGTTTCAGACACCTCCCCTTTATGACCACAACCATGAGACTTTCTGACTTAGATCTAGAGAGTTATTTTATTTTTATTTTTGTCTTTAGTTCCAACTGTGCATGTTGGTCAATCTTCAAACTTATAAGGCTCACAATTGTAAACAAGTCAAAATATGATTGAGACAAAAGCCATAGAAAACAGGATTCAAACAGATGTTTCCTGACTGTTTTATCAGTTAAAACACAAGAAAGGTAAAAACAATAAATAAGAATTAAAAAATTTATGTAACGAATGATGTAATGAATGTAAAAAATGAATAAATATTTATTCAATTGAGTACTATCCAATATCCTATAAAACATCTAAGGTTACAATAATGAAGGAAAGAACCTGCTATCTTCCTGTACAGCTACAGTTTTACTTTGAAGTGTAACCACTCATTATTATTTTTATTACTGATAAGCCAGTTTTTTCTTTTGGTTTTATTGATCTTTCATATAGTGATCAGTAGGAAACAGTACTGAAACCATATAAAAATTTTAACCCCCCAAATTTCTGTTGGTTTGTGTGTGTGTTGCTTTTGTTTTTGTTTTTTTTTTGTTTGTTTGTTTGTTTTGGGTGGTGGTAGTGGTGACTTTTAATTAAGCCACTTACCTACTGTTTTGTCTTACAGTGTTTCCCCATTCTGGTTCATAATGGTCCTTGAATATACTTTGCCAAGGACTGTGAAACATCATCAATACAACTGCAACAAAACTTGCATTTCTCTTACTGAGCTCAGCAACCTCTTACCCATCTGCATGTCACTGGTGTTGCCAAACTCTTCAGCTATATGTTTCTGTTAAGATGTAAATAAAGTTTGAGTACAAGAAATCCAGTTATTTTCTCTAAGTTGTCTGCACTATAGATTCTCTTACTCTAAAATATTTTAGAATATCATTTGTGAAATGTACACATAAATTACAATATCTTACAGCATATTACAAAATGCTATGGAAAGTAATACTGAGTCAGGAATGATCTTACAGAGAAGTTCAGTTTTCTTAAGCAAAATCATTGGATATAGCTTTTATTGTTCCTCACAATGCACAAAATAGTGGATACTTAAGAACTCTTATTGGCACATGGCATTCAACTATTAACTAGTTTTCAACACCAAAAGACCTAATCTAAACTGACTGAAAACAACTCAAAATTTTCAGGTATCTTCATGGAATTTGTTCCTATGTGGAGCACAGATTTCTTTATTTGAACAAATGACAAAAAGCAAAAAGTTTTCATATCAAAGAAATTCTGATGGGGTACTGAACAACAGTTTTTGAAGGAGTGCTTTTTTTTTTTTTTTAACTTAAGATGATTGGCTAGCTTTTTCCCCCTGAAATTATGAGCATAGCATATATTTACATCCTCGAGGCATGCTTAAAAATCTACATTTTTGTAAGTAATGGTTCATTTTGCACCGTTGATCTTAATGAGAAAATTAAATTTCTCCCAGACAAAAAAAAAATAATAATAAATCAATGTGAATTCAGCTATATGAACATACTTAAAATTCACTCGACCGCTTTTTATTCTAGTTATGAAATTCAAAAAGGCTTAGCTGTCAAAGAAAAAAAGCTGATTTTGCAGTTATCAGCAAAGATAAAAATAGCCACACAGAGTTGCTCCTAATGGAATTAGGTGTTACTGTCAAAAACGAGGGGAAAAGATATTGCTTTTAATCTTTCAACCATAAACTGCTATATTGTGCTATTATAACAATACTATTTCATTTTATAAACTGTCATTGGTAATAAAACAGTAAAATTCTCTACGTTTGCAGTAGATTTACAGCATATCTCCACAGTTTAGTTCTGGAAAGCATTTGAGGTGACCTATTGCTTGATTTTGCTCATTATTTGAGGCAGGGTTGAAAGCCAGACTCAGGTTTATTACTGTCACCTCATCTGATGGAATGGCCCCTGGCTTTCAGAGGCTCACAGTATTTTTGTTTCTGATACACTGAAGTGTTTCAATATTGTACTGAAAATATTGCAGTAATTCAGCTCTAAGTGCTGGCCTGTATTTAGTTTTGTTATAGTGCATGAAAGACCTGTGACATATATGGTCAAAAATATCTTTTTTGCTTGATTTTCAGGAGGTAGCAAATACTTGAAATTTTAATTGCTCATCAGGAATCCTGGTTATTCAGCACTCAGAAAATGAGGTTATATTATTATATGAATGCAAGTGTTTTAGTGTTCTCTCTTTTTCTTAAATTCATTTTTTCCCTTGCCAGACTTCTGATAGTCAATCAAGAAGTTTCAGAGCTGTTTCTTCCCAAGGTTTACTAATATTCTTTCTTAGAGGTTTGAACGTGAGGTAAAACCCTGGTCTTACTGAAAATAAAAGCAGCACTTGATTTTGTATTGCTAGTAAAATATAGCCAAGAAGCCGAAGGAAAAGAAGCACCCAATAAAAATGAGAATCTCATTTTGGAATGAAGCCGACATGTATTTCTCTCAGAAGTATCAACAAAATAGCCCATGCACTTTCCCTAGCTTAAACTTTACTATCAGATACATAGTTAAAAATCCTCTTTCCCCTGATTTAAAACAAAAACAGAAAGCAACACCCAGTTGATTTCCATGACCATATCATGGACTTAGACAAATGTGTCAGAACTCATGAAATGGAAGTTGTGTCATGGGTCAAAAATTAAAGATGAGTGGTCAAGTTATTATTGCTTCTGAATTATTTGATCCATCAAAACACGGCTTCAGGCAAGAGCTCAGAGAAGAAAAGAAAGCCAAAAGTGAAAGGTCGTCATCTTCTGCTGTTATATGACTTCAATCCTAGTTATAATGATAGCTGGTTTACTCAGCTCCCATTATGGAGTTCTGATACAACTTCAAAGCAAATCTAAATCACTCCTTGGGACCACAGAATTAAGCAGGGCTGCTGGGACCCTAAGGCACAGTAATGAGGTAGAACTGTCCTGGGTCTCACCCAGAACAAACTGGGAGACTGGGGTTACCACAGACACTATGATCTAAGGAGAATCTCCTATGTACAGCATGTGACACCAGGAAACAGCCATACCTTCACGGGAAGTCAGATTGGTAAAATAAGAAATAACTAACCAGCTTTCAGGGTGCGGAGGGGATGAAACCACACTTCCTGTCTTCACAGTGAAAGCTTGCAAAGGAGCAGAATGGAACTAGTTTTGATGGTGACCAATTCTCTAATTCTCATAAGGAAGCCAGGTAGTGGGCTCTGCTGTGAGGGAATGGGAAATGATGTTACCAAGTCCACAGAAGCAAATCTGTTCTGCTGGCACAAGGAAATTTTGCTCCGTTTTCCTTTTAATGTGTCCTTTTTTAGAGAGTTATTTGTATTTTCTGTTTTGTTTTGTTTTGTTTTTCCTAATACACATATATATGGTTATTTCTTTATTTATTAAGTGATGGACATGATACACAAGTATTTTGGAAGAACCTGTTTAAGGTAGTAAGAAAAATCTCTGAGTATTAAAATTCACTGGGAGACCAAAGAGTTTAAATTCAAATTTGAGACAACATATAATTTGCTTAGAAGATGTTTAGTATTTCTGAGATGCAGCCATAGGTAACTAAAATTAGATTTATACTTTGAATCATCACCCTTATTTCCAGAAGGTACAATATATTGCAAGTTCACATTTTTTTGGAATTAACTTTCACCTGCATAAGACCTCTCCTCTTCTGTCTAGTCTTTAATTCTGACTACAAGGGGTTGCTCTTGTGGCTATTTCTTTATCCAGCTTCTTAATAATGTTGTGGGATAGTGCTATTCAAAATTCCTATAGACATATGTAATCAGAAAAGATTAAATTTGCATTAGTAGCAGTCAAAAAAGCACATTAACCCTCTTGCCTTTCCTGAGCAGCTGGAAATGATGTCTAAATATTTTCTTTTGCAAAAGGTTTACATCTACATCTGAAACCCCTACTTGCCCTGGTACTTCTCACTAAGTCCTTGTCAAGGAAATTAAATCTGAATTCTCATTATGGTCATCAGCAGGGCTACCTGTCTGGATTTTGGAGGATGTTAACAAATTACATTACATAGCTTAAAGTTGCTGCATTACTTTCACTCTGAATGCACTACTATAGCAATGTAAACACATTCTTGATTTTAAAGTTGCATTTTTAATGGTTCATCATCTCATGCTGTCACTGTTGGTTGTAATATGATAGACACACTGAGGGATAAATGATAGATTTACTTCTAACTGATTTAAGCTGTTGCCTACAGTACAAGATCTTTCCCACATTAGAATATTTCTGTCTGACTACTTTAAACAGTACCTCTTGCTTCACTGACTAATATTTTTGTGTGCTCCTTCTGGAAACATATACTTATCCAGTAAGATGTTATTCAAATTTCAGAGG
The DNA here is from genome assembly GCA_013399475.1 of Chauna torquata. Classification (NCBI taxonomy): domain Eukaryota; kingdom Metazoa; phylum Chordata; class Aves; order Anseriformes; family Anhimidae; genus Chauna; species Chauna torquata. The sequence continues at coordinate 89,793 of VXAL01012886.1, read as the reverse complement.
AGTTGATTTCTACTAAGAAATCCTGAAAATGCCAGGAGACACTTAAGAGCAAGTGGATTGAACTACCCAGATGGAGGAGTTTAACAGTCAGCAATGGCTAGTAGACATTCACTGAGGGTGAGTGCAGCTTAAGAACTGCTTCAGACAAATATTTTACATATAGCCTGAAACAAAGAGACTATTCAGCTTATCTTTTCACCAGACATCCAAAGATGAGTTATATAATGTCACAATGGTATCATCATAGTTTTTAGCTATTGCCAACATTTCAGACTCACCTTATAATTTGCTAGTACTTATTTTTAACTAGTGGGTCAATACAAGCAAAAACTGGAGAGACACTGAGATAAAGACTGCATGACACCTGCACCAGCACTAAATATGAACCAGAGCTGTTTTTTACTTTGCTTTCCTGAGCACTAAATTCATCCAAGTTTTGAAATGGGAGGGGCATAAAGAACTTCTTGGAGTTGAGGCAATGATTACTACAGATATTTCATTTTGGAGCATTTGAAGAGAACAGGATATGTGACTAAATATTCATCTGGTTTTAATAACCAGTCTTACCAACAGATTTACACCACATGAAAATATGCTGTTGCTGTTATCACTAAAATTAGATACTGTCCTATTTTTTTCAATGGAGAAATAGCTAATAGACAGTGGGACTATATTTGTATTGCTAATGAAAATGTGTTTTCACCCAGGCTCTGAATCCTGGACTTGGCATACATTTTCTTCATATGCTCAGACTTTTCTCACATTAGACTAGCTCTACTGGTAATGTACATTATCTGAATGACCTCATTCTCATGTAGTTCTTTACATTTCTGAGAATTTGGAGAATGAAGGACCAAATCATTTGGCTTGGATAAAATTAAATAGACACTTAGGTCCAGAAAAATTGGAAACGTACTTGTTGTTGCTGGCTACAATAGCTATCTACTTTTACTGTATTGTTTTTCTTTGCAATACACCATTACAAGCTGGAAACGCCTTAAAACTTAAAAACTGGAGCCCAGAACCCTGCAGTCCAAAGCATTAATGTTACTCTCTACTGGAGCTATTGACAGTATCAATTAACTGTGTTAAATAGTGCAGAAAATATAAAAATTATCAACACAAACCTATCGTCATTTTAGACCAAACTCTACCTTGTGTTGTAAATGTATTTTAAAAAAGTAAAGTAAAATACTTTTCTGTATGTAGCGGCGAATACAACCACAGGTTGCAAGAGAAATGGCTCAGGAATGGGTACTAGCTGATGTATGGTAGACATCAGGCTAATCCAACTTTCAATGGGGAGGAACAAGGATCCTGAAGTAGGAGGAAAGCAAAACTGATAACATGTTCACCATATGCATCTCTGCGTAACTCAAACTTATGCCAGTGACAAGAACTAAAATGAGATGTGTAACATTGCTTTAATATTCTGTGAGCTAATGACAGTGTTTCACCTCTAGGCAGATGTTAGACACAATGTTTCTTAAAGTTGCCATAGATTTACCTTCCCAGTACATAATTTTTCATCCATTTTCCAATCTGGTTTTGCTAAAGCTCATCAGAAAACATCATTCATGAAGGATTTTTAAATGATTTTTGGTTTGACGAAGATTTCATTTGAACAGAAAAAATTCTACCTCTTCTCTCATTGTAATAAGAAATAATAGCAGCTCATAGAAATCCAAGCCAGTTCATTAAATAAAGCTTGAAGCATTTTGAAAGATCTTTTTTGTGTAGTGAATTTGATAATTGTCTTTTCACTGCAATGATTAAAAGAGTTTTTAATAGGGAAAAAAACACTTACCTACAATTTCAAAGAATACCAATAAAACTGCTTAAACAGATTTAGAAAGGTTAACAGCGTGCCTTGTTTGCCATGCTTAGATAATATTTTGTTAGGACACTTAATATTGAAAGCCAGAGACAAAAGGTGTTCTGCTGTTATTGGTCCATTTTTCACAATGTTGGGGATGTTTGATTTAGTAAAGTTATCGTTGTCAGTTTACATCAATGTACCTAAACCTTAAAATCTGTTCCAGTGGTTGTAATTTACCACCACATATGCATATTCCTATTTTTAATTAAACTAGAAGATCTTAAGGGAAATCTCCCTTCTGTAAAAAAGAGAGAATTCCTGTGGAAAAACAAGAAAGATGTGAATTTTACCTTCAACCACGCTCATTTCCAGTGAGGGGTTTATCTCACCAGCAAGGAATGAAGATCTTATGTCAACAGATTCTCTTACATCCATGAAGGAGTGACTCATAGACATGTATTGGATAAAGCAGTGCCAGAAGATGAATAAAAGTATTAAAAGAAATACCATGATTAAAAATTAGACATATATCCTGTAACATTACCATTTACTTGCTAATATATAAGACGAACTAACCATTTTATGACAAGTTTTCATTTTATGTAACATTTTCATCAAATGAGATAACTGATAGAGGCAGAATGAAAAGAAAGAAAGAAAAGAAAGAAAAGAAAGAAAGAAAAGAAAGAAAGAAAGAAAGAAAGAAAGAAAGAAAGAAAGAAAGAAAGAAAGAGAAAGAAAGAAAGAAAGAAAAAGAAAGAAAGAAAGAAAGAAAGAAAGAAAGAAAGAAAAGAAATCTCTATTTTAAGTTTTAATGAGTTGAATTTATTTGTTAGCATCTGGAGCTCTGAGAAGCTGAACAGCACTACCAAAGCCAGACAGCACATGAGCAGAAATTAGGTAAGCCAAATTCCCCATGCCAGCCAATTATGTTGAATGCGTGCTGATTTCCTGATACTGGCAGATATCCCCACAGAAACAGAGTCCACCTAGAATTTAACAAGCTGGAATTCACATCCATACCACTCAGTTTCTAACTCATCTGCTGTACATGGCTAGTGGACTCTCTGTCATTGTAATTTTAATACGTATAACAAATTCATAATAGCATCCCTTGTCTCAGTGAACGACAATATGCAGGCTCCAGCTGAAATCTGGACTTTGCAAATGCTTTTTGCTGTTCTAGCATTAGAGCAGACCAGCTGTCAATGAAGAACTATGCAATATTGCTGTAGAGACCACTGCAGAGGAAGGAAATTCAGTAAATGGGAGACGTGACCAGATCTATTTCAAAAAACGGCTTCTATAGATGAAAATTTACCTCAAATCAAATAAAAAAGAGTAAAATTTCCTTAAAATGCCCCAAAACCCTGTGCGTAGGTACCCTGACCAATGCACCATCACAGTTTACAGCTGTGGACTGACCTTCAGCCACTACCAGTGGCCCCAGGTCTGACCAGGTGATTTTCAGCTGTGCCTGACATCATCAGCTGTTCTGTGGCTCCATGAAAGCCAAAAGGGCTCAGATAGCATGTCTCCTAAGTCCAACACCCTGTCCCTCAAAGTGGTGAACCACAAAGGACTTGGAAAAAATATAAGAATAGGGCAAGAACATAAAAAATGTTTCCTCAATTTTTTTTCTTATAGTCTCCAGCAAGCTGTTATTCAAAGGCTTCCTGAGTGGTCAGCTGCACTCAGCTTTGGTGAGACTGTACCTCGAGTACTGTGTTCAGTTTTGGGCCCCTCACTACAAGAAAGACATCGATGCCCTGGAACATGTCCAGAGAAGGGCAACAAAACAGGTGAGGGGTATGGAACACAAGTCTTATAAGGAGCGGCTGAGGGAGCTGGGATTGTTTAGTCTGGAGAAGAGGAGGCTCAGGGGAGATCTCATTGCACTCTACAACTTCCTGAAGGGAGGTTGTGATGAGGAGGGGGTCGGCCTCTTCTTCCAGATAACTAATGATAGGACTCGAGGTAATGGCCGCAAGTTGCGCCTGGGGAAATTTAGATTAGATATCAGGAAAAACTTTTTCTCTCAGAAAGTGGTCAGGCACTGGAACAGCCTGACCAGGGAGGTGGTGGAGACACCGACCCTCACAGTTTTTAAGAAGCGCCTGGACAAGGTGCTACAAGACATTATTTAGTAGCTTAGTGGGTAGTATTGGTGATAGGATGACGGTTGGACTAGATGATCTTGAAAGTCCTTTCCAACCTTGTGATTCTGTGATTCTGTGATATGCTAGTTTCAATTGATCCTGTACTGGAGAAGATAGAAATGATCACTTCCTCTCTATTCTCCTCACAGTTTTACAGGCCTCTCCTAGACCCCTCAGCCATCTCTTTTACAGCTTGACAAGCAATAGTTTACCAAAGCTGTTATTTGTATGGAAGTTCTTCTACATTTTCAGACATCCTTCTCTGACTCTATTCCAGTTCTCTTATTTTTTGAGATGCGAGGACAAGGTCTGTGCAGAGCAGTCAGGATATACGCACCTCCTAGAACATACAGTGGTATACTGATGTTCTGTGTGTTGTCTGTTTAGGGCACACCAGACTTCCCAAAGACAGATAGTTCTCAATGTCTCATTTTACACCTTTTTAACTTGGAAAGAGATCATTCCAGAAATAAGGGATAACTTCTGCAAACTGTCTTTCCAAATAATATGTTCTACTTGGTAATCTCTATATGATAATAGGTCTCCACATCTAGACATGAAAGAGATAAATAGTGTTTAAATTGTACATGAAATTAAGAGAGTCTTACTGCTTGCTAGTAGTCAATCAGGAAAAAAAACACACTTCAAGTGGAATGGCACCATGAAGAGAAAAAATGAAATCCATCCTAGTAGGATGAACACATTTTCATTCGGGAAGAAAGCATTCTTGGCAATGTCTTTTAAAGTGAGTTAGATCTCAGAAAGAGGGGAATTTTGGTCTGGTTCTGATAGAAATTTCAATACCATCTAGAGATAGAGGAGAACTCATTTAGAAATTCAATAAAATTTGGAACAGTCTTCATCATGAAAAGGATTTGAATAGTACCATATGTATGAACCTACAGATATGAGCAATACTCTTTACATGCTATACAACTTGTGCTTCCATCCAAACCTTAATGCATATAAAATGAGAAACATAACCCCTTCTTCATTCTCTTTTGCCCGTTATGGATGAAATTACAAGTCCCTCTTGGACAGCATAAGCTCCGAAGCAAGGATCAATAGTTGATTGATCTGCAGGCAGTAAACAGTCTGTAGCTATCTACAAACAAAAAAAAATGTAGACACAAAAGAAGGTGTCTTTTTTAAGAAGCTGTGTCAAAGTTAAGAACACTGCTAAGGTAAATGTGGACAACAAACTTACAGTCTTCAGCTATTTATGGGACAGACAGAATAGCTTATAAGTGCTGAACTTATCAAGAATTTGCATTGATCTGGAAATGGATGGCAGCTGCTTAACATAAAAATTCACCTTACAGAACCTAGGTAAGCTTGAACTACCTTAATTTAGATTGAAAACTAGTTTGTGTACAGCGTAAAGCCACCTAGAGGGATAAAAAAAGAAATTGTAGTTATTTCTATGTGAAGCATTGTTACTGTATGTTATGTAAAGCAGCTACAGTTTGGGTTAACTCTAAAACTCACAGTATTCCCTGATAGGTAGTGCTAAGGTACTGCTCTTTATTTTGATGTTATTGTTACATTCATGGTCAGACTGAGAGAGAAGTACTTGATACTAGAGCTGTTTTTCACTGGTTTTAACCCATTTAATGTCTAAAGTGTTCAAAATCCAGTTGTTTCCACCAAGTTGCTGATGTCACAAGCCTGTTTTATAGCTAAAAGTAAGAATAAGTAATATGGTTCCTCTTTTTGCTAATTTACTGTCAAAAAAAAAGTAATTTTGAATTAAAATAGAACTACAAAGTCACCTTCGTTTCAAAATCAAAACTAAAACCTAGGAGTTTTAGGTTTTATTCTTTAATGCATTAATAATTAGCTCTCTACCACTAGTAAGTTTGCTCTAGGTACTGAGATCAATGACAGATAGGAGTTAATACATTTGAGGTCAACGTATTCTGAGATGGAATTATTTGCTCGTTATACTCAGCAGAAGTAGACGGAAAGGAAATGCAGAAATGCACTGAAGAAACATTCCTCTAGATGCCTGCAGATTCCTGTTTCCAGAAGTGGGCAGAGAAGAAGATAGAAATGGATCAGAGCAGAGAAGGAATTGTGTTTTGTTTCTTTAGAGGCTTAAATGTCCTTTCTGAAGATGGAACCTCTTCTAAACCAGGTTTCAAAAGCAATGCTGGAAATATTGCTGTTTCAGCAATGCTGTTTCATGTTGTGTGTTGACTCAAATAGTGGATAAGTACGATCTTTACTGAGACACTAAATAGATTTAAGTGTAACTCAAACATAGTAAGGGATAAGAGCAAAAAAAAAGTAAAATGATGTCATTCTGCATTGATAAAAATGTACAAATAAATGACACTTTCTTGTAATTCACTAATTTAGCTGAGGAATAGGAAAGTATTAAAAAGATAACAAGTGGGGACTCGGAGAGAACAGTTACACTTAAACATTTTAATAGTCTCTTTTGAGTTCATTAGTTAGTTTTAGATATCAGCCAGAATGTTTTATAAATCACTCCTGCTGTCCAGAACTGACTCATCAATCCATAGTCTAGATAAGTTTCTTCAACCTCTAATTGCACAACCTTAGCTCAGAGGAACTCTATTTCAGCTAGAATTAAATGTGATTTATCCAGCTTAGAAATGAGGAGGAAAATAAATAAATAAAAAAATAAAAATAAAAATATATAGACTATTGCATTCAAGTGAAATCTGGGAAGTGTTTCTACAAGCAGAGCAGAATGAGAGCTTACATTGTGCCCTTCATGAAATATCCACCTAACACCTGCATGTTTACTTTGTTGCATAGATTATAATGGAATGACACCACAGAAGTCCTGTCTCCCTATCTCCTCCACCTTTCACCATTTCTTTGTCCTGAAAGCCCATGTGGCACTTCTTCAGTGCCCAGGGAGAGCTCTGCCTCTTGTCACTGCTACCAGAACTAAATAATAATAGGCAACGGTGGCAGAGATAGTAGAGGCATGGAAAAATTTCAACCTTGTAAATACACCAAAGAGTTTCAAAAAGAGGCAGTTCGTTATAACTAAGCACTTTGCACAGGTCAAATCTTGCCACAGTGTGTCTCTGTTCAATCCTCCTATCTTCATTTGGGCAGCATAAATGAAAGTGAAAATGAAGTTTACAAGGCAGGTTAGAATATAAGTGCTCTTTCTAAGCCACATTAGATTTGTCAGCCATAAATAATTGTAAAGATTTTGTACTATTAGCACACATTTTGCGTTTAATCTTTATATAGACAAAGGACACAAAACCCTCCTAGACCAATTTAACTATTTTTGAAATATTTGCAGAGTAAAACAGTAAACAACAACAAGAACAAAAATACAGTAGTGCTACAGTTTCACAAACTGATACTGTGCCAAATCAGTTCATACTTACAGGCCATGCTATGTCTGAGCAGTTAAATGACTGTTCTGCTTCAACACCTATTTCATTAGTCTGTTCTAGCTGATTATGAAACTGATTTGTTCTCCGTACCTCCTGCCTCTTCTTGTGCATTTGAAAAAGACTCATCCTGTATTGGTTTTGTTCTGTTTTAGCTAATCTCACAATCCTTCTTGAAGGAAATGCCAACCCTCCAATGGCAAGCAGGGGTCCCATTTCCATGGCCCCAGTATGAGGCAGGAAGGAGCCCATCCAGAGCCCCCCTCCTCCGAACCTGCTATAAGATATATTTCTTCCAAATCCATCCCTAAAGCATCAATAGGGAGAGAGAACAAAGAATTTGATGTCAAGGCCACTTATAAAATGCCTGCATCTCCATTGACAGGATAAGAAGAATTAACTTTTCTTTGCTGTGTCCTCTCAGGAGCTGTGGTAAGGATGGCCCATTTGACCTGAGTTCAGATCCCAAGTTTAAGCAGCAGTGCAGACACGACATTTATTTTTTTAATCTTAGTTCTAAACAATTTTCACATCTCCTCCCAGTCTTCTGGAAAGGCTCAGATTTAATTTGGTTTAAGCGCTGGGCAGAGGTTCAGTAAGACTGCATCCAAAACAGCAGTGTTTCTGAGAAGACAGAATCATGTTCAGAAGAAAAATAAAGTAGAATAAATAGCTGAAGAAACCTAAAGCTTCTTCCTACTCCCACCTCTAGGAAATATCAGCAAGTGATTAGATTATATTTCTCCTACTCATTTTCTTTAACATAAGAAAATGACACGCATATCTTAACTCCCAGCAGTACTTCAGATTAGTCTGGCAAATGCAGTTCTCTGCTGGATTGTATTTACATTTAACCTATTAGATAAATCCCCAGCCAAGTCGTCCTCTCACTTACACAAAGAAACCTACCGGTTATAGCACAGTTTGGTTGGTATATGAAAGCAGAATTTGTCCCAATCTCTTCTATATGACCTGCATTATTGGTATGCTCCTCACAAAGATCTTTCTTACCACCTTTGTGCCAAAGATTCTAAGGTTTAAGTAATTTTCACCTCCCTCACTTTCCAACCTTGAGAGTCTCATCATGGCAGTTTGGCTTTGGTACAGGTGTTGAAAAGTAGATTAGATGAGGGAGGGAAAAATAACTTGATAGCATGGTGTGGATTGGCACAAAAGCTGTATTGGCACTCTTGAGATAGTCAGGTTACTCAATAGTAGTAAAGCTTCAAGAAAATTACTCAGGTCATCCCAATACCTCACTTTAGCAGTTCTTGTAACAAGTCCAAAGTACACTCTAAATGCTCATTTACAGCAATGAAACTATTTTTGATTATGGAAAAATCAGTACCAAATATATGGTAATATTATTTGAGGAGATAATAGTACTTTTCCTAAAATATTTGTTTCTTGATTGTTTTAGTTTTAAATCTATGGCACGGAACAATAGCTTACAAAATGTCATTTTCTGGTATCTTCTAAGGTACTGTAAGACAAAAAAGTTTAGTTTAAATACCTGCATACAGACTCTGCCTTCCTCCCTCTCCCTCTCCCAAGATATATGTTTATTAAAAATGTATCTTTTCAAATGGCCTCCCAAGGCACTCCCTAAAGAAAACAGTAATTCAGTAAGTGGAAGGCATTAGGAAAACAACTGAAATCAAAGTCATACTTTAAGCATAGACGTTGAACCAGCAAGACAACCCTCTGCAGGGCTGAACTGCACATTTGAGGGGCACAGCACTGAAGGCAGACTCACCAAAGGAATTCCTTCTGAAACGTGGTGTTGACAGGATAACAGCAGTGCTGACTCTTACAAGAGCAAGCCAGCATATAATTCAAAATGCAAGCTGTGACATACATTAGCTAAAATTAAAGAAAACATTAGTCAAAGCAAGGTGATGGATTCTCAGCTGACAACAGGATCAGCAGTAAGAATGTAAATAAAAAGTGAGATCACATCTCCCATTGATAAGATCGTTTATGGTGTGGCTTTTGCTATTACATTTAGTGATCAATGCCAGTACAACGTGCACCAATGAATATAGAGAAATATTCAAAACTATATGTGACTGCATGTGACATGCGGGGATCTCTTCTACTAATATATGATCACCAGAATCAAGGAGCTCAGTGCAATGTTATATTTCCTGCACATATTAACATGGCCTAAAAAACTGGAAGAAGGGAATACTCCTCAGTTGTGCATTACTCTGACAGGAATTTTTCCACTACTGTTCAAATAATGTGCAGTATTCAATGTCACCTTCTCTTCTGGAAGGCTCTATCTTATTAAAGTTATAACAGGGAAAGAAATAACATGCGTGGGGCATATGCTCTGCAAATGTCCAAAGTCAGTGATTAGGGATAATAAAAAGTTCAGGCACTTTTCTGGATCTGGACATCGTGAGGTCAAAGGGACCTGCATGGCTGGTTTGAGTGGTATAAGAACAACAGTTGCTGTGAGATCCAGATTAAGTTGAGATAGAAATCTCATCTTAACTAGAAGAAGCTGTAAGACTGGCACTTCAAACAGCAGTTCTGGCTTCACATCCACTTCAGCTCCTTGTTGGCCCATCATATTTCCCAGGCAGTCTGAAAGTAGATGCCTCTTTGTAGTTGCAACCTCTTCTCATATCACGTTAC
>VXAL01012886.1:21379-68551 GCA_013399475.1 Chauna torquata | reverse complement strand
TCATGATCCAGTTAGTCTGGGAGGCAGTGCCATATTAAAACATCTGGGATTCATCAAATGTGTTCTTTTTAACACAGGTTCAGTGTGATCAGTCCCAGATGCTCAATAACTAAAGTTACATATAAAATGTTCATAGTTTTTGACCAAAGTCAGATTCAGCTTCCCATACCTTGAAAGCGGAAGTTCTTTAAATAGATACGAGTTAGATTTAACTCACTTATTAAAACAAAACAAAACAAAACCAGAGAGAAAGAGAGAGAGAGAAGAAAGAAATAAAGAAAGAAAGAAAGAAAAAGAAAAGAAAGAAAAATGAAAAAATGGAAATGAATCCCATATTTTTTAAAGTACAATAGAGCTAGACAAGTTAGATTAGTTTATATGCCATTTCAGGCTGGATTTTCAATGTTATCAGTCACTAAATTTGCCCAAGACCTATCATAAGCCTTTTTCAGTCTTCTTTCAGTCACTTTGAGCCACCAGGGTGTCTGACTCTAACTGGAATCTTTCAAGAAGATTTGGGCCAATACAGTTCAGCTTTTCCTGAGAAATAAGACTGGGCAGGAGGGGATATATTAGCTTACCCCTGGAAAAAAAATATTCTAGAGATCAGCTGTTAGAAAGTCTCTCAAACCAAATACAGTGAAACAGGACTTTGAGGTTAGATGGAGGAGAGAGAAAATGCAGGGAACCTCCAAGTCAGAGAAGGGCCTTTTGCCATTGCTGTGAAGTCTGAGTCAAAGCCTATAGATACCTGGCTACCGCTGCCTGGGGAGAATATCTACACTCCTCCTTAGAGTACGTGTGCTTGGCACTACCCAAGCAATGTCAATACGTGTCCACTGGTGCTGATGAGCACAGGATTGTAATGGGAATGTTCCAATTTCCAGAGATTTTAGTAGGCATTTGGTTGACTTTCCTTCATTCCTGAAATAAAGCTCCAGTTTGCATTAGAATAGGATGGTTACATGAACCTTCAGATGGCTTAGTTACAATAACTTAGGCAAGTCAATTGAATTAAGTGCCAGTTGTAGTTTGGAGACCATAGAGCTTTGGCACCAAATCTGAGACAGCCATATATTTATAAGCACACAGTCACATAATGTGTAACTGGTGTAATTTCCACTCTGTTCTAAAAACAGAGCATGTTTGTTAAAGGAATTCTCAGCTGAAAAAAGAACATCAAAAGAAAAAAAAGAAAATCCAAAGTAGGTTTCTTTTTTTTCACAAATATAACAGTTTCCAAAGCTATTATCTGGTGTTTTTCCAAGGGTAGAATTAAACTAAATTATTCTCTTAATCCAAGGGTAATTCTCATTTTCTAATAATATCAGTGTCTCATTTCTAGTCCTGTTAAACCTGTCACTGATTCAACAGCCTGTATCATCATTTTCATGACTGGGAAAACAGTGACATTCAGGGGAAAAAGTATATGGACTTTGTTGCTTTTTACAACATTGAATCCCAAGGACAAGTGATCTCACCTAAAAGGAGAGAATGGCACAGGCAAATGACGAAAAAGAGAAATATTAAAGATTAATAGCAAAGGAGGGGGGAGGCGGGGAGAACACACAAGTAATAAAAAGCAAGACAAGGGGGGAAAATGCCTATGGTAATGAAAAACTTCAGTGACATAGGTTTGACCCTCTGAACATGTCAAACACTTTTGAAAATGTTTTAGATTATTTTAAGATTTTGGAAAATGAATGAGGAAAAAAGAATGAATGAAAAGACAGAGGAAATTATATCTGAATATGTGTATCTCTATAATGTAGTTCACCACATCAAATCTTACTAAGTCCTCACGAATATTTTATAGAAAGGATAGAAGAGAGAGAGAGGGGGAATACAGTACAGCGAAAGAAGAAATAGAGATTGTTTTGACTCTCCAAGCCCAGACTTCCCTCTTTTTAATTTGATCACATTGATTAACTGGGCCTGAATAAGAAAGTAAAGAAACAATCAAATAACCTATTTAGTTCATGAAGAGTTGCATCCATGTCAAAGTTCTCTGTTCTTTGGCTCATTATCCTTAAGTTGCAGCTGCTCCTTGTTAGTTTAAGAAGACTGAGAATAGAACATACAATGAAATGAATACAGTTTTCTAAATTGAGAAAACGAAATTTGTTTCCCTTATAATGAGTGATTTAAATATAAAAATCTTTATCATAGGGATTTGTGAAAGGAAAAAACTTTTCAAAAAAATATATTCGTTCATATACAAAATAGTCCTTCAGTGGCCAATTCACATGGTTAGAGAAATAGATGGCAACAAGGCTGTAGGATGAGTTATACACAGTATGCAACTTTCTCCCCACTTGATGACCTCTGGCACCTTTTCCTTAAGCAGCTAATACTTTCCACCCTTGGAAAGAGGATAACGGGCAACCAGTCTGCTGAAGTCTGACAATTCCTAGGTTACCTATATACTCTAAAGCAAACATCTTTTGAACTCTGCAGCCTAGAATGTATCAGACCATAAAGATTCAGTAATCTGATAAAGTTGGCAGCCACGTTTTTTCAGGCTTCGTATATCAAAGACACAGAAAAAAATTTTCAGTTATTTTAATGTCTGCTGAATAGAACATTTTGAATCTCCAGCTGAAAAGAAATGTTTTGTGTCACAAGTCTGGGTCTAATCTGTCCTAAGCCTTTTTGGCTGTCACCAAGTCACTTTTTCACAGAAGAGAGGATGGATATAAAATAAATATCACATTCCAGCATGATAAACAAATACCAAGAGGCTGATTTTGCTTCCATTTGCACTGGAGAAAATACATGTTTTATCTTAGTGAGCTCTTTTTAATCTAAGCACAGCCACACCCAGGCAGAAGGAACTGCACCTCCTTCCCATCACAAACTCTGTTCCCAGGGCCCAGCTTGCTTCTCTCATCTACCTTTGAGTGTAAAGACCAGAAGCCCAGATGCTACAGCCATGGAATACTTTTTACCTAAATTTGTCTCTCTCTGAGTCAAAATTTGTTTGAAGTAAGTTTCCCGATATCATTTTTTAGGCTGTGGAGAAAAGTAGATGTGTAGTTTAACTTAAATAGTTTAAACTTAAAATTTTCAGATGGGATGAATCGTGCTCTGAAGATACCAAAGATGGAAGAACCACAAATCAAGCACTTAGACGGCAAAGTTAGAATGCTGACAAGGTCATTCTCTTCATACTCTGCCGGTTACTCCAGCAGGAGTTTCCAATGTTAACAACAAAAAAAGTGTTCACTGCAGAATGCAGAAAAGCAAGGAAAAAATGGAGGAATGAAAAGGGCAATACTTTTCAACATAAGCTACAACTGATCTGATTTTGAAGGTGGATCTGACCTCAGTGTAAACCCTACTTTGAGCAGCAGGTTGGACTAGGTGACTTCCAGAGGATTCTTCTCATTTGAATAATTCTATGTCTCTACAATATTACCTTTAGGGTTTACAAATCCTGAGGATTACAGGACTGGGCTATAATTCCAATATTCTATACAAACACAACATATCTCAAAATACATTGCCAAGTATACAGAAATTAATTTCAACATTAATTTCAGCAGTAATATAAATATTACAGTCATTAATTGTTTACAGAATCTACTAGTGAAACTTGTCAAAGATAGCTCTCTGAGGGTATATTATCACCAGAATTCTGCATGCTGTAAGAAGGAAATAATTAAAATGAAGCTGAGACACATGGAAATAAACTCAAGGAACATATGTCAATAAAAAGACAAAAAAAAAAATCCAAGAAATGTAAAAAATTGGCATTTAAATTCAAATGCACTCACATGAAAACATTTCACTATAAACAATGAATATTGCCTTCTCTTTGCAAAATGTGAACACCTGTTCTTCTGCAAAGGAAAAGGGATCAGTCAAGCAAGACCTTAATTGTCATTGATCTCAAATGGAAAGATCCTGATAAAATATACCTGGAAACATACACACAGGACTTCTGGGAAAGTAGTTCACCGATACACTCACTATACTTGCAATATTAAGTAGTACTCATAAAATAATTAACCTTGTAAAACTTGGAAAGTCAGAATGATACCATGACTCTACACGGTAAATTCAGAAACAGAAAAGGGAAATGTTTCCTCTTCTTTCAATTGTCAGGTTATTCTGCTTATCCCTCCCACGTACTGAGTAAAGCAGTAAGTTTGTTGGGGGAGAAAAATGTTTTTGTATGATTAATAAGCAAGTAGTAGGGTAGATGTCATACTGCTTTTGGCCACCTAGAAGTCTTGTGCCCAGACACAAAGTCATAGGATAGGGACTTCTTACACAGTCTGTGGAGAAAACCGATGGCTCTAGATACTTAGATTTGGTGCTGTTGACTAATTCTACCTTAGCTGCCTTAGTTAAGCATCCAAGGCTGGGTGGGATGAACCTGGGAAAAGGGAGCTGTATTTGAACATAAGGAAATGGACTTATAAGATCACTAACCCATCATTGCCCAGTTGCCTCAGATCAAACTGGAATTATTCTCTCATATTTGCAGTTCAAATATATCATTTGAATTCTGGCATCTTACATGACACATCTGCCTTTGTTTATACTCACAACAGTGGTACATATGCTACGGCAGGTATACCAATGTGCAGACACCTAACAAATCTAGATCCCGGTATACCCCTATTTAAGCCTAAAAGACTATGTAAGTTTTCCCCACTATCTTTCGTGAGTTCCTAAGAAATGGTCCATGAACACTCAAAGACACTCAAATCTGTTTGAAAAACAAAACAAAACAAAACAAAACAAAAATAAAAAAAAAACGTGATATTGCAGTCATCCTGAGAAAACAGCCATTTTGTGAAATGATTCAAAATTTCAGTTAAAAAAATACACTAAAATTATTTACTGTGTAGTGGGTGGAATACATAATTCCCTTGGTTACATGGAGTTACTGTCTCAAATGAAGAACAAGGAAGTTAATTTTTCTATTACAATTCTTTCTAAAATCTACAGTAACAAATCATTTCAGAGAAGTCAGCTTTATTTTCAAAGCAGAGACTACCATAGTTGAGATAACTACACCTCGGTTTCACCGTACAGCTTTAGTAACTGTGTTTTACTCTTCTTTAGTCTTCTATGAATACATTCATATTTATTTAGTGTTTTACTAATTGAGAACTGGGTTAATAGCTTCATACAGTGTTGCTGTTTAGCTCTGGCAGGCAGCTCAGCTCCACACAGCCACTCACTCGCTCTCCCCAGGTGGGATGGGGAGAGAATCAGAAAGGTAAAAGTGCCAGAACTCATGGGTTGAGATAAAGACAGCTTAGTAGGTAAAGCAAAAGCCGCGCGCGCAAGTAAAGCAAAACAAGGGATTCATTCACTGCTTCCCATGGGCAGACAGGTGTTCAGCCACTGCCAGGAAAGCAGGGCTCATCACGCGTAACGGTTTCTTGGGAAGACAAACGCCATCACTCCCAACGTGCCCCCCTTCCTCCTTCTTTACCCCAGCTGTTACTGCTGAGCATGACACCACAAGGTATGGGACATCCCTTTGGTCAGTCTGGGCCAGCTGTCCTGGTCCTGTCCCCTCCCAGCTTCTTGTGCNCAGCCAAAACCATGACATACAGAGATATGAGTTTATCTCTGTTAATATCTGAAAAATAACAAACTGCTGAGGAAACAAAACTGTTTGCTAGAATATTTTCTCCCATTGGCTTTCCACTTTTCACAGGAATAACATGCTGATCATTTTCACATCTTTCTATACAGGTGACAGGTGCACTGCATGGGTCTCTTCTGACTCAGTCTGTGTTGGAGATGGGGACAACTGTGTTTTCTTCTGTCTGTAATTCTAGCAGCTGGTGAAGGAAATTTGGCCTTCATGTGTTGCTCCACACAGCTCAGAAATCTACAAGGCAAGCGATGGATCTTCTGAGGCACAAAATTTCAACCAGCTATCTATGGCTACTGCAGTGAGGGGGTCCCTTGATTTGGTCTGGATCTGCATCCTGGCAGCAGCTCTTCAAATGCACGTGACACTTCAACTTAACAGGAACTGAAGTATGGTCAGCAGAGTTATCTGAAATTGCATCAGACCAAGAAAGTAAGGCAGAACTGGCCTTCTGAACCTCATACTGAAACTAAGTCAGTAGCAAGCGGTGGGGAGACAAATAAACCATGATCAGGGTAGGTGGGTCATGATTTCTGGAAAGGGAAACAGCAAGTCTGCTTCCAATGCATGCAGCATACAATGTGCTCTGAAGTGAATGGCAGTGGTCCTGGTGAAAGGACAAAGTAAATTATGATCCAGTCCAATGAATTAATTGTCTGTCTTTCATGCCACAGCCATAGTCTGTCATGCACCAGGATGTTGGCTTTGAGCAGTGCCTGATTTCCTATGCTCTAGGCTGAGCTGAGATCACATGGCTTTAGTTCTTGGACTGCTTCAGTAGTGATTTTGGTTTTATTGTTATACTGCCAACAGGAGTAATGAGAAAAAAAAGATGCCAGATAGCTCAAAGACAACTTCACCTGCTCTGTGAGATGTCAGAAAGCAAAGAATATGTTGTATAATGAATTTTGCTGAGACACAGACTCATTCAATTAGCCACTGAAATGAGCACTCATTCCTTAGAATGAGTCAAAATCCACCACCTTCAGACAGGAGAAGCCTGCTTTTGTAGCACAATTGTCGGATAATCTAAAGAACTCAGGGTACTTACTGATAAGTGTTTTGTGATATAGTCGCAACTCCTACAACCCTATGGGCAATGGATGCTTTCAGGGTCACACTGTGTATTCTCACTGCTAACCCTAATCTATCAGATGCTGAAATGTCATGTAATACAGAATATTATTCCTGCAGTGAGGGAAATATAAAATAATTTACCAGTAGTCCTGAANAATAAAATAATAAAATAAAATAAATAGCCTTCAATATTTTTTTTCAAAGCAGATAATATTTTTGTGCTGACTGATGTAGGATCTTGGCTTGACTGTTAGAGTGTGTCCTTTTTCATTGTCTTTTTAAAATATTCTGCATGAAATTAATGACTGTCTGACATTCTAATGATTTTAATGTCTATAAATTCAGTGTTAAAATCAACTTCAGCATCATTTAGCCAGTAAATGAGTGTTATCTATAACTTCCTCTTATCAGATGGCCTATGTTCCTAGGGAGAGGATCCAGGTGGAGGAAAGCCACTCTGCTAGACAATAAAGGGCATCTCCTGCAGGATCAGCTCCACCTCTGACAGAGACTGGGAGGAGCTGACAAGGATGGGGGAAGCTAAGCAGTTCCAAATCACAAGCTTGGGACATTTTTGCTGTAAAGAAGTAGGCTTTAAAGCTAAACTAAATACAGTGATCATGTTTAGGAAATGTTAGGCAACTCAATGTATTCAGTATGTCTGGGTGAGTCTACCCATGTGCTCAGCCAACTGCAAAGAGGGTTTTTATGATGTTCGGAATAGTTATTTTCTAAAAGGAAAATTTGCTTCAAAGAAATCTCCCATTTATGGTAAGGTGTCTGCCTGGTTACTCCGTCTCACTGATCTCAGTTTAAAGGAAACAGCGCTGTGAAAGATGGTCCAGCTGTGGCGTAGTTACAGCCCATCCACTGGCAGGCTGCTGGGAGCTGGATGACACTGACAGAGACAGGCCATACTGCTGCCCAGACCAAAAGGCCATGCTGCTGAATCAGGATCCTGCTTATGAGCAAAATTTAGCTCTGATCTCACCACTGACTGGTGACAATGAGGAAGATATGGGATTCTTTAGATGTAGATTTTATTACTGTATAAGGAGCTGGTCAGGAACGTAGTCTTGCTCAGATACTGAGAACTTGTACCTAGAGTAGAAACATCCTATTATATTGTACTGAATTTTACTAAGAAGACCTCTAATTAACATTTCCAAGGAAGCCCAACAAATAATTAATTAATTAGCTTTGGCTTGATTATGAACTCTGAGATTCACAACAGAAGACAAGTATCTATTTCAACAAACACTGTTCTCATTCTTTTAGGCTCCAGCCCTACAGAAGTTGGCATGTTTGTTTAACTTTAGTTATTAAGTTAAACAGGACCATTCAGCTAGCTATAATGCAACACATAGAAAGTCTGTGATGGATCAGGCCCTGTGACAGTGAATTCCAAATTTATTCATGAAGTCTGCATTTCAGAGAAGAGTCACAAGTCAATCACAGTATCCCTGGCCGGGTAAACATTTAGTTAATTGTACCAGGTAGAACAGCTCTGTGAGGAAAGACTGACAGCATCCTAATCCAGATCAGCCTGTAATCTGATGATTAAACTAGGCAACTAGAAAACAGGATACACTCATGACTTTTCAAGATCAAAGTACAAGGCAGCATCTGGCCCCCTGAGCACCCCTGACTACTTCTCACACAAACATTTTTGAGGATCCCTTCCTTAAGGACCTCTCCATCCCCCTCACCCTGTCCTTTTAGGATCAGCTCCTTCAAGTCAGAAGGTATATAGGAGCTGGGCACTGCACTGCTCTATGCCTAGCTGGAATTGAGTGACTTAGGAAAGAAAAGAAATTGATTCCTCTACCTGAATTTTACTGAAAAGACAATGGAATTTAGTGTCTACTTGCCTAAATCATTTCTAAAAATCAGTGTTAGTTGATTAGCTTCAAATCATTTGAAAATTTTACATTTATTTCAAGAACTAGACACCAGGACATTATTGTTAACACATTTGTTATCTTATTTTGCAGATCCTAGCCAAAGAAAAACAGCTTTATGAGTCAAGAACCTGTCAAGCAGCAAGCAGCAGCTTTATTGACCATGTCTTCAAAAGTAGTGAGAGCATTAAGCATAATATTTTACTGGGAAAGGCTGAAAATGCAAAGTGTTTTTGGCCTGATACAGTAAATCATTTTCCTCTTTGGTATGGCAAATAGAGGGACCGCTATCAAAATAGATCATCCCCCAGGCTAGTATATTCTGCTTTTTTAAAAACATGTCCTTCTTCCTCAGGATACATTTGAGTGTATATGAAAGGCAAACACAGATGAATCAGATTAATAGTATTGGAGCATGTCAACTTTAGATCATGTAAGGATCAGTGCTTGCCAATAGCTGGCCACAATCAGAGTGAGAACATAAGGCTCACATTACCCCTGTCGTCCCCAGAGAGATACAAATTTCAGATGCATCAAGTGTATGTTCAGTGCTGGTTAATCACAGGGAGAGCAGTTGCACCGTCAGCCTCATGACTGACATCAGTAATGCACCAGCCAGGAAAAATCTTTCTCTACTCAGAATAGCACTTCATGCACCTCATTTTAAAGTCATTTCTGGGACTGTCCTCCATGTTGAATATTTCCAAGGCTTCCTGAAAGCCTCATGTTTTATCCACCAGCTGAGACTGATTTCAATCAAGTTTTTCTTTCAAGGTTATGGCAATGTCTATTGATTAGAGAGTTTCACAGGAACGTCAGTTTTCAAATCTCTCACTTGTTTGTAACATTTCTTCTGATATTTAATATATTTGAACAAAACAAACACCAGAACATAAATTCAGGTAATGCCACATCTGAATATCAATCTTCTTAAGCCATTCCTATTGTGCAACACATATGCTCAGGTATATTGATAAATAGACAGTAGGGAGGAGAAAATTCAGAATAACCTGGATAAACCACCGGTGAAATTATCAGTGTGTCTGCTGAAGAGTTTTAGCTATTAACTAGCAAGAAGACAGGCTCCTGAGTATGCAGATATTTGTAGAACTATGTAGATGTCTCAATCACACTGTAAACTGATTTAGATTTTTAGACTATTGTTAAAATTTATTTTCGTAATTAAAAAATGTGTTTTATTTTTTGACTATTTTTAAATTAAAAAAAATCTGAATGTATGTGGTGTTTTAGTCTTTGTACACTAAAATATTTTTTAAAAAATTTCAAGATATTTCAGTAATCACTTCAATATTCACTGCTCCAAGACACACAAAACACAATCTTTATATGTAAACATTTTGTTTAAGCATAAAAGCCACCTCTTATCATTAAAAAAATAAATTAGAAAATAGAAAGTTAAAGATTTAATATTCTGCAACTATTTCAGTTTTGTAATATGCAAAACATGCTTGTTAAATACAGTACTCAAATTAAAACTGCAGATAATATATTAATTGCTAAACTTTGTTGTAAGTGAAGTGAAATTGCAATTCTAATCTGTCGTTTTCCAAGGAAACAATATCACTCATGTATGCATTTCTATTTCAAATGACTCCTTTGAATACCAACCAATGTCTTTGATCTCTCTTCAGGAAATAAAAGATTTATTCACATAATATCTATCTTCAAACCTTACCAAAAACTAAAAACAATGCTCAAGTTAAAAAGTTGGTTTTGATATCTAGGTTTTATATCCAGTTTACTAAAGAAACAATTGCCACAGTGTCAGTAAAGGCAAGATTGCCAACTTTACTGGCCTTGAGGAAGAGTGCTTCAGGATGAAAACATGCATTTGGTTATGGCTCTGAAAATAAATTCCTCAAACTGTATTGTGCAACTCTGAAGCCAAAGTTATTGAATATACTCTGTTATGACAGGGAAGAAACAGGGGCACCAGCACCTCAAATATTCAATTTTTCTGGCAGTCATCCACAACAAGCTCCTATCCTGATTGAGACCTGGAGCTTCAGGAGGTATGCCTTAAATCCTTCTCACTAGATCCTCCAAGTACCTTCTACAGGGCGAAAGAAGCATAATTCCCTTGTTCCATAAAGCTGAAAACCCAGCAGAGATGGAATAGAGAAATCAAGACCCAACAGTAAATAATAGTTCCTCTCATGACTGACCTGGTCAAGTGCAAGCAGGGAGAGATGCCTGTTCTGATTAGCTTCACCTGCCTATGGTCTACTAGAGGTTTATATCTCCTGGAAACCACCCAGTCTGCATGGGCCTAATGCTGGAGAAACAGAGCAGGGCAGTACCTTGATATTCATGGAATAATGTAATTTCTATCAGTACAGAAAGCTTGACCTCTCCTGTTCAGAGACTAGCATTGTGAACCTTCACGAGCAAGAAGGCAGTGGAGAAACCATTTGTGACAGCTTCAAAATGGAAACTTTTCAGCTTTTAAACTTTAAAACTGCAGGCTAGTGGTTTACAGTGAACGTAATGGTAACATAAAATGTTTCCAAGGACATTCTTGGTTTGAAGAAAACAAATCTGAGACCTTCAGTCAGCGAAGCTCTTCCATTACTGACCCAAGTATAACATTAGTGTTGATAACAATCTTTACCAAACAAGACTACAAGTTCAGTAATAAAAATCTTTGGTATGATCCCCATCAGTACAGATGAAAGACCAGAAGCTCAGATTATATTCTATTTTATTTGTAGACTTTAAGCCTAAAACAGCAAACAATTAAAAGTTCATTTCTAAAGGCAAATACCTCTAAAGAAAAAGCTATAGTTACTTTCTAGATGTGTTTGACAGAAGCCCATGCAAGGAATTTAATCTACTACATGTTGCAAGGTTAGATGTTATTAAATATATATATGGAAGAAGCACCTGAAAAGCAAACTTCTTCTGTAATAATTGTTGTAATGTCATACTGCTAGTTGCTAAATGCTCCCTACTAGTTCTTTACATTAATACTAAGGTAGGTGACATTTTCAACAGCAGTGTAAACGACAATCTAAAGCAGTTATGCAAAAATCATAGCCTACCTCGGTGTCATCCGCAAACTTACTGAAGGTGTGCTCGATCCCCTCGTCCAGATCATTGGTAAAGATATTGAAGAGAACTGGCCCCAGTACTGAGCCCTGGGGGACACCAACAGTGACCAGCCTCCAACTGGATTTAACTCCACTCACCATGACTCTTTGGCCCTGGCCACCCAGCCAATTTTTAACTCAACGAAGCATACACCCGTCCAAGCCATGAGCAGCCTGCTTCTCCAGGAGAATGCTGTGGGAAACAGTGTCAAAAGCCTTACTGAAGTCTAGGCAGACAACATCCACAGCCTTCTCCTCATCCACTGAGCACGCCGCCTTGTTGTAGGAGATTAGGTTAGTCAAGCAGGACCTGCCTTTCACAAACTTATGCTGACTGGGCCTGATCACCTGGTTATCGTGTATGTGCCACATAATGGCACTCAAGATGATCTGCTCCATGAGCTTCCCCGGCACCAAAGTAAGGCTGACAGGCCTGTAGTTCCCTGGATCCTCCCTCCAGCCCTTCTTGTAGATGGGCATCACATTTGCTAGTCGTCAGTCAACTGGGACCTCCCCTGATAGCCAGGACTGCTGATAAATGATGGAAAGCAGCTTGGCGAGCACTTCTGCCAACTCCCTCAGTACCCTTGGGTAGATCCCACCTGGCCCCATAGACTTGTTTATGTCTAAGTGATGTAGCAGGTCACTGACCATTCCCTTGTGGATTATGGGGGCTTCATTCTGCTCCCCGTCCCTATCTACCAGCTCAGGGGGCTGGGTACCCAGAGAACAACTGGTCTTGCTGCTAAAGACTGAGGCAAAGAAAGCATTAAGTACCTCAGCCTTTTCCTCATCTCTCATCACTATGTTTCCCCCCACATCCAATAAAGGATGGGGATTCTCCTTAGTCCTCCTTTTCTTGTTTATGTATTTATAAAAGCATTTTTTATTGTCCTTAACAGCAGTAGCCAGATGGAGCTCCAGTTGGGCTTTGGCCCTTCTTATTTTCTCCCTGCACAGCCTCACGACATCTTTATAGCCCTCCTGAGCAGCCTGCCCCTTCTTCCAAAGGTCATAAACCCTCTTTTTCTTCCTGAGCTCTAGCCATGGTTCTCTGTTCAGCATCCAGTGATAATGATATGATAATAGATCGAAAACCTCAAGGACACGAGAAGAACAAGGCTTCATTTTATAAGAGTGTAACTGGGAGTAAACATTTAGAGTAATAGCTGTCAGTATTGGATAAATGCTTTAGCTCTTATTTTTAATATCTTTATCTTTTCCATTCTATCCTGTAGGAATATAATTCTGCCACTTAGTACTGCAAAATAAAGTGCATTAGAAGAATTACAATGAATAAGAGGGGGTTTTGAATAAGTACTACTAATAAACAAACGCTAAGAACAGCATTCAAGAACTTACTCAAGCATCTTCTTACAGTGCAGACCCTCTGCCCCAAAGGCCAAGCACACATTAGCAGCCACATCACAGGTAGACCTGCTAGAATACTTACCAACCCCACCATGACGTCTTCCAAATATGCAGGAAAGCCACTCACATGCTAATTCTCAGTATAAAATGTCATAAAATAATCTTTGCCTACATTCCCCTGAGATATTTGGTCTGTTGTACTTAGCATTTCTTGTTCTTGTCTAGTAAACTGTGGCTGTCAAAACAGGTTATGATTATTGTCATAGGTATATACAAAACAAATAATCTCACCAGTTTGGACAGTACACCATGTAGGCATTGAATCAGAGTTATCTAGTATAAGATTTTACTTATAAGTTATTCTTTCCTGCAATAAGTAATGAATTGTAGTAATATTACAAATGGTATATTGGTAAACAAATAATTACATTTTATTCAGAATGATTAATAACAAGAGTGTGTTTCTGGGGAAACCAATTTTATTATTATTTGAATGTCATAATACCTTATAATAGTAGTGTTTTTTCCTCGTACAGTGATAAATGAAAGACAAAAAAAATTTTTAATCTAGTCTATAACAGCAATGTGCTTGCATCTGAATCACTGTTTTTTTCTCTTATGGCGACAAGAGCTTGGATGCAGCCAGCTGGCTAATCTTTTAGGCTACAATTCCACTGTGTGTAGTAATTTCTATATAAATGGTGTGTAAATTTTAGAGGGGCATGGGGGAGGATTTTCTTCCAAGACAGAAAAAATATGTAAGGCATTTTTATTTCAATTAAGCAATAAGTAACACAGTTGTGATGACACAATTTATGTTGGAAATACCTGTAAAATAATCATAGTAATTAAATTGTAATAGCCATCATATAGGATCCAATTTACTAAAAATTTATAGTAGCACATTATTGCAGTCTGGTGTCCACCTGTCCCCAGCAGTTATGTACCAGGAACCTTGCTGCGAGTTCCTTAAAATGTAATAAAATATTATTAGCACAGGGAATTCTGGACAGATGTCAAACTGGGCGCAGCCTCCACTGCTAAAGTGTTTCCTGTAGTAGAGCACATGAGGGTTGAAACTAGGGCGAGACAGATTTCTAAGCCCAAGATTTAAATCATTCAAAACCATGTGCCTTCACTGCTGATGTGCTGGGGAGCACTTACATTTCCTACCTGACGAAGTTGCTTCCAACAGAGATACCCAAACATCCAAAAGTCTACCAAGTGCCCTGGTGCCCAGGAGTCCCAAAGAGCTGAGACTTCACACCGAGAAGCAAGATAACCGGGTTTGAATGTGGTGTCTTCTTCCAGGTTTTTGAAGCCATTTTGCAAAATGGGATGCTACAGTGCCCAGCACATTTCATGACAGACATCTCAGAGTCCTCCTATCTGACACGGATCTTTTAGCATAAAACAAGGAGTTGTTCATTAAGCTAAGGAAGAGCATGAAAACGGCTCTACAGGTTATTGCATTCTCTTGGGCATAAGCCATTCTGTTCCACTGAATTTGGCTTAGTATTTCGCTTTCAGAGAACAGAATCGTTAGTGAAATCACTGCTATGATCAGTAAAGTGTTTTCTCCATCAATAATAACTCATATTTTGATGAAAGTGAACAGGTTTGGTGTTGTGAGAATGACAGCCATCTCTGAGCCATCTCACTTGTCTTCTGGAAAATTTAAGGGAGTTCTTGAAAGCAGTTCAGAGGGGGGAAATATATCTGATTTAATCTAATCTTTTTTTTTTTGGAGGGGCATAAATTCTTTATAAAGATAGCAGATTTTTCAGTACAAGTGTAATGTGTGGTAGGCTGTCCTCTAAATCTACTGACACACACACACTGTTATTTTATACACCTTTAAAGTTGTGCTCGGCTTGGAACTCATTTTGAACGAGATAAACATTTTTGTAGAGTTCTCTGAAAATGCCATTTAAAACTGTAAAATCTCATTATCTTTCCACCTGACAAAGACTTTCCTGTCTTTTGTATTCCCCATTCAGTATATTGCTTGATGAACAGCAAGATCTTCTTGACAAAGAATTGGGGATGTGTATTTTTACTTCATTTGGCACTTCATTCATCCATTTGGATATCAGAATGCTATAGCTGTCTTCCATCTGAGGTACTGTCTTTTCCTAAAATATTGCCCCAGTCAATTCTGTAAGCAAGTATAACCTGCTTAGTGTGATGAATTATACAGAATTTAGCACCATGTATATTCCTAATTTGTATGTATTTTTTGTTGTTCCTGTCCCCCACTCCCCACCCCCTACTCAAAAGAAGCCTGAGAGACCCTTCTCTTGAGGATTTGCTTGTGAAGAAGGAACTTTTTTTATTTTTGATTGACAGTTTATGGGTGTTACAATAACTGGATACTATGCTCTAATATAAAAAATATCTTTTGAAAATTCCCAGGGAAAATCTAGTTCAGAGTGAATGACTGGAAAAACAATTTTTAATATTTTTGGATCCACAAACTTTAATTTTGAGAATTCCCAGATGTGTACATATGGTACTGCAGGAATAGTGCTGATCCTGTATGGGACTGAGATTATGCAAGGTACTTCATAGTCTGCTAGAATGTGACAGTCTCAAGCCTGATGAGGGTGGGGGTTTGGGTTTTTTTTTTGTTTTCTTGTTTGTTCATTTGTTTGTTTTTGTTTTTAAATCCAAGACAGACAAAAAAAAAAAACAGAGAAGAAACCAATGCATAAAGAATTATTCAGAGCAAGAAAGCAAATCTGTGGCAGTACCAGGACAACAAAAAAAAGTACCTATTGCCTGTTCCAACAAATGCTTGTCCAGGTTATAAATCAGTTTGAAAAAATGCCAAGCATGTCCTAGATTTACCCTACCCAACTGAAATGCCCACACTGGAAGCCTAAATATTCTCAAATCTCTTTAAAACTTCAAGGAATAAATGCCTAAACATTTTGGGGGATTTGAAGTAACACCTGGCAACAGAAGTAGGCAGAATCATTTTGTGCCAACTGGCATCTCCCTCTTGGTTCCAAGTGGTATTTATAGATCACTTTTCTTTTAAATTTCAGCTCTATCTGAATAGACTGAGACAGAATTATTCTATGCAGATTAAAATAAGGAAATGACCCAAGGCATTTTTATAAAAAGGAGACAAAAGAGTGACCGATTTGAGAAGGTCATGGAAAAAAGACATGAAAGCTGTAAATCTATTTTAAATGAAAATTTATTGAAATATTTATAGCTAAGGCCAGAGTTGAAGAAACCTATATAAATATTAGCATTTTGTCCTGCAGCAGACACCCCGTAGGTGCTCCTCTGAGAAACCAGGGAGAGCATGGCAGTCTAAGATTTACATTGTTTTAATCTATATAAATTATACTATTGAAGAAAACTTTTTAATTTACTCTCTTTTCCATTCTACTTCTGTTGCTGGGTACACTGTCTGTTTTTCTAGTGAAACTTAGTCACATAGTACAAATATTAGTAAGCAGAATATGAAATATAATGAAAATATGATTTAGTTATGGTTGGCTCCAGTAGGCTAAAGAATATCAAACACTATCAACAGAGACTTTCCTTTTATGGTGGAATGTGATACAGTTGTAAAAGAAGGCATGGCAGGAAGAGTTTGAACTTATGCTAAATTGGCTACAGCAGTTTAATTAGGGATTTGGACATAAAATGTTTTTTATTGAGTCCATGCCTATTTTTAACAACTCCTTTAGCCTTTAAATTTCTGTAATACACAGATGTTTTACAAGCATGTGTTATTTACTAAAGCATGTTTACTGTCCAAACACAGTAGATTTACTGCCAAATAATGCTCCCTAGCTGTTTTAAATGCCAATAAGTAACAGATATGTTTTTACTGAAGTTTATCACCACTGTTTGGGCTGCTGAAAATTTCATAAGGTGAATAGAGGTCTCCAAGAGGCCTCAGCTCATAGGAGTGAGAATCCAGATGTTTTTTTCTTTCATCCAGCTTAGTTCAAGTTGGATGCAGGAGCTCATATCAAGAGCACTTTTGAGACTGACTCTCCTACTTTGGAAGTTAGGGCTTCCTTGGGTTAGATAGCAGTATTAAATCATCATTGCCCTCAGCTGTCCTAACTGACCCTGCACTGAAAATCATCATGGAGATGATAGCAGATATGTCTGAAAATTCAGTCTGCCCCCTCCTCAGCTGCTACAGCTCATAGTTAAACCACAAAAGGCAGCTTCAGAAAAGGTGCTGGCAGAGTACCAAGAGTGGTGTTGAATATCTTCTGTTCTGCCATCTTTGCTATGGCATCAGTAATTTACAGCACATGATCAGGGCACATACCAGTATCCTCCCACCACCTTTGCCACCATGGCTAGTTTCATCTACATAAGCCCTTGTTAAGAGAGTGTGTAAAATTCTTACATTTTATTTTGGTAGTGCTGTCCTACTGTAATGTTACTGGGTAAAATTAATATTGTATTTTCCCTCCTCTTTCAATGATCATTGTATTCAGAGACACAGCTGCAGGCTCAGTAAGTTCTTCAGCCACAAAATTTTGGAGACTGGAAGAATATTTTGGAATGATTACATCACTGAATATATCATTATACGCTTTCTTTGTTCTGAAATTTCTTCTGAGACATCTGGTTTTGGCCCTAATAAAGGACAGAGAGTTGGTGGAGGTGCAGTCAATGAACTGTCTGGTCTTGGCACATCAATCTCTCCTCTCAGTGCTTGGCAATGAGGAATCACAGAAAAGAATGAAAAAAGAAGACCCGTTCCAGCAAAGGACATAGAAAACAAAGGGAAAAAAAGAACATATGGTAGGAATGTATTTCCCAGTCACATATCATAACCACATGGAAGGCAAGACCTACATACATAAATGCAAGTTAATGCCTGAATGAATGAAGAGCTCCTATAAGTGAGATGGGATTTGACCTTTGCCTGACTCTAAAATCAATCATTCTTGTAGTCAGGATGAAGGTCTGTATGATCTTGTAAGAGATTTTAATGTAACTATTCATTCAGCCACAGAAGATTGACTTCCCTTCTGATAAATAATGGCAACAACCGAAACAGTACTGTAACTTGGAAAAGCCAGCTAGGAAAGCAAAAGGCTAAACAGTTCAAACAGTCATTTCAGGATGGTTTTATATGAGAAACAGAAGATGAAGAGAGACTGAGAAAAGATTTGTGAACCACCACAGACATCATGATAAAAACACCACAATAAAATAAAATTAAAAAAAAAAAAATTGCTTGACCAGTAGCGTTTCATTTCATTCTTACCATACTGATGAATATGCACTCACTACTAAGTTCCTACAGGCACCAGCTACCATAGTTTTAACTTCACTTGTATCAAGCACAGTCAAAGATTATATCCCCTCTTTGGTACTGATGATCGTTACCAAGGTCCCAGCCTAATGAGTTTAATAATGTGGATGAACTCCACAACTGCATATCAGTCACAGGACAACTAAGCAGAATCAGGAAACAGATCATGGCTACACCTACCTTGAAAATGCTTTCTTCAAAATGCAAAGGGAGGGAGTGTGTATTCCCTGTCTTCTACTAACTGAGTTACTTTTGTCAAATGTTAACAATCACAAGGCATGAACCCAGGTCAAATTGTTTTAGAGAAATGTACAAAGTGTAGCAATAATGACGGTATCACTGATGGAAAATAAGATCACAGAAGGGTGAAATTAAGCCAATAATTGTACAGTCCAGTAGCTCATCTTCTGACTTTCTATAAATGCTGTCCTGGAGTTAAACACACTATTGATTTGCCTATAATATAATGTGATTTAACAGATGTTCTTTAGTAATTAGTTTAGTTCTTTGAAATAAAATCAGTATTAATTACATTTGCCAGTCACAGTGTCCGTTACAAAGTATCACACACACACACACAAAAAAGCAAGTGGCCTTAACCCTACCTAGTTTTTACTTATGTTTTTGCTCCAGTTTGAAGTCACAATACTGTCAGATTTCAGAAACAGTAGTTGCTCTTATTTTCATAGCAACTGTCTTTCATCATGCAATGACAACTGCAACACTATTTCTTAAATAAGGTACAAATCTTCCCCACCGTACCTGACACCTCTCTGGAACTTCCATTTCCCATCTTTACCAACCTGAGGTGTTGCAAAGGAGCAAAGAAGCTTCTTTTTCAACCCTTTCCTTCCTCGCCCTATCTCTGAGAGAAGCAATGCTTCAAGCGGGAAGCCAGAGGCTGCATATTCTTTCCGCTTATATGCACCATTAACTGTACCTCACTCACATAGCAAATCACCAATTGCTTCATAATCCTTTCTGTCTTACTGGGAATTTCCAAACGCTTTTCTTTCAACAGCACTACCTTCTGCATCAGGAAGTGCAACCTTCAAATCTTTGCTTCTGCAGTATCATGATACTTAATCATATTCCAAAATGGCTGACATCATTAGGGTCTTGACATCCTGCAATCTTAAAATGTCCAATCCTGGAAACGGAAACAAAACACTCTTACTATACAGAAATTGCAGGGATGAGAGAAAACCATTAAAGAATAAAGTAGCAAGCACAGAGAAAAAGGTTTTAAGGATTTAGGAGGACTAGAGACATACTGTTTCTCCAGTCATTTTTGCTAATGTTTTGTCTATTTAGAGTGAAGGTGAAAAAGGTTCTGAAAATAGACTGCAGTATAACCGAGCTAAAATATTTTTATACATTTGGCTTGTTTATATGAAAGTACCTTACAAGACAATGGAATGAAATGATGTGCTTGCTTGCCCTCCAGACTTGCTTTGTACTGACAGTAAAACCGGTCACAAATATGTTTGATTCTACTGATTGCTTTTTGTAGGAAAGAAAAAAAAAGATCAAATTAAGTTACTATTGTGTTATTATGTGTTACTATCGTGTTACCGAGGTTGTTGTAATGAATAGTAAAAGCATACAATTGAATGGATAGTATTGTGATAAGCAATCCACTTAAATGGAACTAATTCCCAAATCTCAAACTGAAACTAAATTATTGCATTATGTTTATTGTATTCAATTTTACAGATACCTTTGCATTGTAAAAAGCTATTGTATATGATAACATAAATCAGTCAAATACAATCTAGACAAAGGAAAACCAGAAGGATGTGTTATGTCTGTACTGAGTTTGTTGTCTTTTACATACAGAGAGCTCTTCTGATTTTGATTTTCATGAACCTGAAATCTGATGCTGAATATATAAAAGTAGCCAACTTAGAAAATGCTTTATCTTGGACGTATTGTATATGTTGAAACTGCCCTGGGATGCAAGCTTTAGCCATGTTCAGCTTGGATTAAGAGGTGTCCCTTCATAAAGAGTATCATAATACTTCTTCCTCCTCACTTCCACTCACCCCATTTCACTACAGTTCAAAATACTGTCATGTGAGAAAATCAAGTTTATCTTACATGTGTCTTTTGATCCTTTTTAGAAAATGTGAGGTCTTCAGCACTACTGTTGTGCTGGGATGGAAGAGGGTACATTATGTGTAAAACAACGGTTTCTTTAGCACATAGAGAACCATAAGTTCACAAAAGATACATTCAGTGGTCACATTTAAATTTATGAACTCAGACAAATTAATTCACCAGATCCACTTGGAATATTTAGTATTTTGTACACTCACTCCTATGCTCCTACACTCATAGTTCACGTTGCAGAGAAATATCTAATATTTAACAAAAACAGACAAAACTACCTTATTTAAGGTAATTATTACATAGGCATTATATGAAGAAATTCAGAAGTTTTAAGTAAAACTGGACCACAAGATTGGAGGTGAACTTCTGTATTTGAAGTCCAGCAATGATGTTATAAAATTCCCTTTTAACTTTTCAACTATATTAAGCGTTATTAGGACGTTAGACCACAGCTGTGAGCTGGCAGAGCTGACTGATGTACCAGATGACCTGCAGGGTATTTGTACCACTCATAGTACTAATATCAGACGCCAAAGCCATGCACATTGCTTGCCTTCAACTCACCTGTACCAGAGACAATGACAGGACTGTGACAGTGCTTTGCTGAGTATGAGATAGACATGACTTTATGATAACAGAGACAGAGCTGAATGAGTGAGAAAAGAATGAAAGAATTTGATGGTAACTCAGATGAAGCTAAATCTTAGCAATAACTTAGGCTGCCCCTTTCCCCTCTTCTCCTGGTGGTATAGCTGTCACAGAAGTGTCATACTAGAGGTTTTGGCCTAATGCCTTCTCTTAGGCACGTATTGCAACCAGGGGAATATTTTTAAATCTTCCAAAGGCAGGAGTTACATCAAGAAAATAGAATAAAAGTAAGACAAAGTAACATTTTACATGTGCTTCCTGATCTTTTCCGGATTAGGCCCAGGAGCTTTATAAAGGTGAGTAATAAAAGCTGGTACTGTGGAATATCCATATCCTGTACAGCGTTCTTTGAAGAGAGGTAAAAACATTTTCAGTAATGGAAAATCAAAAAATACAATCTTGCTTCAGAGTATTTTTTAAATTATTTTATTGGTCCATTATCAATATTTAATTGTATAATAGTAGGAAAAAAAAAAGAAAAACAAACACAAACAAACAAAAAAGGTCATTTTAAAATTGTTTTCCTATTGGTCCTTATCATTTTGTCACCAAAAACTTGCTGGTGACATCAGGAATATATTTCTATTGAATACCTCCAGCACCCAGCTTGCAGCACTTTCTGGGGGGCCAGGTGTCTCCAATTTGGAAGAAATTATTAAAATCTGTTCAGCTGGTTCTGCATCAAAGAACTCTGTAATTGCTTGGTTCTAGGGCTTTCTGCCATCTGAGGCTGAAATGGTAACCATCTGTTAAGAATTCCTCCACTGAGTAATTTTATTCATATTCTGCAGAACAACAGAAAGGAAAAACCTTAAAATAAATAAATAAAATAAAATCTTACCTATAACTTTTTTTTTGAATGAAGCTCTGAAACTTGCAACTCACAGTGGTTCTTGTTGTCAGGTTTCAGTGCTGCCTGATTATACAGCAGAAAGAACAACTCACAATGAAATATTACTGTTTTATGCTAATAATAACTCACAGGGAAAAGAAGAATTGTTTTGTTATTATTCATTCATTAATAATGTCTACAAGGTGCTGAGAACTCCACAGATTAAATTAAAGATTGCTTGGCACAGGGAGTATGGGAGTTGAAGAATGGTCTACATAAAATAGTTCCTGTAAAATGTATGTTCATATTGTACTATCAATACATTTTGTGACCTTAGTTATTTCTGGTAAGGTTTATCTCAGACAACTTAAGCCATCTCAAAGCCAGGTATCTATTCAAAGGTAGTCCTCTAGGTTTCTTCTGTAGTCAATACAGAGGCACAAACACATCCACCAAACGATTCACCTTAAGGTTCATGTTTAAGCTGGAAGAAGTGAATGAGCTTCTGCAAGTACTTCTCCATCTATATGCTGCAGAAAAAAAAACACTTTGATGGCCTTTGGATCCTTGCTTAGTGCTTCAAATCTCTGTCTATAAAAGTAAGTGGTTCATTTCTCCAACTGGTTATATACTTTTCTATTTTTACAACTGATGAAGCCACAGACAGCTCCTTAATATTCCATTTTCAGACACTGACTTCCATTGCATTTAATAATGGTGAGGACATATGAAGGAAAGATTACATGATTAAAAATAGTATTATAATGTATATACCTACAGAAACATTAATTCTAGGATTTCTAGATTCTGAAATATGTATGTTTGGGGACTTTTTTTTTTTAATTGGTGCTTGGGAAAGGAAAAGAGGAAGTAGTATCACTTTATTATCTAAAACCTCTCCTATCTTAAATGACATTTGACCACATATGATAACTTTACCTCTTGAAGATGCTACAGACCAAAAGAACAATATGGGTGGATGATTTTACTAGTGGACAATTGAGGAACAGAGAGGGACCGATCACAGAGTTAAACAAAGCTTCAAAGGATGTCTATAGCAAGAGTTGGAATTGACTCTCAATTTGCAAATTCAATTTTTATATTCTTCATGGCAACCTCTTCAGCTTTCCTGCAGTGTTCCTCTTTGTCAGGTCAATACAAAACTGCAAATCTCCTCATATCTGGAGAAGTCAGCACTCTGCCATTATGTTCTGTGTATCAGGCTCTTAACATTTAGCTTTACTCCCAGTTCAGGTCCAAAATCTGTGGAAAAGGCCAGTTATGTTTTCAACTTGTAGAGTGTCTCCAGAAACGTGTTCCCGTAGGTAAAAACTCTTGCAGGGGTTAAGAGACCAGATGCCCTGGTTCTTGAAGATCTACAAGTCAGAAACACTGAGTCCTTCAGTTCTTTCTCTCCAGTGAAAGAATGAAGATGAAGCAAAACTTTATCATACCCTACTTGAATTAGTCCATGGAAGACCAAGCCTTCCATGAAGAACATACTATGAATTATCCAACTTAAGATCTAGTAAATAAGAATTTTAAAAAAAAAATCTTAATATTACTTAATATTAGTTTAAGTTATTAGGATCCTCTGTTGGGTTTCAAAAGCGTCTTATATAGTTAAGGCTGAGAATATAAGGGTAATCATTTCATATGTCAGGAAATGAGAAGCTCATGAAGTAAAGCGGAAGGAGTCCTTTCTCCTCTCTCCAACTCTCCTGGACAAGAGTAGGCAATTAGGTAGCTGAATTGCAGCATGCATTGGTCTTCTTCTAAAGTTCCAGGACAATGATTATACACAGAGATTTGATGTACAAATCCTCTGACCTGAAGAGGCAAACACACACAAACACTCTCACATAGGAATGAAACTTCAAATACTTACTAACATGGAAAAGGATCTTTTTCAAAAACTAAAGAAACCAACCACAAATAATGCAATTTTAGACTTACACTTGATAAATAGAGAAGAAATGTGGGAAAATTTGGAAGGATGATGGATTCTTGGAGGAAGTGTTTGTTAAATGATCATGTTTGCAATACTTCAGAGGGAGGGCAAAATGTTAGAGCAAAAGCGAGGAGGCTGTGGTAGGGCAAAACAGAAGAGTTTGAAAAGTCACAGAGCATAATGGATTGTATTCTGTGGTGGGATGACCTTGGCGAGCAGCCAGAACCACACCTAGCCACTCATTCACTCACCCTCCTCAATAGGATGGGGAGGTGGGGGAGAAAGTAGGATGAAAAACCTTGTGAGTCGAGGTAAAGATTGGGAAACTGCTTAACAGTTACTGTCGTGGGCAAAACAAACTCATTTTGGGAAAAAATAATGTAACTTATTGTCAGTTAAAACAGATTTGGATAATAAGGAACAAAGAGAGAGAAAGAGAGAAAAAAAATATTTCCCCACCCCTTTCACAAGTTTAACTTCACTCCTTTTTTCCCAACTCCTTTACCTCTCCTCAAGCAGTGCAAGGGGATGAGAAATGGTGGGGCTCAGGTGTGTCCGAAGTTCCTCTCTGCCTCTCTTTCCCCCTCACACTTGTCCCATGCTCCAGCGTGGGTCCTTCAGGATAAACCTACTCCAGCATGGGCTTTCCATGGGTTGCAGTTCCTTCAGGAAATATCCACATGCTCCACCATGGCATCTAAGGGCTACAGGGGAATCTCTGCTCTGGCACCTGTACCACTTCCTACCCATCCTTCCTCTATGACTTTGGTGTTTGCACTACTGTTTCTCACCTTTTTTTCCTCCCACTCCTGACTACCTGTCCAGTGCTTTTGCCCTTTACTAAAAATGTTCTCCCACAGGCACTGACCAGTGCAGCTGATGGACTCAGCTGTGTCCTGTGGTGGGTCCATTGAGGAACCAGCTGGAACAAGCTGTGTCCAGCATGGGGCAGCCCCTGGTCTCTTCTTACAGTGGCAACCCCTGCAGCCCCGCCTACTGCCAAAACCTGGATACGAACATCCAATATAGTTTTTTGGGTAGAAATAGTAAGGAACAAAATGAACATGAAGGCTCGGTTAGCTTATGAACTCTTCTACAGCTGTCATGTGGAAAAAGCAATCCCGATCAAGTACAAACAAGCGGAGAAAGCTCATCCAGATTCATAGCAGAGACAACGAGAAGGCACCAACATGGAGTGGAACAAAATAGTATTAGAAGTTCTGCTCTCCAAAAAAAAATGTAAAATGAACTTATTAGATTAACTTACTAGACAAATCAAGCATTTTCACCAAATCCCTTCTTCCACAATTCCCTCTTATGGAAGCCTTAAGAACAAGAAGGCTGGAGGTATGCTACAATGACTGCCTGCCTTGCACTAAAGCTGCCTTGTCTTCTCTTGGGCTCCACTGTGTAACACTGTTTTATACTGAGCCATTATAATGCTTTTGAAGCAGGAATTGATTTCTTGTCCTCTGCTTGTACAAAGAATAGCACATTAAGGTTTTCACTGTGCGTTGGCCTTATTGATACTGCATCCTCTAATACCCTGTTTCTAAGAAGTTTTGAAATTACATGCATTTTATATAGATATAGATATAGATGATATAGACATAGATAGGAAAGTAGGAGCTTTAGTTTTTATTTGTCTTTTATCTGTGCCTTCATCATTAATGATCCCATAGGAAGACCAACTGACCTTATACTTATGCGGGTCTTACTCTTAGGCCCAGCAATATTATAACATTTCATAGAAGTCACTTAAAACCTGATGTCTTTTACAATGCCTTTCTTTCATCTCATTGTACCAACTTCTTTTTATTCTCCTTGGTGAAGACAAGCTATAAAAAAGAATTTTCTACCATATCGGTCTCTGAGCCATCATTAATTTCAGCCAGTGCCTTGCTCAAATGCCAAGACATTCTCACTCTTCCCTTTCTACTGCAAGCAACAGGGGATTCAAAGTGCCAGAGCACCCAAGAGCTAAGAGGCAGCCATAGACAGCTAAGGGGACAGGATGCATACTCTTTGGTGGTCAGTAAGATGATAACCTTTTCATAGAGGCATAATAAACTGCTAGACTCTCAAGAAGAGCAGCTTTCATCTATCACTAGAGGGACAGACAGACGTCCATGAGCATGTGTTTTCAATCCATGTGTTTTACGACATTTGGAAAGCGTATTTTACTGGGGATTGGAGAACTGCTTTATCCTAAAGCTCCTCTTCTTGATAGAGTTCTTCTTACCAGCAAAGTCCAGCCTGCCATTCCTTCCCACAGCCCTTTGAACAAAGAGTCTTTTCTGTCCTGCTTTTGCTGCAGGACTCCTAGCCCCTGACAGCCTGTGAGTCGATGCCCAGCCAAAGCAGACCACTCTCCGGCAGCCCACTGAGTTGTGGTTAACCCCAGGGCTG
The DNA here is from genome assembly GCA_013399475.1 of Chauna torquata. Lineage (NCBI taxonomy): Eukaryota > Metazoa > Chordata > Aves > Anseriformes > Anhimidae > Chauna > Chauna torquata. The sequence continues at coordinate 42,215 of VXAL01012886.1, read as the reverse complement.
GACAGTTATAGATACAGCCTACAGTCATCCCACCTCAGGCAAAGCGTCCTCTGGGGATTGTAAACTAAGCCACGTACTTCTTATTAATTCATTAATGTCTTTTACTGGTTCTCAGATCGTTGTGGTAACAAAATTACTGTGACCAAGAATGCTGTTTTATGGCAAAAAATAAAACTGGAGCTAAATTGAGTGTGACAGTGACCATAGAGAAGAATAACATTGCTAATGGAGCTTTTGCACTGCTCAGATTCCACAGACAACACTGGGATTGTAAAACAAGACTCAGTTTGATTTTATACATAGCAACAACATCAAAACTGACAGAAACAAGGGCTGCAAGATAGAAACATACCAAAATTATGCTTATGTCAGAAGAGTTTTGGATAATGAACTGAAGACAGGAGGTCTGAAGCAATATATTCAGTGCTAAGGTTAGTAGCAGCACTGTAGCGTAGCCAAAATGCTTCTCTCAGCTCCATCTTGTTTCTAGTGAGGGAGCTGCGTTGTTTCTTTGCTGATGTTAAACTCAGGAGACTTAATACCAAAAGACACCACTTTATGGAACAGTATTGTCACAAAAAGGAAAACACCGAATGATTGGCACTACATCATCACACTCAGCTCTGTCATTTCCAGAGCATGGCATAAGGGACATCAGAGCCAGGCATGTGAGGAGCCATCACTAGCAGGTGGTAAGAGTGCAGAACACTGGCCTAACTTGTAAGAAGGAGCCTCCTGCAGCAATATTGCTGGCAATGAACCAAGAAGCTGTCAGAGGTGTTTGCAGTTAGTTAACAGAAGTTATGTTAGTATCCCGGTTTGAACGAAGCCTGTTGCAATATGAAGATCTCTGTTAAGGAATTTTAAAACAGCAATTGTAATGTACATGTTCAACACAAAGACTTGTACTGGAAGATGGAAATGAGAGAAGGAAGAACTGAGATTTGGTCTAAAGCATAAGGTGCCACACAAATGCTCTCTTCATGTAACCACCTTTCATAATTCAGAGAATACTGTAAACTTGCAATAACAATTATCTAGATAATAACCAGGCAGCATTTTACATTGGAACATGGAATAAATTCTCCTTTCATTTTGACAAAGATTAAAGCAGAAAAAGATACGTCCAGCAGCAAAGAAAACTGACAAAGTTCAAATGGGTAGATAAAAAATAGAGAAATTAAAAGATTATTTTTCAATTCTTAATATTAAGCTGTCAGTATTATCATAAAAATGATAAATTCCAACTTTAATAACATCCAGTCATCCATAAACTGTGTTGGCAGTGGTGATGTTTTTTGGGAAGAACAATAATCTCAAAGATTCAAACTTGGAAGTCTTTGCAAAATTCTGCTAGCAAAAAATATCTTAAAGCCTGAAATCCAAAGGAAAAGAGAGAGAGAGAGAGAGAGAATTAAATACAGTAATCATGGTTGTGCATGCATTAGTAGAAACTAATTCAGAACACTTGTATGGTTATATAGATTGTTCAGCTCACATGAAAACTTTCCCAAGGGAGATTTCCAGCCCTTAAAATCATACACACCCTTCAGAAGAATCCCTCTCAGAATACAGTCAGACTTAAGGAGAAACCATGTAAAAATAGTGCACGATACACTGATGTAATTCATCATGAACATACACTCACTGGGAGCAAGTGGCAGCATAAGTAAAGCTGGTTGTATCATTGAACTTTTCCAGAGTTTTTTCTTGCTTGCTTGTGTGCTTGCTTTTGTTCAAACTATGAAAATAGTAAACTGGAAGGAAATGAGGACAATTCTAGAAAACTCCATTCTGGGAGAGCTAAAATTAATTTTTATTATATTTCTTTAACTTTCTAGATGTTGGGTTTTTTTTTTCCTCCTTCTGTAACTGACCAGGGTGCTGCTCTCAGGCTCTACACCTGTGTCATTATGCCTCCAGTCCTAGGCTGCCTGCCTTCTTCAGAAGATGGCACAGGAAAGTGGCCTAGGAAGCCACCTCCTGGGAGAATGAGAGCTGAGGGCACCCTGGTTAGGACGACAAGGCTGACACATTCCCGCAGAGTCATCAGTAGCCAGTGATCCTCCATATCTAGCTAGAACCAGGGATGACACTGACACAGCAGAAAGTCATCTACCTTCTTAGAAATATTTCTGCCAATGTCTTTCTAAGTACTACTTCAGGAACCTGTAGTACCTCTGTAAAAAGCATGAAGGGGCTGCTTTTGAGTGTGCTTCCCCAAATGCCTATAAAGTCATTTCATTTTCTTTAGTGAACTAATTGACCCTGTCTACTGGTGCACCAGGCCAGCAACTGGTGCACACTTACACCAAGACAGAATATGCCCCTTTATCTTTCAAGACTGAAAGAGAACTCCAAATACAGGCATAACATTTATCTTTGAAAGAGTCTCCTAGTCTTAGAAGCCAATTGCAGGATCAAAACCACAGAAGACAAGTTCATGTAAGGGCAAATTTTGGCCGTAAAATTGTGTTACGAGAAGGAAGTGCCGTTGGGAGCAATTAAGAAATCAACATCTGCCAAAAAATACACACACTTATTTTCTATTGGAAGTATAGGGAAAGAGTGATATATTAGGAACCATTTTGCAATGACAACCACTGTACCAACGTGAAAGTTTTAAAACACTCAAGAGGTCTTTCACAAACTAAATCTTATGCCCCTTGTGTCATCAGAACAAATATATGGCACACACAGGAAAAGACAGGACATATCAGAAACTGTGTGATTAGAGTAATTATGCTTAGACCACAGTTGCTGGGTGCAGTTGCATAAACATGAGGAAAACAATACTGCACAATATACAATTTCAGTTTTAAGGAGTTAGTTATAATATGTTTATAATTAAAATGTTAATGCAGTTTAAAAAATTACTTTTTTTTCTCTTAGAGAAGTTGCAGTTAAAGTTCAGATCATATAAAGAACTAACACATATTTTAACAGAAACCCTAGCAGGCAGTTAAGAGATGCGAGTTCAGTTTAGCGTTGTGTGTTACCACTGAAGTGTCCCATAGTTTTATTACTGAGTATTAGTGACTTTCTATCAGCAAGTCTTTCTCATGAAAGACAAGTTCTTTTCTGATTTGATTAGCATGACCAAGGCCTTGGTTTCACCAAGTCATAGATGCAATGGAAAGTACATAGACTACCATGATTATGAAGAACGACCTACTATCTTGACCATGTGACTTCATGAGGCTGTATGTAGTTAGAACTTGCTGACATACAAGTATTATTTTAAAATGTCCAGAGAGACTTTTCTTTATAATCTTTGATAATTTCCCATTATTGTTTAACATTTCTGTTATCATAACAAACTATGATATTACTTCTCTATATTAAATGACAGTTTCATATTGCTCTTATCATATTAAACATAAATATTCAGTTTTTCATATTACTCATAAGTATTGACATTTTATTTTAGAGTGAATTTGCCTATTTTTGATTTTACAGTATCTTTTCCTGTTACACTGCAGACGTCCACTTGTGAAATAAAAGCTTTTCATATAGAATACTTAAAAACAATGATCAATCACCAGGTAATTTTCTCCTTAATAAATAGACAGATATCTTTCAATTGCTCACTATAAACCATACCTTTTCAAACAATTAATTGCTCTCTGAATTTTTTTTGGAGCCTCATGCTATATTTTGATATCTTTCTTAAATTATGTGTACCAAATCTGAATGTCTATGAGGAGTGCAGAAGCATGAAATACTAACCTGAACGTCTCCCTACTCCTTTGTAATACTTAGCTTTGTATTTAAAAGATAAAGATTATATTAGAAGCTTCAGTCAGAGGAAAGCTCCTAGACTACACTGAACTGACTGTGCTTATCCACCGTGAGCAAGTCCATTTAGTCTTTGCTGCTCTGAAAAGTCATCAGTATTGTAACCATGACCTACTTTTTTGGTTCCTGTGAGTAAGCATTTCTCCTTTGGCCATGAAATGGAGTTGCATACCGTAGGCTAGCTCTCATCTACAAGGTGACCCAGGTCACTCCAGTCAGTTGCTTTATTTCTCACATAAGCGTGGAATAATACATAACTGAAATCAGTGATGATTTCATGTTTCTAACAAGTCATTTATGATAGTTTTAAAAGCCTGGGACCAAGAACCATTACTACAAAATGCATTTCAACAAAAGCACCTCTTCTATGACAGTAATAAATCCCAATTTACACATATATTTAATATGGGTTTAATCTATTTATATTACTTTTAAAACTTTTACTAAATGAAACCACAATGGTGTAATAATTTAAATATTTAATAGAACTTTAAATATACTGTATCATTAATATTCTATTTACTAAAGTGATTATACTATGTTAATATGAATAGATCTATTTTTCACGAGCCAATGCTGACTATTGTTAATTCCCCCTCCCCCCCCCAATTCTTTATTAATTGACTACCAAACAATCATTTATCAAATTTATGATGACAGGTCTATGGATTATTCAGATTTTTCCATGTCCCAGTTTTGGCTTGATATGAGCTTAGTTTGGATTTTTCTCAGTGTTCCCTGATTTACTGAAAATAAATACGAGTAATTGAGACTGCTCCCAAGCCATATCTTTTAAATCTCTTGGACACAATGTATTTGAGCCAATAATTTAAAAATACCTTACATTTAGTAATTACCTTATGACATCCTGCTAAGACTCTAGTGGAAAAAAAAGTACATGTATGCCATTATATGATACAATCCCATTCTTTTATCCCAAAGATAAAATAAATAATAATTGAAATAACACTTTCAAATTTTCTGCATTATTATTCAATCCAATATTACTATTCTATTTTTCTTTGTTTCTTACATACTGTATGAAAATTCCCTTAAATTCTACTTTACTTTGCTGGACAAATACTTTGCCTTTCCCTTTTTTGTTTTGTTTTGTTTTGTTTGTTTGTTTGTTTCAATAGTTTCATTCATGGTATATGCTTCACAAAAGAAGAGTCATTTTCTCTAAATCCTGTCTCTTCATTTATAACCATTGCTATCAAATTCAGCTTAGATAATTCCGTTTCCTCTCTTCACCAGGTCATTATGCTTATGAGTTTTGTTTTTTTTTTAAATCAACTTAGCCTTTTTTTCCCAGGTTGTGGTTTCTGAGGACTTCAGTAAAGTTTTCTTTTGCATTTTCAGTTATGAATCATATATTTCTGTTTAAATTTTCTTTTGGATGATTTGACTCATAATTAATTTCAGCTTTGTGAAATTAAAGTCCCTTAAGGCATTACGTATTTATTTATATGAGGTCATTTGCCTCAATACTTTCGCAATCTTTGTAATCTAAATATCTGCTAAATTTTAACCTTGGTATTGATTTATTCCTGTCTGACAATATGGGAAGTAATAGAATTCCCCATATAAACGGCAACTGTTTCATTTAAAAAAATATCACCTATCATTTCCAAAAATTGTGAAGTTCTAATATAGCCAACAAGACAGCACAAGTATCTACTCAAATTGAATTCCACCATGGTAATGTAGGTTTTACGTTCAGTGTGTAGCTCTACCTTCAGGTGTAATTTGCCAAATAATACAATCTGCCACCTAAATGACCATATTCTGTGCTATCTGTTGAAATGCTCGTCCTGAGTAATCAGTGAAATGAAAGAAATAGACAACGTATCTTTCTCTTCTGCTAAGAGATCAGAGCTCATGGTTTTTAATATCTTAGTCACGCAAGGCTTCTCATGAGATCTGATTAACACCACAAGACAAATTTGACCCTTCCCTTTTGCTGTCAGCATAACACTTTTCTGCCTTATGCATCAATTTGTTCCCTCTGGAAAGGGAGATCTTGTTTCTGCTGAGCTGTGAATGGATTCAGACCACATAAATTCCGTCAAAGCTCAAACTGAGGGTGAATTCAGGCATATAAGTTTCAGGATGCAGAAGTCTCGAGCACCTAAAATTATTAACAACTTTTGGGGCCATAACACAGAGTTTCTTAAATGGGATCATAAAGTGCTTTGCACTGGGGAGCATGTCTAACCCCTGATGAAAGATGGTTGAATTTAATTTAAATTCCCACTTGGGAACAATCCAGTAGGTATGCTGAAAATCCTAGTTCCCTTGGACAGACTGAGTCCATTGCAAAGCTCACCCATTTAGATTATGAAACAGATACGGAACAATACAGAGACAGTTACCTAGGAGCAGTGACCTACTCATGAGAGCATTTGCTCACAGGATTTTACATTCGCCTTAGCCTTAGGTGGTTTGAATCCACTTCTTCAAAGAGCGAGGTGGTAACTGCCAGACTAGAAATATCCCAATTTCAATTTTAACACTGGGAAAGAACCATTTAAAGCCAGAAATATGATAACTGAGAAGCAGAAGACTTAAGAGGATCTTGACTCTAGGTGGATCAAGGATCAATGTTGATTTTGTTGCTCTAGGCACTGAAGTAAGATCAGCACAGGAGAGCATGTGGGATCATCCCTGTGTGCCTCAGTTTATCTAAAAGAGAGTGAGGAATGTGTGATGGATGTGGGGTTACTCCATTATACATGATGAGCATCACAGCTTTCTATGGCTGGTTACTAATTCCACAGACACACGACGTCTTTTACACTAAATTACACTAGAACTTTTTTTATAGCTGTTTTATCACGCTGTTGCCTGTTCAGCTGTAGAGCACAGCCCGGGGCTAGAAGCATTTAGTCATTGGGGTCTGAGACAAAGAGAACAAAATGTTGTCCCTTGAAGGAGTTAATTTAAAGTTATCAAAAGACACCAAAACTACATGGATGGGGCTGACCAGCAACATCCTAAACTTCCCACCATGTAAGGCAGTGTGACACTGCCAAATTGTGATCCCACACAGAAACACATCACTGCCTGAAACACAGAGGCATTCCTCCTGCCAGGGACTCCCACCGAGTCTCCCCATCTGTGTCTGTCACAGACATGCTTTATGACCACAAACTGGACTGTGATACACATCTCCTCCCGCCTCCCTGTAAGACAAGGAGAAATGACATAACGGGGTGCTAAAACCCCCAACACAGCTGGGAAAGTGTTCTTCAGACCAAGGAAGACAATATCACACATACTCCAAGGATTCAGTCCAAAGCCTTGGAATAATTCAAGCGCATGTTATGTTTTCCTGGACCCAGAATGACTCCTAAACTCAACCACTTAAAGACATGACAGCACAAACACCTCTGGGGCAAACAAACACTCATATAAATGCATACTTACAATTTCCTTTTCCCTAGCTATACTTTTGGATGGAATTTGAGATAAGAATTTCTAAAGGAGATGGTGAAAAATGTCAAAAAAAAAAAAAAACCCTCTGTTTTTATTGAAATGAGCATTGAAAGATCTTTTCTTTGGTATTCAAAAGCTTGGTTAGTGACACTTAAAATAAGACTATAGCTGACCTTGGAAATTAAACCATCGGTGAAAACCTGTGTTAGTAAGGGAATGGACTACATGCAATGATAGAAGAAAGAAATATATAAGAAGAATATTGAAAATGGTAGCCTGACCATGATATAATGAGGCTTTGTATGTATTAACAAGGAGAGAACACTCTTTGGTAATAAAATAATAAGACTAAAATTTACCTGATAAACAAGGCTTTGAGAACGAGAGAAACCCACATCGCAAAGCGTGTGTCAGATTCATTGCTGTGTTTCAAAACATAGCAAATGAAAGGAAAGGACTGAGACTGATTAGAGCTATATGGCATTTTTATTTATAACTTTTAACACGATGTATACTGTGTTAAATTTTTTTGTGCCCACTAAAATGAGAGTCTACAATTTACCATCTAAAGCTATTCTCATTGAATTCAGCCTACTGAGAAATGCAAACATTGGCGCATATGTGGTAATTAAGTACAGATGTGATTATTTGACAAATAATCATAACAAATAATTGTCACTTCCTTGTTTAGAAACCACTAATTTAAAACATGTGTGTGCTGACCTAACCTCTCTAGTGCACCCTCTTCTAATGTGGGGAGAGAAGAGGGAGAGGGGTTCAAGCTGTTATCTTTTCTACATGAAAACTAACCTTTTGTTCTCTGGTTCTAACTTTGTTTCATGTAGTTACTCTTCTCAGAAGCATGTTTCACTGGCTTCTGTTTTGCAACACTTGTCATAAAAAGCCACTTTAAGAGAGCGGATGGGAGGACAGAGGCACAAGACACAGCATGCTGTGATACTGTTTCTTCCAGATATACCAGTGACATTTACATTACTAGAGTGCTTCATTCTTCCCTACATGAGGAATATACAGATATCTTTACAGTCAGAATAACGTTAGCTCAGATTAAGGCAACAACTACACTGAGCAATATTTCATGCGTGAGAACATGGGTGCCTCATGTCAGGCTTTGTACTAAATACAATCAACAAAACAGCTATTAACTGGGCATACAAGATTGCCCAGGACAGACTGGGGGCTTCCTACCCCTATTGTTGGAGAATTATTGCGTTGGGGTTATAACATGGCTGTAGAAAGCAATCAGCCATAGAAACCTGCAGGTACAAGGAACTTACAGCAACACACACAAGAAGAAATTAAACATTTCAGAGAGAGTGAGCCTCAGACTACCTTTTCCCTTAGCACATAAAACAACCCCAAGCTTTTGGTTTCTTCATCATCCAGACATGAACCTGGTATTGGCATTTAATAACACCTCCTATCTTCAAAAGAGCCACATGAAATTTAGTTGTTCAAATATGATAAATAAAGAATTTTAATTTGCCCATTCACATTAGTAAAATCAAAGGTAATTTCACGTCAGTTACTGATGTTATACCAAGGATAAACAAACAGTGTCAGCAGTAATGATTAAAATGGTATATTCCTAAGGTTTTACATATCATGTAACAGTGTTTACTTTGAAGTATATTGTTTATCTGTACGGAAAAATGTTAAACCCAGTCTTCAAACAATTTAATTTAGGTTCTCAGTCAAGTGCTGGTGTGGAGTCTTTAGGAAAAAAGAGCAAGACTCTTGGTGAGTGTTTATGTAAAAAAGTGCTGTTTATGTTTCAGCTTCCCCTCAGAATCTGTAGTGTAATGTGTCCAGAAAGTGACCAACAAAGTCATATAAATTGATTATCATGAATGCCATTTCAATTAATTATTAAAACTTTCTGTCATATCACCATTGTGAAAAATGGAGATAAAAGAGGTCTTGTTTAATCAGAGCTTGTGGACTTTTCTACTTTCAGCTTCTCTCTTTTTTGTAGATATTTCATATAACAACAACAAAAACAACAAAAATTTGATAAGTGATCAAGTTTGAAATCAACCTGTATTGCATTTATATCAGTGAAGATCTTGTTTAACCATTCAGTTGAAGCAAGGCTACTTTCTAGGCCTTATCAGCCTTACGCTTGCTAGAAAAGGTGCAGTGAGGACATAATATAGTCCCTTCAGAAGAATTCTGCTCTCTGGGCAAAAGAAAGGTGACCAGGAAGGAAACAGTATTCACTGTGGTAGCAGTAGTGAGAGAGGTGTGTTCCTGGGCCACATGGTGCTCCTGTCCTGCAGTGAGGAAAAGTGATGCTTTGCTCTGCCTCTTCTTGTGCTCCACAGGCAGCTGGTATCCCTGCAGACACTGCCAAGGCCTGCCCTTGCTGGTGATATCACTGCTGTTCTCCATGCAGAGAAGAGGACTCATGGCTACAGCAGTGATGCAAGGTGGGTGCACCCCACAACCACAGTGCCATGAATATTCTTGCTGGGAAGGTATGAGTACATACCCCAGATTCCTCCCTGTCCACATCTCTAGGTTGTCTTCAAAAGAAAACTAAAGTAAGTAGGAAGATGATAACACAGTTTTCATCTTGGCTTTAAGTCAGAACAGCAATCCCAGATGCCTGACCACATGTAGGACCAGAGCACTACAGAACCATCCACCTTGGAAGGGACTAGAGATCATATCACAGCCTCTTCTCCCCTACGTGCCATTGCAATGGCACTGTCTTCCTCACTTCACTCCATCTTTTTCTCTCTCCCACTCTGTTTTTTTCCTCCCACGTCTCTGCACTCACCCCATGGCGCAACCCCAGAAGCCCACCCCAGGAGAGGCAGTGAAAGCCCAGGTGGACACATCAGGTTACAACCTCAGCTGTGAAACTGAGCCAGACCCACAAAGCCAGTGTGGGTTGTCCCAGCAGTTCTGACCACCCACCAAGACCAAACAGCTGCTTTGGCTCCCAGGATCAGGAGTAAGCCACGATTACCTCACCTGCTACTGCCTCACCTCTCCTCCCTTCTCACCTCTGTCCTTTGTATCAAAAAAGAAAGAGACTAAAAACAACCCTCTGTTTCAGAGTGATTAATACAAAAGTTACCAGCAGGAACAGCTTATTCTTCTCTTCTAACAGGGATGCTTCCAAGATTAAGAGCCCCTAACCAATATCTCTGACAAAAAAGACTAGGGAGACTCCCAAATAGATTTGATTTGCATAATCAGTCAGTTTCATAAAACTTCAGCTTCAAAAATCCATATGTTTTGTACTTTATTGTGTTTTTTTTCTTTCTTCACAGTTTAATCGATATGTTTTCAGTGTTTGGCATGAATATTGCAGTCTACTTACCATAGAAATTAGCAATTCAATTCTGTGTACTCAAGTCCCTGAGCTACTTATAACTGTTGTACAATGACATGGTCAGGTTAACACCTTTGTGTCCCTGGATCCATTTACTCTATCAAAATTAATACCGGAGTTTGTTACCATAAAAATTTTACATGTTTTTTAAATATGCCATTTAAATGGACCCATCTAAAGGAGATATTTTGGCCTCACTTTATTCTACAAAGAGAGTTTCATTTTCTCAATGAAGTAGATGAAGTTTCCCCAAAAAGAAATTTCAAATGGAAAAAAAAACAAAGTATATATTTAAAGCTAAATCTGTGATTTTTCTGGATTTCTCCCTGTGTAACCACAAAGAATTAGTTCTGGTATCAGGATAACCAGATCAATATAATTTCATTAAATTAGAAAGAAAAGAAACAGAAAACAACCCTGTACTGAAGTCAGAAGAAGAAAAGCAGCGTTGACGTGGCATGGCTGTCTTCCCCAGCTCCCCTTGGTGTTTGGTCTCATTGAACTAAGACTCCTGTTGTTCCTGTGTATGGCTGGGGTCAGAGAAAGAAATGATCTGCATCCTGATGCAACTGGAGAGAAGAATTCCAGTGCTAAGGTCAACTTCCCCTTGCCCTGCGAAAGATAAGAACAAGAGGAAGCAGGCGGTAGCTGACAGATATAGTGAAAAATAAATTTAAAAAAGGATAAATTTACTTTTTTGTTCCACCTGCTTAGGAGAAAGAAAAGTGTAAACTCCATAGTGTCAACAGGAGAAGTGGATTCATTTAATTTGTTGGCATACCCTTGACTATGCCACTGGGAAGAACTGTTCTAGGGGTGAGTGTCAAAAGGGCACCAGGCAAGCACACAGGATTCAGTGAAAAGGTAAAACTCAGAAAAATTTCCCAGCTTTTCTGACAGCACTGCAGTCAAGAAAGCTGACTTGCTAGGGTACATCAACCTGATGTGAAATATTTTTTCAATGTCCTTGATTAACTGTGTAGAATCAATCTTTACTGTATATAACTTTCATACACCTGCTCTGGCTTTGAGAGAATGATATGATGGGATAGTAATCCAGAAAAAATATTGGTGAGCACTTTACTCATAACTTTCACTAACTAATTATACTGCTCAGCCAAACCTGATTCTCACTAGCTTTCCTCAATCTATCTCCCCAGCTGATCTTTGGAAGGAAGATGAAATATGAGATGTTCCTTTCACCCTCAGTCTCGCTGAAGCAGTCAGCAGTTCAAGCTGTCTCTTTTTTTCCTGCCTCCTACCATCCAGCTACAGGTTAGTCTCAGAAAACAAAGCAAAATACAGAACATCACCACTGCAAAGAAAGAAAAAAAAGAAAAAAAGAAAAGAAAAAAATGCCAAAAAAAAAAAAATCCTACCCAAAACACAATCAATCATACTGAAGGCTCAATGTATGTGGTTACCTTGTTATAAAAGTCTTAGCACCTTACATTTCAACAGCTCTTTCACGGTAAATCCCCTGTGTTTAACTTATTTCTTGAAAGCTCAGTTGCAATTTTTTACATTCCTTTAGACTGGGTTCACTCTACAAGTGAAAGAGCTCATTTACACTTCCTCTTACAGGTCAGAAGCAATAGGCCTGCAGAAATTTATTCATCTTAGCTCATCCATGGAACAAGAAAAACCTTACTGAAGAACCTGTGTAACAAAACATCGGCGTACAGAACAGCTATGTTGTCTGATAGACATTTCCTTTAGTGGAGGTTTCTTTTACAAATTCCTGTAGAAATTACCAGAACTTAATTTTGTAGATGTGTCTTTTATACTTTAAGAAATTTGTGTCTTTCACACACACACATACACACACACACAAAAAAAACCCTTAATGTTTGAAAACTTGATTTTACAGAAATACTTAAGTATATCACATTTTTAATAGCTTTTGAGTGAACATTTTAGTTATTTGAGGATTTAATTATTTTTCTTTATTTGTAAATTGGTCAGAATGTGATCTCAGTGTATGTAGTGCATTAGTTACATCAAAATGCTTTCTGTGTGGCTTTGGGAAAGTTATTCTCATTAGTAACAGATGAGTAACAGCTGAATAACAGCAAGGATTCCTCACCAACAGCATCCAAAATCCTACTGAAATAAAGATATCTTAATGCTTACTTATTTTCTGTATCTATAAGGCTATTTTCCACCCTTACAGAGAGAAATAATGTCGATTCAACAATTTCAGAGTAAATTGGGTAAGAAACATGTGCAGGAAACTACAGAAAGTAGGTTGAAAAAATATTGAAAATTGAATATTGAGTATAGTCAATTATGATTTATCATCAAAACATTTTAATTTAGGCAGAAATAATGAAGAAAACAAAACCAACATGTCTAACAGCTCTGCAGAAACTGTTATGGATGTTATGGTGAAGTACAAGCTGAACATGACAAGAAAATATCACGTTGTTCCTTCCAGAAAAAAAATGTAGAACAGCTGGAGAGACTTCAGAGAAAAGTGACAAAGACAATCAGAATCTTGAAAAAGTCTTCAGTGAGGAAGGGCTGAAAGGAATAGAATTGCTCAGTCTAAGGAAGAGGAGAATGGTATGTATTCCATTGTATGTCCAGTATGTAGATCATCATTACAAGAGAAACAATTATTTCATTGAAGGTTCTGTCATTAGCTATGGCCACAGTGAATAGGAAAAGATGATGAAGCAAAGAAATCAAGGAAGTTATTCAAATCTTTTCTAAGGTGAACAATAATGAAATATCAGAGTAGCTTGTCTAGAGAGAGGCTTGGGAGGGTCCACTACTGGGGGCTTTAAGGGCTGTTTGTAAGGTATCTCTCAGCAGTGACACAGGTAGACGTGAATCTGCCATGCTGCAAGAGGTTTCCTTGAGATTCTGTGGTAGCATGTTCCTCATCTGTAAAATGAATGCTGCTGACTTTCTATTTACCATGTTATGATCTGTGGTTGAAAAGCAGTAGGGTAGCATATAAGTGCTCTGAAGTATTAAGTTCTGTATAGAATTAGAGTTTTCCATCTCAAGCTCACTCATTACCATTTTCTTTGACCTTTCATTAGCTTATTGAGGGAAAGGTTACTCTGTATTTTTCAAGGTCCTCAATGGGTAGTTTTGAAAGCAGAAGAATAATGATCAAAATGACAAATAACAGAGCAAGTAATACATTGTGACCATTGAATACCCTTTCCCTTTGACAAATGTGCTTGTTTGCATGTGAATATGGGTACTGATACAAATAGAAATCATTTATCAAATCTTTCCATGGAAAGAAACCAGACTGTTTATTGAAGACAATAGGTTGCAAAATAGGTGAAGCAAACAGCTGTTTAGGATTCCACCTATGCTTACAAACTGTGTTCAGGGTTCGATCAACTCTACCATGTGATATGCAGGTGGTTCACCACTGGTGCAGGCGCTGTTCAGCACTGAATTACATTAGGAAAACACAGGTAAAGGTCATCAATATACATCATCTCATTAAGATGATTAGGGGCTGAGATATATTTTCTCCCACTAACCTGCTGGTTTTATTGAAGTTATATACTCACAAACTTGTCACTTTATGGAAGTGCAGCATTCCTTTCATCATGTATTACAGTGCTAAGGTCAGTTCTGGTTCACTAAGCCAGAGGAAAATCTATCATTTCTGTATCTAAGAGCCACAGTGAAGTGTGTCATTTTTGGCTCCCTTTTTCTGATGTCTTCAGCCTTCTGTAAGACTCTTATTCCTATTTCTCTTATCAGCTCTTGTTTAGCTCATGTTTCTCTTGGGCTGAGATGCTCTTCACTCTGTCATTACCTTCACTGTCCTCCCACAGAATAGCCATTCCTGGGCAGCTTTTCATCTCTCTGTCTCTCTTTAACTTGAGCTGTTGGTAATTTATAAATGTGATAGCTGCTTTCAACAGAACTGAACTACTGGGCATAGCACAGCATGTGTTGGGAGACATCTACAGGCTGATTCCTGCCACAGAAAGTTAATGGAGATGAACTGCTAGGCAAGTCAAAAACATCTCAGTCACAACTATATTAACTTCCTTTTTTCTTTTATCTGTCAATCTTGAAAAATCATGTCCTCACTCCAAAAACAAATACAATAAATCCTCAATTCCACATGACATATGTGCAATTACCAATAACTGCTTATTACTTTTAAAATGGCTAGAAGGCAGTTTTGGCAAGTATTTGATCTCAGAACAATAAACATTTTTCAACAGTAACAGTATGGCTCTTATTTCTGAAGATCTTTGATCATTTGGATGTCATTTGGCAAAGCAAAAAAAATATTTGAAATACCAAGGCAATATGTTTTATATACAGTGTTCTGATATCATAGCCATGAGGTAAGCAATAGGCAAGTTTTACATAGTAGTTGTTGAAGTTGTTATATGTATATATATAGTTGTTATATATTAAGAAAGAAATGAAGGCCTGCTTAAGAGGGAAAGTGTATAGGTAAATCTACCTGACAACTCAATTTCCCATATATAAAATGAGTATATATCTTCTAATCTTATGAGGATGTCATCAAGAACAGTAAGGCACTGCGAATCAGATCTTCAAAGAAATGCAGGTTTCCAGTTCCTATTGAACCCAGAAACACTGAGAAAAAGATTAGCTCTAATTAGCCTATAAAAACATGAAGATACATAAATGTATTCAGTTTTCCATATTTAACATTTGAATGAAAAGATTTAATGAGACATAGACAAGTTTGTAAGTCTTCCATCTGGAAAAGTCCCGTGGCTTCCATACCACTCAATGGAAGTAAAACCTATCTGTCAGTATGGTCTGCATCACCTATAAAACAGCTTTGCTGGAAGGAATGTACAGCTGTCATTACAAAATGTTTAGTTTACTTGTTCTCCAGTTCCCATATCCTTTGGTCATATGTAAATTCAGCCATGACTGCTGAGACCTCCCTTAGTTGGGAGAGTAGACAAGGCAATTTCCTAATTCAAGATCTTCAGCCACATATTCCCAGTAGTTGAGAATATAATGAGCTTCAGTCCTAAAACAGGAGTAGATGAAGCAACACCCACTTCCACAAAAAAAGTATTTGGTCTGTGGCTCCTGGACTATCTGCTCGTAGCTGTAGTTTACACTTAACAGCCAAGAACCTATTTATAGAGATGAAGGTTGTCTCATAATGAAATTTTCAGTAGAAGCCTTAGTTTGTTGGGTTTTAGATACTTGATAGTACCCTGAAAACTAGTAACCATCATAAAAAGCAAAGTTGTGTCTATAAAACCAAGTCGATCTGTCTTATTCTCCCCTCTGACATTTCGTACCCAGATTTCGGCAGCAGCTCAGCTGCATGGGTGCCAAACATATAGCATAGACAAGGTTTGTGTGCTTTCAACAGATGTTCACAACAATATTCCTAGTGCTTATGCAGCTGAGTTGTTGCCAGCATGTCATTACACATTTTCCAGCTTAGATAATATTTTCCGGAACATTGATTTCTTTTTCTTCAAATGTCCCATGCATTCAAATGGCTCCATGCAGGTGAAACAGTTTTCCCACATGAGGCTGAAGGATGTGGGTTTTAGGCTGGAAGCCCTTCGTGGGATACAGACATCTCCTTCCTGTAACTATATTTGCTTAAACTGCTGACTAATGCCAAGGTTATTTCCTTGTATCCCATCTTCACAAAGAATGAACTCTGCTAAAAAGTGACCAAAGGGATGGAAAGCTGATAAGTACTGGAGAAGTGAAAAGGAGCTTTGGGGGAAAAACCCTTAGTAGACTCTGGGGCACTCTATTAAGACTTCTGCAGCAGAAAGTTTGTGAAACACATTACGATTTGTTTGAGCTCTGTTAAAAACATAATACCATATTCCCATCTGAATCTATACTAGGCCTGGAAGAAAAATACTAAGTACAAATTAATTTTTAGTTTGTAGTTAAAGACTCTAGTTAACTAAAATAAAATACTGTATTCTGTATTTTTTCCAGAAACACAGCAGAACATTTTTTTAAAAGCCAAAGTTGTACTAATATTTGATGCAGTGCTCGTCATAGAGGCTTCCAATCATAGTGAACAACCATAGTGAACTGGCTTCCAACTAGTGTTTGTTCACTTCTCATAATTGTTCACATCCCTCTCTGGAATACTTAGACTTTCAATTTGTTTTCCTAACAGTTCTTGCTGAAATTCAACAAATTTATTCTAAAGACAAAAAGATCAAAGAAATTTTCCTTATGTTTGGAGTGAAGAGTGGGTTCGGTGGTGAGTTGGTGATATTCTTCAGTTCCTCCAAAAATATAATTCACAGTCTCACACCAAACTTTAGAAAGTTGTTTTAGTAATGAAATTCAACCTGTACATCCAAATGTATTCCTCCCTAACAGTGACTTGTGCTAGGCAGATTATAAGAACGTCACTAAAGTGTGGTCAGTTTTTAATATAACAGCAATTTCTATGTTAAAGCTATTTAGCTGTGCTATACACTTATATTACAACCACAGATATAATGAAGCTATTCCTCAGTCTCAGGCTTTTCAGTCAGCACACAGTTCTTCTGAAGTTACTGGAAAATAGCTAACTTTTGTAGACGTGAAGACCTCAATTGGTAGATGAAGCCATATTCATTATTTATTTGGCTGAGAGTCCAGAAAGTGACAGCTCTCTAACAGTCATGTAGCAATATAAGAGGAGCAAAGCAGGAAGAAAACCAGTACAAGAACTAAGATGCCATTTCTGAGCAGCCGGATTCCCTGGCAATAGGTGACAGTGTCAGAAGAACCATTCACAAGCTGGGAGATGCTCTTCATTCAACTGTCATAATAATTCTAAAGGTAGATTTTTTTTCTCTAAATCTTCACATATGAGATTTAGGAAAGAATTTCTTTTTTTTTTTTTTACGTCTGTAAATAATTTACCGCCTTGAGCACATCACAAAATATGATGCAATCTGCTGTGGTTCAGAAATTCAGAACAGGGAATTATCATATATTGCATTTCAAAGTTAACATTTCAGCAGCCATTAATTACAGTGTTTCCTAATAGCACAGAAACTGCACTTCTCAGAGGATCACTTGTCTTCTGAACATCACAATGTTAAACTAAATGAGAGATTAGGTTGCCAAAATGTTCTGTCAAACCACAATACACAGCTATGGAAAGGACAAGTGAAAGAAAGTCTACATCAGACTGAAGGAAATCATTGTAGGGTCAGTCAAGTGCTAGCCAAAGTCAGCTCTGCTTATGTTAGTTTTGCACCTCACAAGAAAAGTATCTAACAGACCACTGAGCAACAACAGCGCTTGGTGTAGCTCTGTCTTCTCCTGCAACAAAGGTGGTAGTCTGGCACTGTACCGTGGAGGTCATGCCGACAGTCTGGATCCAGAAGCTGTTAGCCTGAAGCTTTCTGGTTGCTAGGTTAGTTAGATCTAGTTACCTTGCATTTTTTCACAAAATATTGCAAATAGTCACTATCAAAGGCTAAGGTTAAAAATTTTTATCTTCAATCTTACTATCATATTAAGGTGCTAACATAGCATATTATGTTTTCTAAGCTGGCTCCCTGACTCACTGTTGTGGGTTAACCCCAATTGGAAGTCAGCACCACCCAGCCACTCGAGTCACTTTCCTCTAGTGGGATGGGGAAGAGAATCAGAAAGGTAAAAGTGAGAAAACTCATGGTTTGAGATAAAGGCAGTTTAATAGGTAAAGCAAAAGCTGTGCATGCAAGCAAAGAAAAATAAGGAATTAATTCACTTTTTCGCATTGGTAGGTAGATGTTCAGCCACTTCCAGGAAAGCAGGGCTCCATCTCATGTAATGGTTACTTGCGAAGACAAACACCATCTCTCCAAACACACACACCCTCGTCGCCCTCCGTCCATCTTTTATTGCTGAGCACTACATCATGTGGTATGGGATATCCCTTCAGTCTATTTGGGTCAGCTGTATTGGCTGTGTCACCTCCCAGCTTCTTGGGCACCCTCAGCCTCCTCATTGGCAGGGTGGTATGAGAAGCTGAAAAGTCCTTGGTGCAGTGCAAGCCCTGCTCAGCAACAGATAAAACACTAGTGTGTTATCAACAGTTTTCATCACAAATCCAAAACATAGCACCATACACACTACTATGAAGAAAATTAACTCTATCCCAGCCATAAAACAGCACACTCCCTCTTCACAACAGTGAAAGCTATCATCTTTTGTTTTTTTCCAAGATAAATGTTTGCATCTGACAGTACAAGACATGGTCTTAGAGGTGCCTCTATGCCTCATCTGTCTCCTTCATCAGCTATAAAAAAAGGTTGAGCCTCCATCAAATAATTACTTTTCTGAGGAGAAGTAAAGAGGTACAGCAGACCTCTTCTTCAAAAGGTTTTCTTTTGTCAGCCATTGAGTATTGATATGGTGTAAATGGCTATAACAGACCAGGGTAACGTGCCATCCTGCACAATCTGATAACACAGTCTGTCCCTCCTACCCAAATGACAAGGTTACACTTCTGCAGCAGCGCTGATCATTGGCACGCTGATGATCTAGCAGCTCTGTATGTTACCTCAAGTGCTGTACAAATTGCTTTCCTGAACATCCATGTCAGTGGGTGTTATGAATCAGTTTCCAACCACTAAACTATTTATCCCATCACCTCCTACATCCTTTCCTCACAAGAAGACCTCACTCCACATCACTCCGTATCCCCCTCCAAAAAGTTCCCTGCCTTTCACAACCTCCCACTGTGTCCTTTTCACTTGACTAGCAAAAGCAACCCCCGTTTCCCCAAAACCATGGTCTTTCACTTCACCTGCATTGTCCCTGCCCTGTGTCCCTGAGGGAAATGTGGATCATAGGACTGGAGGAGGGAGGGTGTCCCCAAAGCAGACACTATGAGCAGAATAGGTTAAATATCATATAAGTTATCAACAGTCGAATGAACAGCATTGGATATCACCATCTGCAATAACTGCTTGTGTGCATCACTTTGTAGCACAGGTCATCCCAGCTTTGGAGTAGAGTCCCGAATAGAGGAAGAAGCCACAGCCCAGAGTATGTAGAAAACTGCTAGAGAAAAATCTACTCCTTAAGTAAAAAGCCCCAAGCAGATGAGGATGTTGCTTTGCCAGGATGACAAAATGACTGCATACAGTGAGATCATGCATAAAGGAAATCTGCAAGGAGGTACCGAGAGGGGCCGCACTTACTGGGACGGGGGCTACATCTGTCAAAGTAAACTTAGTTGCAACAGGGAATGTTCCCAGGCATGGGGACTTGGTTACCTTTTCTATTAAATTATTAGAATGGTTCTTGGTCCTTTTTTGGCCTCCCGAAGAATTTGCTTTTCTGACTCCCATGCACAGCCTAGGAGTCCTCATGGGTCTTGGGTCAATCCCACCAGGCAGCTGTCCTGCAAGCAGCCACCTTGTTTCAGGGGGTGGCAGAGTATAATAGTGAGGATAAGGGCTGTTCCATGCCAGGCATTTACAGTGCCAGAGAATGGACATGGACACATTTAATTTAATTGTACTGATGTAGCCGGAGTAGCTGAGAAACCCATGGACTGCAGCTATAGCACAAGCTGATGGAAGCAAGCCAGGAAAGCTGCCATGGGCAGAAAGCCCAGCTGAACAACAGGAGACAGGGATGCATCCTGCTGCATCCAGGACTCGGGCTGCTCTCACTTTCCTCCAAGGCTGAACAGCCTCAATCAATTACAGGCCTCCCTCCTTTTGCTGCAGCCTCAACAAGCCTACCCCAAATGATCTCCTGAAAGTAGTATTTCCTGTGCACTGAAGATTTGCCCCAGAATGTTGTAACTCTATGCAGCACTGCCACATTCACTTTAAAGGGTTTCATGCATCACCAGTGTACCACAGCGTGGGAACTCTACTTCATGTATCATTAATCCTGCCTTGGGATAGGAAAATGGACTAGGTGACCTTTCAATATCTTTCCTAGCCCTTTCTTCTATGATAAATACAGACTCAGGACACAAACTTTCCATTTTCTTTTTTTTTTTTTTTCTATCTTTCTCTTTCTTTCTTTCTTTCTCTTTCTTTCTTTCTTACTTTCTTTTTTCTCTTTCTTTCTTTATTTATTTCTTTTTTCTCTTTCTTCCTTTCTTTCTTCCTTTCATTCTTTCTTTCTTTCTTTCTTCCTTTCTTCCTTCCTTTCTTTCTTCCTTCCTTCCTTTCTTTCTTTCTTTCTTCCTTTCTTTCTTCCTTCCTTTCTTTCTTCCTTCCTTTCTTCCTTCCTTCCTTTCTTCCTTCCTTTCTTTCTTCCTTCCTT
>VXAL01012886.1:0-21314 GCA_013399475.1 Chauna torquata | reverse complement strand
TCTTTTTCTTTCTTTCTTTCTTTCTTTCTTTCTTTCTTTCTTTCTTTCTTTCTTTCTTTCTTTCTTTCTTTCTTTCTTTTTCTTTCTTTCATCATTCCACAACTTTTATACTTCACCAAAAAGAAAGAAAACATTTAAGGAAATAATCCAAGCCATGTTCACTTAGTGCCTGAGAAAATATATGGGTCTGCCAAGCTCTGAGACCAATCAAGGAAGCCAATTTTAAATTCTGTGGACCTCCCATGAGAATGTTCTGTTAATATTTATATCTCTGCTCTGATTTGGGTAATTGCCCAACCTCCTCAGCTGAACTCATCCACTAACCCAGTTTCAGAAGAAAAAAGACAGTTGTTTCTCCCTTGTGAAAACTGCACCACAGGGCATTCAGTCCACTTTCAAGTCTCAAGCAGTAGCCACCAAATCTAAAGGATGTATATGTGTGACTGATCTTTTGTGTCAGGAGACTTGGGGTTCTGTTGTGCTGATGCTTGCTAAGTGAGAATTCCAGTGATACCCTTAGTAGTGTAACAATTTAATTATGCTTTCATATCTAAATTTTGAGACATAATCGCTGAGTATACAAACATAGATACTTCCCTTGAGGGCTTTCTGCTGGGTAGCATGACCAGGGTGCACTTTCTCAGCCAGGGTATGTTGTATCTATCATTAGAACAAAATTGCTTCTACTACTGCTTCTCCAGCTGTCAATCTAGGCATTTCTATTATGAAAACATGGGAGACAAATCGCAATATAGGAAGAAGAAGCTGGTAGAAGACATGTTTCTAGGTTCATCATTAATTTTCAGCCACGGTCTATCTGTCTGCATTGTACAGGTATATTATAGATTTAAAAAGATTATAAAAACTTTTGAACTTGCAAATAGAAAGACCAGATAGATTCAAACTATTTAGAGTTATCAGTGACACAAAAGAGCATGTCAACATGAGCTTTATTAACAGCTATACGTAAAATAAAAACATCATAATAGTCACGGCCAGTGAACAAACATCAGAAAGCCAACAAACTATAATTCTACTACATGGATATTGATGAAAGCCAACTCAAAGAAAAGATGGAACATGTTATTTATCTGAGAGTACTATTTTAGGCCTTCTTTAACTATCTTTTCAGGATGGATCTGCTTGTGGAAGGCAGAACTGATTATGTTTGCTCTTGCTCAGCTTTAAGCAATAGACTCCTGACTTCTCCAATTCCCTCAGCTTCTCCAGAGTTATGTTGCTTAAAAGCAAGCATTTCTTTTCAAGTTATATTGTAACACAAGCAAAAGAGCAGTCAAAGGTCCATTATGAAAAACGAAAGAATATGCTTCATAAATCAAAGGCTTTGTAGGTAAATGGAAGGAAGTTGCTTCTCTTTGTTCACATACAAAAACCCTACAATTGCAGAAAAATGGTTTTCATGCCCTAACTACTGACTTTCTTAAACTTTGGAATTACCACAAACTTTCTTGATCTAAAATATTTATAGAACAAATGCAGTAAATCCCAGGAGAAAGAGTTCTTACACATCCAAGTTGGTGAAAAACTTCTGTACAAGTTGACTGAGTTTTTCCCAACAAGAGCACCACGATCACATCACAATCTTTAACCGCAGCATAATTGAAACTATAAATACACACTGCAAACATGGTCCAAACCTACCATGGATTTCTAGTGAGAAAATATGACATTTCATAATTTGCTATTAAGAGATTGATGGACTTCTCGTCTTTCACTTGAGAGGGATGTCCACTCATTTCTGGTAATTTGTTCTTTTTCAGTCCTAGGAATTTCATCCATATCTGACAGCCATTCCTGATAGTCTTACTCAATTAAGACTTATTGAATTCTGTTAA
Organism: Chauna torquata; assembly: GCA_013399475.1. Taxonomy (NCBI): domain Eukaryota; kingdom Metazoa; phylum Chordata; class Aves; order Anseriformes; family Anhimidae; genus Chauna; species Chauna torquata. The sequence continues at coordinate 19,458 of VXAL01012886.1, read as the reverse complement.
AAACCTCACAGCGAAAACTGCATTGCAAATCTAAAGTGGAACAGAGAAAAAAATCTTTTTTTTTTCCTTGCATCTAAGAAAAACAAACACCAAGCCATGCAAGCCATCCTGCAGTTGCAGATGTTTTTCACAGAAGAGTGAAAAATATTGTTGTCATTTAAAAGGCTGGTCTGGACTTCAGTTGTACAGAACATGATCCCACAGGTACTGCACTTAATCCTTTGATTGCTTCCCCTCAAGGAATTCCCGCCTCCAGACCCACCACCCCACCCGCATTTCCTAGCAAAGAGGTCTTGTTCATTTACGGCCGGATAGACATTACACATGACAGCCTTAAGTATCTCAACTCAAGTCAAAAAGTCAACTCACGCTAAACCCATACAGAGGCAATGGCAGGGAAACATTATCTCTAAGCATGGATTTTTTTCTAGTGCTTCAGGTCAGAAGTCCTAAAGAAAGCTTCATACTTATTAGTATCAAATTTCCTCAAGCCTGTTTCTGAGATAGAAATCTTAAGGTTTTTAAGGGTTTTCAGGAAAAATATCTTTTTGAATCCTTTGGAAAGAGCAAAATTTAGTTCAAAAATTGCCTAAATGGAACTGTTAACAAAAGCAGCTCAAAAGTCACCTTCAGAAAAGATGAAATGAAGTTTTCTTCTTCTAACATTAATTATCTGTTATATTGTGGCCCAGTGTCCCACTGGACAGTACTGTTCTGCTGTACATTGGTCTGACAAGTGGACAAGATCACTGGTTTCATTTACCTTTAATAGACAAGATGACTGAAAACTATCTGCCACTATTTCATTATAAAGCCCATTCCTTCGGGTACAGCCTTTTACATTTTTGTTCCGAGGAAAAGCAGATCAATTTCCCATCTGTCCTATCCTTTGAATTCATTCAGACATGAACCCAACCTAGGAAACATCATTGCTTAACATTAGGTGGACAACATAACAGGGAAGAAATGAATCCTTTTTTTCTTAACTGGACTTTCATAGCCACAGTGACTTTGCTTTCAGTGCGCATGAAACCTATAGCTATTTGAAAGCAATAATCCCAAGACGCAAGCTGCCTTGGGTCTGATGTTAGCTCTTCATGCCAGATCAAGGTAAGCCACCTTGTCTGAGGCTTTTGTATAGTTATGTTTTTACACAAACCTAGCTCTCCCCAGCCTTGGTGAGTCTGCACAAAAACAAAGTATTTTCCATTCGGATGAAACACAAAGTCCAGAGTCCACCTAATCACTCAGCATCAAGGAGTAGAAAAGAAGTCTGCTTCAGTCATCATCCAACTCAGACAAGCTCACACTATAAAAATATACAGAAAAGTTCACACCATAAAGCTAATGGCACTAAAACCAATGTATCCCTCCATTTCTGCTGTTTTGTTATCCCAACACAGAAATAACTAGTGAGCCACTAACTTGTGAAGGAAACCATGTGGGTTTGACATTTGCATGCACTGATACTTGCCAGAAAATGGGTCTGGCAGGAGGTCTGGGAGTCAGATATCCCCTTTGTTGTTTCCTATTGTTCAGAGTGAGGAGCTGTCTCTGCTGCACCAGCTACCTTCCTTTTGCATCATCTTCTGTTACACAGTCTTTCCAAAAAAATTACTGAGTTTCTGAAGAATTTCAGATGAGACTACCTTGCTTCTCAGACTGTGGCTGTAAGAGCTATTGCATTGGCTACAGATTTAATCATTCCAGCCTCCAAACTGTCCCTTCATGCTCATTCCTGCTATTCCACTTCCGTCATGCCAGCAGGATGTATCATTTGTTTGACCATTTAATGAGCCAGATTGATAACAAAATTATTTTTATAGCAGGCATAACTGGAGGAGCAGGAAGCTCAGGCAGGTGCAGAACTAACAGCTAGGGGTGAAATGAGGATGAAAATAACATAAATCAGATCTTTTTCTTTAATAAGTTCGCTTGTGCAAACAGCCCGTGAGTGCATTTGGCAGTGGAAAAGCTGATGGAAAAACTTCAAAAAGGAGACATCCTGGTATGGAGGTCAGGTTTGCAGCTTGTTCAACTGCAATTTTTGCACCACAGCTGAGGGGGAGTGAGCTGTCACATGGAACGGGAACCAGGGACAGAGGATGGGGATGAGGATGCAGGAGGAAAGGATTTCCTAAACCAGTCTCTGCTAAGGTATGTGCACCACTGAACTTCATCCCGTGCAGTATTTTCTCCCTTGGCTCATCCCCATCCAGCATTAGATGCTCAGGAGTGATGCAGGGCTCTGCACCTGGTGCTGAGTTGGCAGCACTTGGTGACCCAAACCTCTGCACCACAACGTCTGTTTGCAGCCTCCCAGGGAGCACAGCCCCAGCAGCCCACTGTCCGCAGGTCCCAGAGCTCCCAACACCATCCCTGAGATTGTCCTCTAAGGACATGGCAGAGTCCTTTACTGGTCAGGGCAGCAATCTGCCAAGCATGCTTGCAGGCTCTTCAGAGACTTTGCCAAGTTCAGAACTCAGTCCCCAGCAGAGTTTATAATTTCATGCAGGCAGATCACCTTCTGTCACAGAATATCTGTTCTCACTGTACAGATGCCTGTCGCCCCCTTGTCGGGTCAGTTCCTATGTCTATACAGCTCTCCTACACATAGTTAGAAATACTTTGCTGTGACAGGGCTTTCTATCCTTGCAAAGCCGCCGGCTGACTACACTCCCACCAGTGCTTGCATAGTTGGCCTGCTAGGAGAGAAGAGAGCCTGACTGGCACTGCAAGTACACTGAAATTGCCAGAATGCTTTGATCCCAAGAAGAGGTGTAATTTCTCAGTAATTCAAAAGCTATTGAAAGCTGTTTGAAAAATCACAGAAAGCAGGGGTATCTTGCAGCATAGAAGAGAGCTTTTTGAAGATTGGAGCAGAGGAGAAAGGACTGAAGGAATCAAAGATTCATAGAATGGTTTGGGTTGAAAGGGACCATAAAGACCATCTAGTTCCAACCCCCCTGCCATGGGCAGGGACACCTTCCACCAGACCAGGTTGCCCAAAGGCCCACCCAACCTGGCCTTGAACATTTCCAGGGATGGGGCATCCACAACTTCTCTTGGCAACCTGTTCCAGTGCCTCATAAAGGAAGCAATTTTGTTCATATCTGTACTCTTCTGCATTGCCAAGAGCTCCAGACTAACCTATCAGTGTTGCCACTACTCTCCCGTTTTTTACAATCCACATTACCTCATATGGTAAAGGATATATGTAGATAACAGACCAAGAAAAGCAGTGTTTTCAGCTGCAAGTGCTGGAGCTGGCTTACAAGCAGAAAGACAAGTTTCTTTTCCCTTGCTGGTGGTCCAGGTGTGTGCTGGGAGAGCCATGAGGGGCCCTGGTACTGATAGGCTGGTTAGGAGATGTGAGCCTAATGAAACCCATCTTAATCCCCAAAACTGAGATAGCACCACAAAGTACTCTGCCTAACAGGGAGCTGGCCTCTTTACTTCTCTAATCTACATAAGGCAGCTTATAAACTTCTTGGCATTAGTGCCAATGATCATTTCAAAATGTCAAGCATACTATTTAAAGTCTTTCTGCTCTTAACAGCCCCCCTCGTTGCTTTTCTTTTTCCTGCATTCTTGTGAAATTGAATGGGAACCTGAAATCAGTTCCAGTTCACCTCCCCCTCTGACAGTTTCTCCATAATAATGCATCATAATGCCATGATCTGTCTGTTAGGATGTTTACTATAGGCCTAAGCAACATTAACTCAATAGTAGGACTGGAAGGAAATGAAACCAGGAACAGGGGAAAACGCAACAGCCAGATAACAGGTTCTTAGCTAAAACATTAAACTAATGCATGTAATGCCACTACTTTTTTGTGTGATTTTTGAGTGTAGCTCAGCCAAGACATGAAAGTAAAAGTCTTTGGTTAGCTATAAAGAGGCCAAGTAAGCGACAGAAATGACTGTGCAATAAACTGGCATACAGCCCGTAAAAGTAAAAGCTTGTCAGGTAGACATTCATGTACTCATTTATAATTTTAGATTTAAAAAAAAAAAAAGCACCTTGTCATTTCGTGTTATGGTAAGAGAATACCGCACTTTGTTTAAAGTGGCTCCTCATACTCCCAAACAAATAAAAGCTCCAATAGGAGCAAGAATAACCTGGTTGATCTTCTAGATGAACATAGCTCAAACACAAAAATACCAGTCTAGTGTAATGGTAGGAGAACCATGGCACAAGTCCTGTGTGGAGCCAGGAGTTGGACTCCTAGCTTCAAAGATCTTCAGTTCCTATTTCATACGTATTTGAAGAAAGAAGTAAGGAAGAATTCTTTTTCAAATTCTGCTTTTGGTGTATCCTTTCTTCAAAATACACTCATCAGTCTATGCAAACAATCTCTATGGCCTCAGATCCTAAGAAACACAAGTTTCCTTTTCCAGAAGCTCCCACATCTGCCAGCCCCCCAGTAACCCAGAGAAGCCTGGCCAACTCCAACCCTCGTATGCCTCTGGCAATCCCAGAAAAGCCTGTTGGCAAGTTCAGACTCCTACCCTGCCTCTTTTTTTCCCTTTAATAACCTAAATGCCTTAAATGGTAGATCTCTTGAAAGATCAGCACCTTCTGTCCCAAACTGTTTCCTTACGAAAACCACAACTCTCATATGTTTGCTAATTATTATTTGAGCAAGGAGCAGCACTGAGCTCCTTATATTATACTGCTCTTTCTTGTTGGGGGGAATAAATGAAAAATACCCAAATGCAGTTCTTAAATGCAAATTACCGTCTCATTTCAATTTTTCTGCCAGCAAACAAAACTCTGGGAGTGTGCACATGGACCACACCTTCTAAACATCCTTCATTGTTCTGTAGTCCTTATGAGTAATATTCAAGAATAATTTTTCACCTTTACATAAGATCATTAAAGAGATGATTTATGCTAGAGACATCTTTTTTATCAAATAAGACACAGCCAAAAATGGAGACAAAGAGTAAAAATGAAAATCATAAATAACTAAGGTTATAGGAAAACCTGGACAAAAATGTACCACATAGTAAAACTTTCTAGACAGTCAAGTCTACTGACAGTAGCAGTAGACATTGGGCTCTCAATTTAAAGCAGGATGAAGTTTCGTGCTCCTCATTCTGGGCATGCCCCATGTACTGTAAATTTAAGTGATTTCTGAAAGAAAACAGCAGTTGTTACTCAACCTGCAGCAACATACCTGTACTGTCCACCCAGCAACAAAGGGGTTTTATACAGAACTACCTCTACAAACAGCCACAGGGAATCACAGAATCACAGAATCATTTAGGCTGGAAAAGACCTCCAAGATCATCCAGTCCAACCTTTAACCTAGCACTGCCAAGTCCACCATTAAACCAAGTCACTAAGCTCTACATCTAAACATTTTCTGAAGACCTCCAGGGATGGTGACTCAACCACTTCCCTGGGCAGCCTGTTCCAATGCTTCACAACCCTTTCAGTGAAGCATTTTTTCCTAATATCCAACCTAAACCTCCCCTGGCGTAACTGGAGGCCATTTCCTCTTGTCTTCTCAGTTGGTGCTTGGGAGAAGAGACCCATCCCCATCTCGCTACAGCCTCCTTTATCTCTGTCTTCTATCAGAAGAGTCTGAGAAAGTGTAATGAAGAAGTCTGTAGCTGAGAAGAATAATACAACAGCTAATAACAGTAGTGAAAAGCTTTATATTCAAAGTTTTGCAAGCATTTCATAATGAATTAGAAGAACTAGAAAATATTCCAGCTCCAGCTATGTCAAATTTGTCAGATCAGTTTAGCAAATAGTTCAAGATCTTAGCATATTAAATGCATGAATTTCGATGTCTCTGGTTGGGAAATTACTGAAGGTGATCAGAGCAGGACAGATACATTCATTACCAGCAAAGTGTAAGAACCTTAATCAAAAATGATGAAGGCAGCCAAAGCAAAGAATTTAATACCAGTTTTCTAGGATCAAGCCAAATAATGTCTGCAGCCAGAAAAGATGTTTATTGCAAACACCCAGTTGGGGCCACAGAATACATTGCAGTTAATGGGGTTGTAAGAAATTGATAATTCTCCACTGCAGCTGTGGTTGTGACTTAACCACACTGACCCTAGTCTATCCAGCACCAACCTGCAGTCTGCACTGCAGCCTCAACTTTAAAAGAAAATATTCCTTAGTCTACTTGCTTAGTATGGCCTCTGCTCCTCTCACCAATTGAAATAAAGGCTACAGTCAAAGGGATGTGATCTTATCCATACAAGTTATACATGTGTGCAGAGCTCTGTATGCGGTGGCAGTGCTGTTTAGCCTCAAGAGACTCAAGGAACAGTAAGTACATTCGCTGCCAAGACAGAAACAATAAGTTACAACAAAGAAACACAAAGAATTATTTTTGCAGCCAGCTGTGTACAGGTAGTAATAACAGTGTGTGTGATAATTAATGAAAGATTTTTCTCCAGCTTTCTAGAGAGGTACTGTAGATTCAGTCTTGAAAGAGCTGATGGATGGCAATTCAAATACGTAAGGAAGAATTTATTTTTTTAATCCTTGAATGCAATAAATTAGAATTGCATGCAATTTTAATCTCATGGGAAACACGGTCCATTGCATTCACATTTTCAAAACTATGCTCACAAAAAGCCAGCTCTGTAGCCTGAAAAGAGAACTGTTTACTGCCAAACAAGGACACACATCCAAATCCCAGGCTTGGTAGGAGTTAGATAACATGATCTGGGGTAGGATGAATAACCATGATTTATGCCACAGAAGTGTTATGAGCTGACAAAGGTAGCATTAATCACTTTGAAGAAAGTGTGGTAAGCCTTTCCAGAGATCCATGTGCAACATCAGTCTAACCTGTGTGTATAAAAACAGTATTGAAGCAAACAGAGATATACCAGGAGGCTCCATCTTCCCAATTTATCTCATCATCAACTTAATGATTCGACATCACTGCTTCTACCCAAAAGTGTCAATCTTCCCCAGTGTAAGTGATCACACAGCAACTTGCTCCATTGTAATAGAGCATATCAGAGAATAAATGGAAAGAAGACTCAAAGCACTGAGTGGCTACCCACTGAGCTGAAGTCAGGCATATCTTAAGTGCTCAGGCTCTTTGAAAATAAGGCCAGCATGATTCAGTGGCCTTAATATTTGTTGAAAAGGCCATACATCTCATCTTAAAATTACACTTGAAAGCATAATTCTAAATGTCACCATGAGGAAACTTTAAATTTTGATTATTAATGTAAGGCTTTTTCTTAATAAGTTTCTTACCAAGTTGCCTGAGGATTATCCAGATACACTGCAAGATACAGTGTAGTGCTACTGTATTTAATTACTTGTGCAAAACCTGGAGTCCCAAGGGAAGAATTAAACTGGATGAAGTATGAAGAATTCATCTTCCCAGCAAGATAACTCCTAAGTCACTATTTGATATGGATACAAAGATTTATTTTAGGGAATTTAAATCCATGAGACGTCATTCCTTTATAGTCAGGAACTCGGGTGATTTTCAACATTTGTAAAATTGTCCTGCTGAGCTACTTGTCCCTTTTCCCAACTCACACTTTATGCAAGTGCTTTTTAAAGCATGTTGAAGGCTTAGTTCTGGGAAGGGAAAAATAAAAATCATGAGTGAAGAGTGGAAACTACAAGGTTATGAGGGAAGAGAGGAAGTTGTAAGGTTATCATTATTTTGAAAGATCTGGCCAAAAAATTACAACCCCAGATACTGTTACTCTACTAGGAATCTGACAGACATTGCTAGAACTGCCTACCTTCTCACATTCCTTATTTTAGTGTTTGCTACTTTGCTTATTATATAGTAGATTTAATTCATGTTTTGATAAGACTTCCTGTTTATATATATTTCTGTTCATAATGGTTTCTTCAGTACATCAAACCTTGTTGTTTTTTTTTTGTTTGTTTGTTTGTTTGTTTATCCTATCATCTCCCTTTTTTCAAATAGCACCTAATATGAAAAAGAGCACTTGAAAACATGTCACCGATTACAACAACATGAAGTTCAGGCTACAGTTTATAACAATAGCTTGCTTCTGCTGGCTACGCTTCTCTGATCTGTGGAGGGAACTTCACAAAATACACAAATATTTAGGCGAGTCAAAATAAATTTCCTTTATTTTCTTCCGGACATGCAAGTCAAGCTATCGTTACTGGTTAACAGCATTCCATAAACTCAGATAGACAGGCTACATCTGCTTCTAGAAATGAATTTAAATAGCTTAAGCTTGATTACATATACTTTTCGTTTAAAAGCGTAGATGTTTCTGGTATGTGGTTAGGATTGCAATTAGAGTGTTCCTTGATTCATGTGTATAAGAATTAGCATACGAGCAAAGGGGATAATGCACAAATCTGCACAAGCAGATTTGTGTTTGCCTGCGTGCTGATAGCTTCTCTATGGTTTTAAGAACAGGTCAGGCTGAGCACAGTAATGAAAGTTTCCTAATGACATAGTAGATACTACTTTTAGCTCTAGCTTGAAATATGTCTTTAATGCCCACACTAAGTGTAATATAGTCAGTTATGCTGAAATTAGGAAACTGAGTTTCAGTCTTATAACACTGAAGAAATGGGAACTTGGAATCACAGATTACCAAGGATTCTTAATATATTTATCAAAAGATGGTACAGAAGAACAAATCTAATATATATGTTTAAAAAGGGGAAAGCAATATGCAGATCTCATTTTCTTACCCCCAAAAGCATTTGTCTGAATGTGTTCTCTTACACCAAAAACATTTGAAGGGATGAATAATAAAAGAAATAAAGGGGTGAACATGTACAAGTTCATCAAGGACAGAAGTGCCACATTGAACCTATATCTTTCTTTGCTGATTTTCTTGGCAAAGAAAATGCAAAGATCTGCTCTATCAGGACTTCAGGGAATATGATACTGCATTACATGAGACATTAATAGACAAACAATAAAAAATGGAAACTAATAAAAGAGTTATGAAAGGCTGAAAACAGCTGCGGGTAGTGTTGAAAGGTGAAGTATCAGGCATGGAGAAGAAAAGGGGCTACAATGCAGCCCTGCAAGGCTTGGTTCTGGGAGGAGTTTCACTAAATATTTTGGCACAAAAAGTAGTGTGCTTGTAACACTTGTTGATGACACATAGTTGGAAAGCAACATCAAAGGAGATCAAAATATCATAGAAGAACTGGTGATCACTAGCATTGTATAGTTGTGAGGAACAGTACTAGGAGGAACTGGATGAAATTCCAAGTGCATGCTCATGTACATAAAGACTAGTAGAATTTCAAGTATGAACTGGGACTGTTTCACAGTATGTAAAAAGATGCAGTAAGACACTGCTAGGCAATCACAAAATGACTAAGTGTTCTCAAATATTATACTCTAAATGTGAACTTACAATGTAGATTGTAGGCAATTATTTCCAACAGAGGGTGCATTAATACCATTTCGTATGGTACCAATGAGAGGTGAAGGGACAGCTTAGGGCAGCTGTGTCTAGCAGGAGCTTTGAACGTCTGCAAGCTCTGAATAGAAAGAAAGAATAGACTCTAGCTAGGGCTGTGTAGACCCTCTTTGTAAGGCACAGAGAAACCAGGTCCTTTTCCAATGAACTGTTGCCTGTCTAGCAAAACAAATTTCCCCTGTAAAAAGTTATCATAGCAGACGATAAAAGTAAAAATTATCATATTTTACAGGGGAGAGGTGGCTGATGTCTACAGTTAATACATGTAGGATTTACTGAAGATAGGTATTTGCTTGTAGTGAAACAATGTTGGGTCTCAAAAGAATTACAGGAAAGGGCAGGGGCAGGAAGTTTGATTCTCTTTTCTGCTTATCATTTACTAGAAAGAAAGGGCAGAAAAGCCGAATTATGACTGATGGAAGTAAGACCAGGAGAGAAGTGTCAGTGGTTCTCTGGTCGTTCTCTCAGTAGTCTTAGAAGAAACATCACATAGCTCATTGTGAGTTCAGATGACTGAATAAATTCTAGATTGTCTTAATTATTCAGGGCAAGATCTTCAGAAATGTCAATTTTAACAAGAAATAAGAGACACCTTAAGTCCTTAACTCAGCTAGGTTTCCTTCCTAGCACGAGTTTAACAGCAGACAGCTGGAATGGTTTCCACAAGACTTTCCACAAGAAGGAACAATATAGTTTATTTAGTTGCATTAATGTAAAGTGTTAACTTGACACAGTCGGTTGGATAAGGACAAAGACCACTGTAACTACTGTACTTGAACTTCAAACTAGAAAAAGCAATGAGATTCTGAAAGAGGTAGCTGATTTAGAAGCCCAACTCACTAGGTTTGGACTTCACCAGTGACTGAAGTAAAAAGGCTTTTTCCTCAATCTCCTTAGCAGTAAGACTACAGAGATAATCCTTATCAATACTGGTTTTCAACTTTCGATGTCCATCAGCTAATATACTAACATCTTCTATTAATTAACTGTTAAAACTGTTATTTTTCTGATGCTCACAGACCTCATGGGTACACCTGCTCAGCAGAAGGTAGCATATTCTGCTAATAACAGAAAACATTATTCTCCAGGAGGCCAGCACCATCCATTCTAATACTATAGAACAGGAACTTTTTAGTAGGGAGCAGAACTAACACTAGCAGAGACATTAAGAGGAAAGTAAGCTGGACAGAACAAACTAAACCTTGCAGTATCCTTTGGATACTTAGCCAGCAGAAGAAGGTGAGGACATGTGCTTTTGGTTAGCATCTGCAGGGTTGTCACCTCAGGAGTCTGGGGTCACGACAAAATTGGTGGGCTTGCCTTCAAATGCCAGTGGGGGTTTTCTCACAGCCTCAGACATGAAGTCCACCTTTCCACCATGCCTTGTGTTCTGGCTTATGATATTTTGCTTCGCAAGACAAAGTCGTCCATCTGAGAAAAAGTACTGATGCTGACATACACCTTCCCTTATTTTTATTCAGATTTCTGGGTTAAGGATCCAAATTTTGGTAGTCTTACCATCCTCTATCTCTCTGCTTACCCTGATCAGAGACTCCATTAACCTGCCCCATGGGAAACAATTTTCTTCTGCTTGGGTGTTATATACACTTGGTTTTCTTGTGAGGTCTTCCTGTCCTTGAGTTTGGTCAAAACTAAAAAGCTAAGTAAGAGACAAGATAAAAGCTAAAGTAAGGATATCGCTATACTTCCTGCTGCTGCCTCAGTGGCTGGAGAAGATGCCAGCTTCATTCCTGTGTAACGTAGGAGGGGAAGATCCTTGGCTAAACAAATCACACCTTCTCTTGTGTGCCAATGGCAATGCTGATGATCAACTCTCACCTGAGATCTGTATTGATGCAATAAATTCTGGACAGCACGTCTGGGATAGCCTCTTTCAGTGCCACTGTACACTCTGTGTTCACTGGTGGAGACAGGGAATGCAGCCAATGCTGGCGCACACAGGATCAATTACTTTGTGGATGATGCAATGATGGACAGTGCCTGCCTGCCCATAGCAGGACTCCAGAAACAGATCATCCCGCTTTCCGTGTCTGGTGTAACCAGAAGGAGAGCAGGTGAGGGGCTTGCCTACACTCTTGTTTATCTGAGTGTACTCATAACCTGCAACTATAGCTTCCATATTCAATCCTGCTTATGGTAGTCAGGAAGGAAGGAGGCGGGAAAAAAACTGAAGAAGCAACCATGTGCTTCCCGTATTGGCAAGGACACTCCTTTTCCTGGTTGTGCTTAGCATCAAAATCTGACATAAGAAACACAGAATCCAGATCCTGCAAAGAACCTACCATGAGGCCTGAGAGGAAGACTCCTACTATCATCTGATTCATCAATATCATGTAGCACACTATAACCTTATTTGTTGTTACCATATTTTATATAAAAAAAAATACACAAAAATATTTTCTGTGTGCAGGGCTGGTGCTGTGGTGCAAGACATCCTGCTCCTGGTCAGTCAGCCCTGGTACCTGGTGCACAGACAAAGAACGGGTCACTGCTTCCACCGCCTTGGCATCCTCTCAACAAGCTTGCAGCACTGCCAAAGCTAGAAAAATAGAGCTTATGGACAAAGTAACTCATTTGTATTAGTGAAAAACAAATGAAAAGAAAGAATGGAACTAGTCACTACAAAGAAAATTATCTTTACTGAATAGTTTCTGAAGATATAATACTTGAAAAAACTTCTTATAATTTTAGCCTTCTTTAGTGCAGTCTCAGTTCTCCACGCAAGATGGCAGCTCTTCTTTCTTTCTGGTTAGCTGTTCCTTAGCACACACAAAGCATTTGCCTTTCGCCCTGATACTGCAGGTGCTACTGCTACACAAGTATAATCAAACTAGGACCAGATCTGTGATTCTCATCATAGGTCACTCCCAAAACAGCATTTCGGACAATACAGCGCAGTTTGTCATGAGCAGCAGTGTTTTACTGAATACTCAAATTTTTCTGGTTCCAGAAAGTTTGTAACTGGTTTATATTGCATTTCAGTGCTTTTGAGGTTTGAAACAACCATATAAAAGGAAAAAAACACAAACTCTCTTGTTTCAGCTCAGTTTACAGGATATTCATCTGCACATAAGGACATGTAAATCTGTGATGAAACCTTTGGAACATGTATCCTCCCGCCCTGGCTGTACTGTCATTTAGAGAAGTGCAAAGTTATTTGCATACCACATTTATTTCAGCACACTAAAAAAGTGAGTGTATTTCAGGCAAGGCAACAGAGAACTTGGCCCTTGCACAACTCAGGCTTTCTGGAGAACAAATACTGAATTTTTATCAAGCCTAATGGCTCTTTGACCCCAACATTGCACTGAGTGCCTTTGTACAAACAGAAATTATCAAGTGGATCTAACAATTAATGGTTAGGAATTACCTGCCATTAAGGATGCCAAATTGCTAGTACCAGTAACTGTTTCATTTCAAAAGAAAGTGATGAATCAATTTAAATTGTATGGCTTCTGCACTGTTGATGCTCTTGGCACCTAGGGTAGGTTGTAGAATACCTCACCTTGCAGTGAACAACCCCCCGGCTGGTGCTGAGGGTGTGGATCGCTGCTCCATCTTCACCAGCATGGTCTGTCCCTCCTTAAGAGCCTCAAAGAAATGCTGAAGCACATAAAAATCATACTTATGGTCCGTCACACATGCTGAGGGGAGACATCCACACTTTTGCACCATGCACATGAAGCAATGTAGACTTGGACCAATAAATATTTGTTCCAAAGTTACTCATCTCCTCTAGAGGCTCAACAGAGGCTAAAAAGCAACAGCAGAGAGATGGCAACAGGGCCAGCCCACCTTCCCCACCCAAATTTCCCCCAGTACCCTGCGTTTCTTGAGAGCAGGAAACCAGCAGGTGTCAGCAACACCTTGGGAATGGGATGGCCCCTCACAGTCCCAGGACTCCAAGAGAGGCAGAAATTGCTCAAAAGTGGAAAAAAAGACTAAGTAGGAGGTTAAAAGACTAAATGAGCCCTTTCCTTCAGCTTACTTCAGAAAACAGTCGAGCAAGGGATGAAATCAGCCCTGTTTCTGTGGTCATATCTGTCCACAGGATTGTGGGGCTCTGCAGGACCCCTGCTTTCCCTCGCCCCACATCGGCAGATGGGTTCATCCAGGCAGCCCCAGCTTTGCGCTGGGGAGTGTGTTGAGAAGAGGAAGGGTTTTGACAGAGCAGCTGAGTGCTGCAGGTCTGTGGAATGCCTGTGGGTATGCTTTGAGCCCAAGATCAGATCTACTCACGCTGTAAGTGATGAGGTGCCAGGAGGGGAAAAGGCAGCCAGGGGAGAAGGATGCTCGTGCTGCTCTACTGAACACTGAAATTGCCTTAACTCTCCTCTTTACCTCTCCAGTCAATCTGCGCCTGCATGCCTCATGGCAAATACGAGCCAATTAATTGAAAGTGACTTACTTCTCAATTAAGGTGGAAATTAATTTGTGTTTCATCTCTTGAAGAGTGCTTGAGAGCTGAAAAACACACAGTTGCCATAGAGAACCTAACATGTGGCAACTTGTTCTTTGATAACTTGTTTGGATATCAAAGTCTTTATATAAATCTCTGCCTTCCAAAAGGAAACCCTGACAAGTCTGGCTGGAAAGACTCAACAGCTACTGCGCTTCTAGATTATCTGTCAGTCATCAGCCCTCTGCATGGGTCCTGCACCGCAGCTCTCACTTCTCTAAACAACAAAAGTAAAGAACACTACAGAACAAAATCAACACTGGTGCTACTTTAAAATTCATTCTCACAACAGGAGCAGAAAGGGACTTTTATAATAAACAAACTTCTCATTTGGGTATTTGACTACTGATTACTAGAAATGGCAAAGTAGATATGGTCTATAATTGTGAACAAACAGAAAGGATACAGTTTCAGATATTCTGAGGAAAAGACATGCAGTCCAGGCATTCCAAATACAGTGTTTTACAAAGGCAAACTTTCAAAAGTAGAAGCTAATAACAAGTAACCAAAGGGGTCATTTTTGTCCCAAACTGGGGACAAATCCTATGGGTGCCTCAGTACCACAAAGCAGTGATGCTATCCACTAGCAACTACAGTGTGTTAGCAGTGCATCAGGTGAAAATCCGTCTCAGTATTTCCCAAAATGCTTATTCTAAATTAAATGATCTTGTAGGTCCTTTCCAACCTTGTGTTTCTATGATTCTATGAAATCAGGCCTTTTGGTCATTGATGAATTTTTATTTGCTTTCCTATTTTTTTTTTTCTTCTATGCAGAAATACAGCAAGGCTGCTGTACAATCACTTTAAACAAATAAATAAATAAATTTACTACTAACTTGGATCTCAACCACCCAAAACACATAACACATGTTACTGTACACATGTAAGTAAGTCTAAAATTACATCTTGAGGAAAAGTTGGGAAAAACAAAAGAATGACAAAAACATGTCTGTAACAAAAATCTTAGGTTGTGAACACAGAAATAAAAATGTTGTTTTCCTGAAACATTTTGAGCTGACATTTTTGGATTCACTTTTCATGTTAGAGGAGGGTAGGTATAATGAGATCTCCCAGCAGCTCTTTTAGAAGACTAAGTAGGCGTAGAGTGCAAGTGGTGTCACATCACTTCTCATTAGGATTCTCAGGATGCTGGTGAGCCAGTCTGACTCCACATGTATCCTTTAACCAGGGCTCAGGGAAAACTGTCCCACAACTTGTGTGATTGCAGTGGGAGAGGAAAACTGTTCCCTTATATCAACTACCTTAATCAAATCATGTTATTGACAGTCTATGCCTATATATTTTTTACCTTTATTCTCTGTTTTACAGAAACATTTTTTGCTATCAAACTGTAAAAAAAAAAAAAAAAAAAAAAAACACCCTATAAAATTTAGTAACTCCACTAGTAGGATGAAGTTCTGAGTGCATAGTGGTTTTCATTGACAAACAGTGATCTGTAGGGGGAAAAAAAAATCCTCATGGAGTTAACAAAAATATCTTAAAGTACAAGAAGATTCTTGCAAAAAGGGTGCAGGTTTTTTTCATTTGAAGGTCTATCTCAGGGTGTGTTAGGATCATTTTCCTGAGATAACTATATGAAGTTTAAGGTAATATTGACTCTTTTGTTTTGTTTTATTTTAATGCTAGAGTTGAAGACTCTATAGATAGCAATATTACAAATTGGAAGCACAACCTGCTACTTCTGGAGAAAGTCATGCAGTCAGTATGGAAATATGCAGGTGCTCAACCAGAAGCTGAAAATACCCCCTGATCTCAGGGGAGTTGCACATTCACGAAGAGAGTCTTGATGAGTCTGAGACACTGCACGGGTTGCAGCCCACCTCTGCAGCAACTTGACGTACCAACACCTTTGTTTCACTCTTTCACCTGCTGCTTTTGAATATTCCTGGATGCTAAGACAGTGTGACCATGCCACCCAGCTCTTCCTTCCCTTGGAAAGAGGCCCCAGCCAAAGAAAAAAATATATGTACCTCTGTTGTGTGTGTGGCAGGATGGCACACGAGATATTTGTGTGAGGGTTTTCAAACATTTTTGAGGAAGGAGTGCCTGATTTTACTCTTTCTGGGTCCCTGGGGGTTCTGCCTCCAGCAAGGCTGTGTCTCCAACTGGGTTCACTACTCTGAAGCTTTCCTCCCCATCTTGCGCTGCTCTTGAGCCTCTGAAGATGGAAATGAGCCATATCTGAAAAAGGAGATGAGGTCTGTTGCTATCCATCCAGGAACCTTTCATGGTCCCTCTACCAACCTTTACGAAAAGCTATGAAAGAAATAAGCTGCATTGCAAGAACCTTTCCACTCTAGGCAGAGAGAAGCTATGTGCTCATCAGGGCATCAGAGGACAATGGAGAGGATTCGGCTGTCCATGTAGCACATTTCCCAGTGCACTCTCATAGCTCAGCATAAGCGGAGCCTGATGGCTGCACTCGCTTCCACACTCCCTTCTGCTGACAGCAGAAAGGAAGAAACCACTGAAAGGGGCAGCTGCATCTTCATCTGGGAGAGGCGCTAGCCTAAACACTGGCCCACTCTCCAGGAGAGGACACTGTCCCTCTCCTCACTCAAAGCCCCTGTCACCAGGGTGATTCTTCCCTGGAAAATTTCACATTGGTGCAGCCAGAGTGGTATCTCCACACGCAGAGAAGATAGCTGTAAGAATTAGTTTAACATGTCTAGAACATTTTTTGCTCTCTTTCCTTGGAAACAACTAGATTGGGTTTGCTGGGACTTTCCAAGGCACCCAAAGGAAATGTCACACTAAGCAGGGGGTTGCCACTGAAAATGTTAAGTAATCACACAGAATAGTGCTACCAACACTACCTAAATATATATATATGATCATCTTTGATCCAAGTTTATCGAAATACTTCAAAAATAATTGCTCCTTCATTTACTTGACAAGCCAGGTTCAAAATTCTGTTTCCCTGGCAACAGCTGAGGACATTAAACTGTGCAATGTGCCCAGGAAAGAAAATAAATGGGAGTGGAAAATTACTCCAGAAAGTTAGTTAAAAGGTTTTGCAGAGAGAAGGAAAAATAAGAATAGGCAAGCAGTCACACATCAATAACCTTAAAGATGAAATATTTCATCATTCTAAGTTATGCAGGACATCAAAAGCTGAAGCTGGTAGTTGCTGCTGTTGCTTTTATCATCCAGTTGATTTGCTTGCTGCAGTCAGTGATATATGCCAAAAATTGTTTTGGCTGCTTCTGAGAGATGAAAGAGACTGAACACCGCATG
The DNA here is from genome assembly GCA_013399475.1 of Chauna torquata. NCBI lineage: Eukaryota > Metazoa > Chordata > Aves > Anseriformes > Anhimidae > Chauna > Chauna torquata. The sequence goes on along the minus strand of VXAL01012886.1, from coordinate 2,289 downwards.
TTTTCCTCCTTAAACTCTGCTAGCCGAGGCAGCACTGCAGGAGCTGTGCTAGGTAGCCATCTTCAGAAATGCCCACTGGTGACTCTTTTTGAGTAAAATCTACGTGCAGAGCTGAAGTACCTTGGGCAGCCATTTGTGGGACACCAAAGCTAATGATCAGAGAACATGGTGAGAGTCATCAGGTGCCCACCTTGTGGGAACCATGTGTCTCAGCATGGCCTCCTGCGTGCCCACGGAGGGATGGAAGGTGAGCTATGTCCCACGGCCCAACAGTGAGGCTGCCTTTGATGCCACTGCCAAGCCAGCCCAAGCCCTGGCCCCCGACCAAGAGCGCTCTTTGCCACTGCAGAGCACTTTACAGGCAATATCCCAACGAAGCCATTGCCAAGCACCCCACAGCAGGACGAAAAGCTTGGCAGCACAATTTGTGCAGAGTGGCTCTGCTTGCGGTGTGACCTTTTCCAGTTTTTCATTCCTATTAAATATAGCCCCAAATTTATTAACATAACCCTTCACCTGAATTCTCATCACAGGACTGACATAGTTTACTAGCTGAAATACTTCCGGAAAGTCACAGAACATCAGTTGACTAAGAGCTTTCAAAAATTGTTGCATTATTTTCAAAGAGTGAACAACTTCAGAAGAAAATGAGCAGGACATAGACTACTCCCTGCTCTAACAACAGGAGCAAGTTCTTTCTACAGAGAACCACATTTCTGTACTAAAAAAAACCATTAGACTCTCCCCTACCATCTGAGCTGAACCAAGAGGAGAGTATTATCACAGAGCAGTAGTACAACTTAAATTGCAACAAATTATCAACATTTATTGTGTTTGTACCCTGTTTGTCTCTTCATGTATTTAGAAGCTCCATTCCATGTTCTATAAATTAAACATCTTTTCTAACCTTATTCCACACAAAGAGTGATTTCAAAGTGATCTGGCATATCTAGTGCCCCTTCCCTCAGGGAACTGCGAAGATGCTAGATGTGAACTAGATTATGCTTGGTGTCAGCCATCCACCTCGGCAGCTGGAGACTCCTGTCCATAGGCCGTCCTCCACTATCCTGGTTGAGGGCTGACAACATTGATTGTCAGGTTTCTGGTGAAATATTACCTCTACAACTGCCAGCCACTTGATAAAATGCAGGAAAGTGAAAACTGCCACAGCAAGGAACAAGTGACTGTATGGATTTTCACGCAAGTAGTCCAGTGCTATTAATCATGCTGGAGGGGGTGCAGCTAGTACCTCCTGTGCAATTGTCTACAGCTGTGACATTTTATCAAGCTCTTTTTGGTTATGTTCAGTGGGAGCCAGGATGAAGAAACAAGTACTATACAAATTGCAAGATCCTCATTGATCAGTTTGAAGCTTCTTTCAAGAGAAGTTCCTGTTGCTGCACATGACCTCCCTCTGTGAAAATTAGACAAAGGAGATCAAATCTGATGCCTGAAAAGAAAGACCAGAGCCCTAGTTATGGGGAAAAAAATGAAACTAATGGAAAAAATATCTTCAGAAAGAGTAAATAGAGCAGTCCTAAGGATCAGTCTGCAGCTTAGGAAGCCAGTCTGGTGATACCGGCTAAGTATTTGACCTTGCTATTGATGTCAAACTGCCTCAGTCCTCAATTCTGCAGCCTTAATATGATTTCAGGATGTTAAAACTAGAAAGGATGGGCTGCAGCTCGTGCTTTCAGTGCTGAGTTATGTGCCACTGATGGAGAAACAACAGCAGCTTGTTCCAGCCACCAGCTTCAGTCGCTGATAGCAGCGCAGCAACAAGTACCATTAAGGTAGCATGGCCATGCCCACATCTGTCCAGGGGTCCAATTTCACAGTCATCACAAGAGCTGAAGTCATCCTTTGCCTGCAGCAAAACAACCACTGATGTCTTCTCCTAGGAAGGAGATGGAGTAGCTTTCCACTTTCAACAGCCCTGGGTGATTGCTAGTTAGCCATGTTCTGCCGTTAGTTGCAAATCAGTGTTGACTGAGACAGTTCCACCACATTGATCATGCTTCCTTAACTTGTGCTTTTTAAACTTTAAAGGCCGCTCTGAGTTGCTTAGGAAAGCAGTTTAGGTAAGCCAGTGCTGTATATGGGACAGCAATACATGAAGTCATTCGAAGGGGGTAGGTGGCAAGGCTTATCCTTTGCTCTTCCAGAAGTCTGTTTCACAGACAGAATAGCCTCAGAAAATTCTTCCGGCTCCCGCTCCCACACATCATTGCTACAACAGAAGCTCTTCTAGTACCAGGGAAATGATTTTTTCAGTGATCACAGAATCAC
>VXAL01012884.1:10276-34222 GCA_013399475.1 Chauna torquata | reverse complement strand
TTTTTTTTTTTTTTTTTTTTTACCCTTTCTTAAATACATGGGCTCAGCTTTAGCCAGTAGCAGGTCCATTTTGGAGCCAGCTGAAACTACTTTTCCCTGACATGGGAGCAGCACCTGGTCTCTTCTCACAGAGGCCACCCCTGCAGCTGCTATAAACACCTTGCCATATAAACCCAATGTACTATCAAAATGATAACAATATACTGTATTTTTTCAAACATTAAATTCCTTTATTTCAGTTGTAAAATTTACAGGGAATTGTAGAGGAAAAGAAATGGGGAAGAAATACAGAAACACTGGAAGAAATTAAGAATAGGGTAAAGGTTATTTCAGTAAACAAGTCTGAGCAGCAAATTATGTAGTTAACAAAACAAGATGGGGTAAAAAAATGATCAAATGAAAGTGAATGTTAAGAAGACTTACTCAATTAGTATTTTTGGGCACTGTTATACTAGTAAGTTTTGAGAAAGAATTCAGCTAGATAGTGTTTTTCATGTAATAGAGAAGGGTGTCCTCCGTGTGTGTCAACATAGCAGAAAGGTAAAATAACAGTGAGTTTTGGGATTTTGTTGTAGGGCTTATTTTAGAAAAAATATAAAAATAAAGGGAAGATTGCACTAAATTGAAGTGAATCAGCTACAAACTATATTTCCAGCTTTAGACTTTGAAAATAGCTTGAGGTCATCCAAATCTGAGTTTCTTTCTGTACAAAGTATTTGTGTATTTGTGTATACTCCTGTATTCCCTTCCATTTAATTTTCTATTTCCATCATCAAGCACCTATACATAGTTAAAGAAAGTAATCCCTATGACCAAAGGAAGATGGTAAGATTTTACAGTGAAGACTAGATTTAGATCCATGTGTCTGTGTTGTATATTCTCACTCACAAAAGAATAAAAAATTATGTTTCATATTAAGCAGGAATCATTTTAAAAAACAAACACGATAAATACTTGAGCATGTCAGTTTCAGACTTAGCACTTGCTAAGTTGATTGCTTCAACAGCAGTGTGTTCAGTACGGTCACTGGTTTACTGGAGCAATTGAGATTAATCTGATTAATAAAGTGATTGCTTGCAGCAGTTTGTGTGTGTGTGTGTGTGTGTGTGTGTGTGTGTGTGTGTTCAAATTGAATTTGGAACAAACTAATGCAGATTTCATTGGACCACAGATTTCATTTTCTTTCCAAATGAAATTGTGAAGGAAAGGATTTGATTTACTAACTTGAAAGATGAGGTGTCATGTATAATTTGTATGTTCGAAGCTAACTGCATTATGGGTAAAAATAATTGAAGTTTTAAATGCTCTAATATTGATGTATAGAGATTATACAACAGAGGGAGATCAATAACATCTCAATATCAGTAATTTCTACAAAAATTAGCTGAAAAAATCATAAACTAACTGAAAAATTCATTAGCACTCAAATTAAGAAAATTCCGCAAAATAATCACCATTAGAATGGGAGTGGAGCACAAAAAAATAAAAAAAAAATAAGTAAAAAAATTTTCTTAAGTTGTTGCTTTGGGTTCTGATGGAGTAAAATGCCAATGAAACAAGGCATGGCTCTCACTGTAATGTCTAGTACCAACAGCTGTGAACGTTTTTTGGGGGCAAAGAGTTCATCAAACATGAGCCTTTGTCATCATGTATCTCTGGCTTTACTTTGCACATTTCTCTTATTTCTGTTTCCCTCAATACCAAATTCCTTTTCTTTTCTCAGAGGTCCTTCCAGACATCACTGGCCACCTCTACAGGGGCTAATCCACTGATTTTGGCTTGTGATTTTTCTGCATTTTTTCTGTATTGCGGGTTTGTACTTTGTGTTGTTAAAATGATAGAACTTAATGTTCCTTGCTGTAGAAATTTTCTTTTAAAATCAGAAAATGATAAAGAAGTCAATCATTGCAAACTGGGCTTGGACAGAGTGAAAGGACTGATACAGCCGTCATTCACATTTTCTGGAAAATCTGTGGTATCTGCTATGAGAGGAAGCTTTCACAGCTGAAATGTTCAAATGCACTTTAATCAACAAATATGAGTTGTTATACATCTGTTCTTGAATATAGTTTTAATCTAGATCTACAGAATTTGCACTCCCATAAGCTGAGCTGGTACCTTTGTACATGCTTGTGAAATAAGTCTGATATTCATTTGACAGTTCATAAAGGCCTACAGAGCTGGAGACTGTAATGAAATCATATCTGTCAACTGGATAAATTCCACTAGAGGCGTTTTCATGCCATATTTTGACTGAAGTTATATGCCAAATTAGCCAGGGATGAGGGCTTGCAACTTACTGATTATACATTTTCTTATATAACGCAAGTTAAACCCATACATGGTAAGTCAGACGTATGGTAGAGGTAGATGACAGGAATAGTCAAGCAGCACCTATACTGTGAGCTACTGCATAGAAAAAGGTGATTGAGTTCTCTGGCTTAGGAGAGAAGTCGTTTTATATTAACTAGCTTTATGCACCTAACTCTAGCGTGTCAGCCAGGCTTAACTGATGCATGACAGTCGCCCTCAACTATGAAGGACTCAGAATGATGGTGATGCCATATTAACACCCCACGCGTTTGACACAATTCATTATTTATTGCTTATCAATTCTGATTTGTAAAATTATATTGCAGGAAAACACTACCCACAGAATATGAATTTACAATGTTTTATGTGTATGCTGGGGAGCAACCTTCAATATACAGGAAGGCAAAAGCAGAACAGAGTACTCCAAAAGAAACTGCACAGAAACTCATGATGAGTTTCTTTCTTTCCAGTTAATACATAACACTTCTTCACAAACTCATATCCAAGACTGAGGAGTGATGATAAGATAGCATGTAAAAAAAAAAAAAAAAAAAAAACCAAACAGACCAATAAAAATATTTTAGATGTTTGCATTGCTCATAAACTGACTTCACAGCACATTTTGCATAGAATGCTCTTCAATCAACACATTTAACACACATTTAACACACATTAAGAACTCTCACTCTTTGTGAGTTTTATTTTTTCCATTATTCAGATAGTTTTACTTCTGTTTTACATTTTATTATTTTCATTACTTGCTATTTGCATTTGAAGCCTAATAGAGATGGCTTGGATCCACAGTCTTTAATGAAAAAAGGCCCCCTCTTGTTTTTTTTTTTTTTTTTGTTGCTGTTGTTTTTGCCCCCTCCTTTCATTCTTCCTTCCAGAAGACCCACACTCAACAAAGACCAGAAAAGAACAATGACTGATAATTTTGAGCTGCTCAGAAGAAACTTATTATCATTCTTATGTGAAGTTTAGCTAAAACCAAATTTGGTTTAAATCCCATCCTATAAGTGTGATTAAAAATCTATCAATCTATATATTTATTCAGTGACGTTGCCAAAAAAGTATGAAGAGACAGGCATTCTGGGCCTAAGAAGTTGAAGAATTGCTGGATTTTGTTACTAAATGTATGCGGACTCTTTTAAGACACCAATCAATAATGATGAAACTCTCATTTTTCTCACCAGTTATTATTTTCCATGCCTAAATTCACATAAAACTGAATAGAAACATACTAGAATGGGAAAAATTATTGCACTGCCATAAATTTCAGTATTCAGTTGCTTAAATATGCAGTACAAGATAAAGGACTTGCTTTTTTTTTTTTTATTCCGTTTTGTAAAATACTGCAAATAAAGAACTTCATCTGACTGTATGCTTCCAGTCTCTTGCATATCTATTGATTGCCTTTAAGATGATACTCAAAATGATTCCAGAAGTAAGACTTGCTCAGGAAAGTATGGATTTTCAGGATATGCTATAAAACATTAAAACAAGACAAATATTATTCATTTACAATACAAATGTTAAAATTTCACTTCTTATATCATACCAACACTAGCTACAAACATAATAAATATTAAAGACCTTCATAAAGAGTAGTGAGTGCATCTGCTAAAAAAAAAAAAAGAGAAACACAAGCCACAGCATTCTATCAAAAGCCTACCATGATGCCAAGCATCAATCAAAGTCTTATTCAGATGCTTAGATGCTTTAAAATACATAGGACACTGTGACTTCTGATTCCCCCTTATAAAGCATCCTTTCTTGAAAATCTCACAGCATTTTAGGAAGGCTTTTAGCTCAGCAGTCAGTTAGCAAAAAGACAATATACTATAACATTGAGTTCTTAAAATCATCTTTGCAGAAGATGAAAGCTGTATAATGGATTTTCAAAGGTGAAATCAGTACATGTAGTTACAAACCTGTAGAAAGGCAAAAGACATGCATTTTTCATGAGTTTTAGTTTTTATTTTATTTTAAGCACCAAACTGGAGAAAGCAGAGGCATATGGATGGGAAAGTTCATATTCACATAAGGAAGCATCATGAGAGATGACTGATTCTCATGAGAACATATATGATGGACTTACTTGTATGCAAGAAAAAGGAAAAGAAAAAGAATCATTCCAGTTCACAGGATCCGTGTTTTTCCCCTGAGACTCTTATCACTGAAAGTAGTACCTGTATGAAACTGAATGACTCCTGGGTGCCATGTTTAAAGACACTTGTTTCTTTGAATCTGTCCACACATGAGATGATTATTCCCACACTGATGTGTGTCCTTCTTGTATTTCTCAGTACTGGGACAATTTAGCTATGTTTGCTGGCTTGTCCTGAGGTTCACTGTCATGTGTCTTTGGAAGAGAAGCTGCTAAAAGCTGTACCTTTAGTGCAGCATTTTTACAACTGGAAGAAGAGGCTGTCTTTTTTTTTCACCTTTCCCATTCTTGTTTTAATTATTCTCTCTGTAGGAAGGAGATCAGGTCAGGAGCGTTGAGAAAAAGCGTATGCTTTGTAGCAATGTAACTATTTCTGTCTGGGTTTGGTTTTCCTCTTTCATTTTGGAAGAGAGTTACAAAGCACAGTAGCTTGGAAAATACTATATGAGATGGTTTGGGTCTCTTCTGCCTGAAGCTGTCACCAGCTAAACCACAATGGCTACAGTAAGAATTGCATCCTGAACAGAGAGGTTCCAGAGAGAATGATGGTGGGACAATGCTTTGGAGTTAGTAATGTGATACAAAGAATGGAGCAGTCAGTTGTCTGAGAACTATAGTTTTGACCTGTATAAGTTTTGCTGCTTAGTGTCTTCAAGTTTGTTGTTCTTGTTTTTTTTTTTTTTTCCCCNTTTTTTTTTTTTCCCCACAGTTTTGAAGACCATGATCTTTTTTTTTTTTATCCACTGAAATCTGAGATGGTGAATTCATCATGTGTTCTTAGGCCTGATGGCCAAGGCTTCTGCTTATGTTTTAATCAAACCTCAGCTCAGACAATCTCTTATGCCAGAACGTATCTTTTGTACAGGGAAGGATTTTATCATATGCTACTAAAATTGATAATGGTGATCCTCTTTTACAAAGATTCTTATTCCCAGTGCTTACTGTCAGCATAGGAAGGTGACGGTTAAAAAAAACAAACAAAAAAAAGCTTTAAACACTGCTTTTCATTAAATCTACCCACCCTTTATGTGTGTAAAAACAACAAAACACATAAACCTAATTTTGTCATCCATACATAGTGGGAGAGTAGTGCATACTGCCTGTAAGTCCTGTCCCATCCCTTAGTCACAGCTTCAGAATGGTAGACAGATATCTGACATAGCCCAGTTCACTCTGCCACACAAGAAACTCACACCAAGTCAGAGTAAATCGATGGGAGCTGTTTCTGTAGAGTTCAACAAATATTTTACCAACCTCTGTGGTGGAAAACAACTGACAGGGTTATGAGATCTATATTTCCACTGTTATTGATAAACAGTATATATCTGAACACAAACATACATGAAAAATAGGTAAGAGACATCTGTTGAAAACAAACAAACAAATAAAAAACATCTCATGTTTAAAATGAAAGGCTTATGATGCACACACAGAATCTGAATAACAACAAACAAAAATTCAAAGCATATTGTGATTCTGTTAAGATAACAACTCACCTCACCTATATTCATACACAAAGAAAGATCAGATCAGTTTAAAATAAATATTGACATTGGTACTTAAATAAAACCTAGCATCGATCACTGAAATTAAGTTTCTTTCTCATCACATTGAACATCAAAAGAGATAAAATGAAAACCTAAATAGTAGTTCTTAATGACGTATCTGGTAAACCAAGCAAAGAAATTTCTCATTACACACTCAAAGGAAACATCCCAATCAATTTCTTAAAGTGAACAGTTGCCTGCACAAACATTGCATTTCAAAGTATACTTCTTCTGACTTAAAAAAAAAATAGCCCTTATTAATTGTATTACAATTCATTTTTCAAAGTTGTTCAGCAAGATGTTTGGTTACTGTAATTATTCTGGCATTAATACACAATATAATGCAACAGCTGTCATGTTTATATTATTCATTTCAGTAAATTAGATTAATATACTGATTTAATCCACAGCCAATTTAAAAGAAAAGCTACAGTCAAAACTACAAATGCTAGCCCTACGTAAGATTTAATACTCTGGGCACACACAGATGATACCTATTCTGTAGAGTTCATGGATGTGGAGTTCAATTAATTCACTGATTAAAATGAATAGTTGCCATTTCTGTGTACTTCGGTATTACTGTTATACAGAACTTGTAAAACAATGGCTTTAACAGACAAAGCTAAATATGTTTTCATCTTGAAAAAACAAAATCTGTCAAGACACAGTAAATACAGACACAGCAAATCTCTTTGCTTCAAAACACAGTCATGAACAATATTACAGAATAGCAGGTGCTGTTGCATGGTTCCTAAGGAGTCTTAGTATGTTAGTTTTAGTAATGCTAAGGGCATGCTATTTGTTATTTAACTTTTCACCTAAGGTGCTGCAGAAGTTCTTTCCCAGAACCTCTGCGGTTTTATTTTCCCTTTTTTTTTCTCTCTTTTTTTTTTTTTTCTCCCCAGTGCTATTGTTCTCATGATGTTGATCTCATGATGTTGGTCTCAGGGGCTTTCACCTGCCAACCCCAATAGTGTTGGATACAGCAGGTTCTCATGGGAAGCAACTGCTACTGGCATGACAATCGCTCCTCTTTACAACCCCCATCTTTTCTCTTGTTTTGTGGATTTTAAGTGTGAGGTTCTTTTTAGTTTTCTTGAATATAGAGAAAACCAAACATAACACACATCAAAATAGGCAATAGTGCTTTAAATATTTGGCCAACATTATCCAATCATATACATATATGCACAGAAACTTAACAAAAAATCAATATGCAATGCTGTCGCCTCTGCCATGTGATGTTAACAGCATCACAAACAGGAAAAATTAAAAGGGAGTTTGAGAGGGTCATGGTTCCTAGTGCCAGAAACCAAAAGCAATGCAAAAAGACAAAACAAAACAAAACAAAACAAACAAACAAACAAAAACACAAAAAACATCACCACCATAATTGTCACCCTTCTCTTCACCTCTCGGTGCTCTGGAGTGAGTCCCCCTTAGAGGAGGACGCTTGTCTGGGACCTTGTCAGGACTTTTTCAGGCCAACCACCATGGGGTGTCCACATGTGCCCTTGCCTTTGCACATTTTCTTCCCTCTTCCTTTTTCCCTTCCTCTCCCCTTTGTCTCTTTCCCTTTGTAGCTCTTCCCCAAGTGTAACTTTCATTATTATTTTTGTTATAGACAATCAGCTGTGGACCCCACTAATAAACCTGTACTTGTCAACCTGCCTCAGTCTTTCTTGCACGTGTTGTGCTTAAGAATGTTTAAGTTTCATAAAATCATATAGCAAAATCCCATTTACATACTAAATCAACTACAGAAAGCTGTTCTTTGGAGAATGTTAATGATCATTGCTGAGTTCTTCCTTCTTAGCATCTCTTTCTCTTTGCATTCCTGCTCTCCAGCCTTCTCCTTGGAAATATTTGGTGTTTCTTTGTCAGTACATTTCTGAATAGTTGGTTTGCAAATAAAGAAGGAACTTCATAAACAGGGAAAAAGAAGCAGAAAAATAACTACAAGGAATATTAGAACCAGTTAGTAACTAGACAAAGCTGTGAAAGAATCTTAGATTAACTTAAAGCATGTGGCCTTTGGGCTGGTAAGATCTTAGATAGTTGTTATTACATATTGCTTTTGAAATCAGTGGGCTACTCGAAGACTGAAAATAACACTACCAGATCTTCCTGAAAATGACCTTTATTTTAATCTTTAACACACCTCTTGGCGACCATTGCTTTGAATAGTTATATATCAGGTGTTGAAATAAAGATTACAGTAATACAATATTTTTCCATAAGGCAAACCAGGATTTCAAGTTTCCCTTTGATAATAACAATAAAATTTTAGCTTTACCTAACAATAGTTTGTTAATAATGTAAATACTAGTATTTGTATGACAGAAATCAAACATTTTCTGTTTTCCTCATCTTTTTAAGGTTATTATAGGCCAGGGCAAAACTCATGATTGCTTTTCAAGTTTAAAAAGGGTAAAGAAATCAGATGCTGCTCAGTTTTGGTTACAAACACAATAACTCAAAGATAATGTGAGGATAATCTTCATGCTATCGTACGGAGGATTGTCTGGAGAAAGCTCTCATCCCTTTATCATAGCTAGACTATTTAGTCAGGTGCCATTTCACCTTGTTCACTTCAACCCTCCTGTGTATTACCAGGATATGGTATATCATAAGAGGGCCTGGCCCACTGTTTCTAACAGAACAACAATGCAGCATCAGTGATGGGGAAAAAAAAAAAAAAAAGTAAAAACAGTGCCAGGACACTGGAACTTGTCCTCTAATCTGTTAATCTGTTTTTTTTTTTTCTTTTTAATTATGTACTTTGGCCCTAATAAATAACTAATAAACATATATAAATAAATATTTGACAAAATAAACGAATAATAGGGACATGAAGGATGATAAAATGACCAGGAATAGTCAGCATGGATTCACAGAATCACAGAATGGTTAAGGTTGGAAGTGACTTCTGGAGATCATCTAGTCCAACCCCCCTGCTGAGGGTCACCAAGAGCACTTTGCTTAGGATGGTATCCAGGCAGGTTTTGAATATCTCCAGAGCAGGAGACTCCACAGCTGCTCTGGTCAACCTGTTCCAGTGCTCTGTCACCCTCACAGTAAAGAAGTGTTTTCTCATATTCAGCTGGAACCTCCTGTGTTTCAGTTTGTGCCCATTGCTTCTTGTCTTGTTGCTGGGCACCACTGAAAAGACTTCGGTCCCATCATCTTTACACCCTCCCTTCAGATGTTTATATACATTGATAAGATCCTCTCTCAGTCTTCCCTTCTCCAAGCTAAACAGGCCCAGCTCTCTCAGCCTCACCTCGTAAGACAGCTGCTCCAGTCCTCTAATCAACTTAGTAGCCCTCCACTGACTCACTCCAGTAGCTCCATGTCCCTCTTGTAGTGGGGAGCCCAGAACTGGACACAATAGTTCAGGTGTGGCCTTACCAGGGCTGAGTAGAGGGGGAAGATCACCTCTCTCAACCTGCTGGCAACACTCTTCCTAATGCACCCCAGGATACCGTTGGCCTTCTTGGTTACAAGGACGCATTTCTGACTCATGGTTAACCTGCTGTCCACCAGAATTCCCAGGTCCTTCTCTGCAGAGCTGCTTACCAGCAGGTCAGCCCCCAACATGTACTGGTGTATGAGGTTATTCCTCCTTAGATGAAGGACCCTGTGCTTGCCTTCGTTGAACTTCATGAGGGTCCTCTCTGCCCGTCTCTCCAGCCTGTCCAGGTCCCTCTGAATGGNCAGGGATGGAGGTGAGGCTGACTGGCCTGTAGTTTCCTGGGTCCTTCTTCTTGCCCTTTTTCAAGACTGGAGTGTCATTGTCTTTCCTCCAGTCCTCAGGCACCTCTCCTGTTCTCCATGACCTTTCAAAGATGAAGAGTGGCCTAGCAATAACATCCACCAGCTCCCTCAGCACTTGTGGGTGCATCCCATCGGGGCCCATGGATTTGTGTGTGTCAGGTTTGCCTAAATGATCTCTAACTGAATCCACCTCAACCAATGGAAAGTTCTCCTCTCTCCAGACTCCTTTTCTTGTCTCTTGGGTCTGCAATTCCCAAGGGCTGGTCTTAGCAGTGAAGACAGAAGCAAAGAAGGCATTCAGTAACTCTGCCTTCTCTGTATTGTCACCAGGGCACCCACCCCTTTCAGCAGTGGGCCTACATTTTCCCTAGTCTTCCTTTTGCTATTAATATATTTGAAGAAGCCCTTCTTGTTGTCCTTGACATCCCTTGCCAGATTTAATTCCAAATGTGCCTTGGCCTTTCTCATCACATCCCTGCATACTCTGATAATATTCCTCCCAAGTGGCCTGTCCCTTTTTCCACATGCTGTATACTTCCTTCTTCTGTTTGGGTTTTGTCAGGAGCTCCTTGCTCATCCACGCAGGTCTCCTGCCCCCTTTGCTTAACTTCTTGCTCATGGGGATATATCTATCGATCTTGAGCTTGGAGGAAGTGATGCTTGAATATTGACCAGCTCTCTTGGACCCCACTTCCTTCTAGAGTCCTAACCCATGGGATTCTTCTAAGTAGGTCCCTGAAGAGGCCAAAGTTTGCTCTTCTGAAGTCCAGGGTTGCGGTCCTACTTTTTGCCCTGCTTCCTCCTCGCAAGATCCTGAACTCCACCATCTCATGGTCACTGCAGCCAAGGCTGCCTCTAACCTTCACATCTCCAACCAGTCCTTCTTTGTTAATACAAGGTCCAGCAGCACACCTCTCCCCATTGGCTCTTCCATCACCTGTGTCAAAAAGTTATCATCAATGCTCTGCAGGAACCTCCTGGACTATTTGTGCTTAGCTGTGTGGTCTTTCTGGCAGATGTCAGAGTGGTTGAAGTTCCCCATGAGAACCAGGGCTTGTAATTGTGAGGCTACTTCCAGATGTCAGAAGGCTTCATCTACCTCCTCTTCCTGATCAGGTGGCCTGTAGCAAACACCTACAACAGTATTGGCCATGGTAGCCTGCCCTTTAGTCCTTACCCATTAGCTCTCAACTCACTCTTCATCTGCTCCTAGACAGAGCTTCACCAAGGGCAAGTCACACTTGAACAACCTGTTCTTAATATTCTATGGTGAAATGAATGCTTTGGTAGATGACAGAAGAGCAATGGATATTGTCTCCCTAGACTTCAGTGAGGCTTTTGACACTGTCTCCATATGGACATCATAGAGAAACTGATGAAATATGGACTGGATGAACAGACTGTGAGGTGGATTGAAAACTGGCTGAATATCTGGACCCAAAGGGTGATGATCACTGGCACAAAATCTAGTTGGAGGCCAGTAACTAACAGTGTAGGCTAATAACTAGTGAGTCCAGTCCTATTCAACATCTTCATTAATGGTCTGGGTGATGGGGCAGAATGTAACTGCAGGGATATTCCAGAAGGTTGTGCTGTCATCCAGAGACACCACAACAGGCTAGAAAAATGGGCTGACAAGAACCTAATGAAGTTCAACAAAAGGGAAGTCCTGCATCTGAGAAGGAACAACCTCAGACATGAGTACATGCTGGGGGCCACCCAGTTGGAAATCAGCTTTGCAGAAAAGGAGCTGGGGGTCCTGGTGGACACCAAGTTGAACATGAGCTGGTAATGTGAACTTGCTGCAAAGTGGGCTAATTGTGTCCTGGGCTGCATTAGGTATTGCCAGCAGATCAAGGGAGGTGATCCTTCCTCTCTACTTGTGGGAGAGGGATGTGCTGCCCTGTTTGGCATATCCTTGAGCTGGGGAGCGTGGAGGTGTGAGAGAAAAACAGGGACTTGTGAAATGCCAAGAAGTGCTTGGGAAAACAGAAACAAAGGAGTTAGCATAAATATAGTGGCCTATCAGAAGAGTTAGAAAAGCGTGTGGACACAGTAGGATAGCAAATCACAAAGACCTGTTGTATGTGTGATCACATGGACTGGGTAATCAAATCTGTAAATATGAAGGGAAACATAGTATAAAGGATTTCTGTGCAACTTTTGTCAGGAGTCTGTGCCTCACATGTCATCCCTGCATCTACTCAGCATTGGTGAGGCCACACCTGGAGCACTGTGTTGAGTTCTGGCCCCCCACCAAGAGAAACATGGACATATTGGAGAGAGTCCAACAAAGGGCCACAAAGATGATGAAGGGACTGGAGCATCTCTCCTATGTGGAAAGGCTGAGAGAACTAGGACTGTTCAACCTGGAGAAAAGAGGTCTTAAGGTGGGAAGTGGCAGAGGGGCAGTGGGACTTACCAACGTATACAGACACTTGAAAGGAAGCTGTAAAGAGGACGGAGTCAGGCTCTGTTCAGTGATACCCAGTGGTGACAGGATGAGAGGCAATGGGCACAAATTGAAGCACAGAATGTTCTGTCCAAATATAACAAAAAAACAAACAAAACAAACCAAACAAACAAAGAAAAAAATACTGTGAAGGTGACTAAGGTTGTGCAGGTTGCCTAAAGAGGTAGGTTGTGGAGTGTCCCTTCTTGGAGATCTTCAAAAGCCACCTGGACATGGTCCTGGGCAACCAGTCATAGGTGTCCCTGCTTTAGCAGGAGGGTTGGACCAAATGACCTCCAGAGGTCCCTTCCAACCTCAATCATTCTGTGATTCTGTGATAAAACAGCAGAATCCCAAATATTTCTGAATATAACTGAGGGATGAATAAGGTTCAGAGGCTCCTTCAAATAGTCAGTTTGCATGTGGTCACATTTTTTTGGAGGATAGGAGAATTTAATAATGGTGTGAACCATTCCTTGCCAGTTGGCCTCATTGCCTCACTGGCATTTTAGCTCCGTAGCATAGATGTAATCTTAAGTTTGCTTCATCTTAGCTGAGAAACACTGTACAGTAACTCAAAATACATGGCGGGAGGGGGGGGGGGTCAAAAGGGGGGTGAGCTTATTTATAGCAGATTTTTATTCCTTTAATTAATTTCTACATAGAAAGATAAAATTTGTACTTACAGCATTAGGCAGTTCCTGTCTGCTTCTATAGAAAAAGGCCCTGAAGATAACCTATGTACAAGTTGATTTCTGCTGTGAACATACACCAGAGAGATTACTATCCATTTCTAGTCACCTTTTAGCCCCTGACTGCTGAGTCTGGGAAAGAGATTCTGGCACTGGTACTGGACTTGCATATTCAGCAAATGCTTAATGTAATGCACTGGTGCGAGTGTTTGTTACAGATTCCAGTAAGAAAGACACTCAGACTCTGTCAGATATTGATTAAAATACCATTTATTTGACTTAACAGGAGAAGAAAAAGGGGATAACACAGATAATTTAATCTTATGTCCCTTCAAATGGTGGGAACACTGAGTTTTACAGCATTGGACGGTACTCTAGTCAAGGTACAGCATACTATGTAAATACTGTCTGAGGTGAGGTTTGCCAGCATTGTAGTCCTTAGATCTTTTATAGGATTTTCTTATTAGTAAACAGCTCTATTCATCATTTCTACTGTCAAGAAGAGGAATGTTATATGCTGCTTAACTTCAAGTTAAGCAGATTCATCTGGTGGCACAATGGTCGGGTGCTGTGTGGGAGCTGCATGCAGGCTTCTCTGTTACAATTAATGAGCTAAGTCCTTCAATTAGTGTCATGGAGTAATCATTACGACTATCTGCAGTGGTGTGAGGCACACCAAAGAGATGGATAATGGGGAAGGTTGAGTTCAAAGGCTGGAGTGACTCTGAGCAATGGCTGGAAGCCTTGCATTCCTAGGACTTCTGGTCCTCCAAGACAACATTCCCTTCCAGCTAGCATATCTCTACTTCCTCCCTGTTGAAAACAAAGTACAAGGGTATGAGGGAATATTGTCTTCCTGGACTAGACATTTTGAAATTCGTTTGTTCACTATTCAAGGCATAACCATAGCTTTTTGGGCATCCTGAGATGATACCTAATTAAAGAGTTTCCATGACCTGGGAGAAAGGAAATGTTGTGTGACGAAATCTTATCAACCTTTTTGATCTTCCTACTTGTAGACATTTTAATGTAGGGAGGGAGTATATATGATAAAGATTTTAAATACAGACAAAGCGTAACGGTGCCACAGCGTTGATCTGAACATAGTATGAACTACTGCAGAGAGCACCTGTTGTGTAAGTGGCACAATTAAACAAGTGAATGAGTGTAAATTATCCTCCCACATCAGCAAAGGAGGTAAGCACTGGGGTTAATAAGATGGAAAAATGTATGAAATCTATCCAAATTAAAGGGATTCTATAATTAGAACTTCTGCTGCTTCAATATTCATTATAAAAGAATTAATAGGGAAGAAATGCATATTTCTCTAGACGAACGAAATATTTTTATCCATATAAATGATATGACTTCTGAATTAGTTCATAGCATGGTACTTATCATAGCAATCAAGACATATCTGCAGTGCCAACTCCCCAAGGGCACCACCAGTCCTGACTGTCCCTGCCCAGCCCTGCCCCCTGTGGCTCTCCTCACCATATCTAAGAAATGCTTAGTGACTGGGAAGTACCTCAAATCTAGCTGTTCAGACTTGTGTCCCTTCTTTCTGCCTCACATGAAGGACTTCAGTACTTTTACTGTTGCACCCCAAAAAAGAATTTTTTAGTGCATCTATTTAGCTTAATGAAGTCTCTGACTGTTTTTCAGAATTATACTGTCATCAGCTATATCATAGCATTACCGTGCAGCTGACAGATCACTGTAATGATGTTCTGCAGTGAATTTTACTTTAACATTTGCACTTCCTTCTCAGTACTACCACTTCATTTCCTTCTCTTCATTTCTGTAATGCATGGTCATACACAGATGGTCTGCACCAGATGAAGGCGGAGGGAAGGCAGCTGGAATGCTGGTGGCAAAACTCTCAGTCTAAATTGTGTTAATAGAGTCATGAGGATTTCTGAAGCTATACATGTTAAGTGTAAAGAGGGGTTCTGCAATTCCCCCCTACAGCTGGTGAAGTTCAAAAGATGGACCTACAGACTATTTAGTCTGAATTGCCTTTGTTACAGCTCAGCATCCAGTTCTCACTTTCAGAAACTTTCATGTTGATTTGTGAGTAGGGATTCTCTCATTTGAGTGTAGCAGTCTGCTACTTCTGCAGAAGAAAAATATGTAGAGGCAGCTCCAGTTTTGATTAACATCTGCCAGGACTACCTGATCTGGCAAGCTTGCAGAGGTAGGAATTTCCTGCTCCCATGTCTGCCTGGCCTCCTGTGTGAGTCTCTAGTTCCTCCTTGTCTGATTCAATAGCTGATCTCTGCAGCAGTGAGGTGGACTGTGTGTTACTGACAGGCAGTTTATGCTGTATGTATATATACATGGCTGGCCACACAGATAACACAGATGCACACACAGAACGCTCAAACTAAAACAGGAAGCACCAGTGAACTCATCCTACTCCCCTCTCTAAGACTCACTAGTGGACCTCCAGCCACCTCAACCAGAATATATACATATTGTATTCTGTATATTATATTATATATATATATATAAACAGTGTGGATCCTTCCCACAGCTGAGCTTAGACATAGTCTGCGCAGTACCTGCACCTGGATTGCAGTCTCTGCAGTTGCTGGCACCAAGGCGACATATGAGCCCCACTCCATTTGCTGGTACAGACCATCTCACCTTGCCACACACACACGTACATGCACCCAAATCTGTCTGGGACTCCCCTGGTCTCCAATAGACAATTCCCACATGGCCTCACCCTTAGAGACACACCTAGCTCCACGCCATCTCAGTTACTCACTGGCTCATCCAGCTTGCTCTTTACTAGCACTCACACCCTCACTTGCACAGCCACACTCACTCTAGGTGCTACAGTATGGTCCTCTGACCCTTGGTCCAACCCCAGCATCTGGCAGTTAGTTTCACTCACTTGGGTTTCTCCATGTGCTAGCATCACGGATTCTTGGGCACTCTGACCTGTGGTCATACTCCAGTTGCTGGCACTCAGACTTCCCTACACACATATACATACAGGGTAAAGAGCCTCATACTGGAAAAATAATTGAAGGTAGAGTTTAATGAGAAGGTAGAACGGAGCACAGTGATCAGGTACAGGGCATGGCCAGTTCAGCCCCTGTTTACATGTTACCACACTGTTTCATTCCATTAGCCCTTTATTTTCCCACAACTGTTCCTCCCCCTAACCACCTAGAGACCTCCTTTTTCCCACCTTTATTCCTTCCCTAAACATCCCTTAACTTACCTTGTGCCATCCCAAAATGAATGCTCTTCCCCTACATCCCATTTTGTAT
This sequence comes from Chauna torquata, assembly GCA_013399475.1. Taxonomy (NCBI): domain Eukaryota; kingdom Metazoa; phylum Chordata; class Aves; order Anseriformes; family Anhimidae; genus Chauna; species Chauna torquata. The sequence continues at coordinate 17,987 of VXAL01012884.1, read as the reverse complement.
GCCACACCCATAGACAATAACCCTCTCTCAGTCTGAAAAGGTGATCCAGAGAGTTGCTCCCATCATCTTGGTGTGTTGCTGTGGAGAAGGGCCTTTGAGGTCTGGTGGCTTTCCTGTAATAAGCCAGAACAGGTTATTGATTGAGTTACCCCACCTGTCACTGTTCTGTTATGGCTTTAACATTTGGATATGTAATATTGATTATTACACCTAATTTCATGATATATATTTATGCTATGGGGCTATTTTAAATGTAAAAGACCCTTCATTGTGCTTGTGGAAGACCCCTTTAAAGAACATCTCATCTACCATGTTTTCAAATCACTTTGTGTCACATAAGAATCAGAGAGGCATTCTACCCCTATACTGTATGGAACAGTTTTGATTGAGGGACTAATTGGCAATGGATCATTAATTAAATCTTCATTTTTTTTAAGACTACTTTAGAGTATTAGCCAGGAAGCACACTTGGGAAAAATAAGTTATGGAGGATAAATTTTATCTTTACCTCATTTTTTCATTTTATTTTTATGTATTACAGACAAAATATAAAGATTGTTATAAAGACTACAAACACTGATGAACACACACACACACACTTTTTTTTAATTTTATTTATTTATTTATTTATTTATTTTTACAGGAGAGTAATCCCAACATGAAAAGGACTACAGATTCTATCTTTGCTTTTGTGGAGGTTTCATTCTATGTGCAGAACCATTTATATCACCCTAGACTAAGGCATTTTTCTATATCATTGGTAGAGAAAGACTGATAACTTGCCTAGGCTTTCTGAATGACTACCTACATGTACTTAATTTTCCTTACTAATTTTATAGGCAGCATTACTGCCTACAAAGAGGACTTTGACTTGGCCAAGACAGACAGACTCAGCTCCCTAGGAATTGCAATAAAGCAGTTAGGTGACCAAAATAAAGTATGTGACTCCAGTTCAAGCTCAACTTGAGCTTACTGAACCAGAAACAAACAAGCAAATAAAAAACAATTAAAAAAACTAGTTAGTATTTTACAGTTGAAGTCTGATCATCAAAATAAGGAAGTTTTCCAAAGTTCCTTGGTGAAGAAACATTGTTTCTTTGGAATCTGAATAAATTTAAAATGTGGTCCTTGAGGTATTAAAAAAAAAAAAAATCCGGTGCTTTCACTAGAGATTTCTATTGATTTAAATAGGAACTGGAACAAAAGATAGGAACAAAATCAGAATTTATGGAAAGTTCTTAAAAAAAAAAAGAAAGAAGGAAGGAAAAAAAAAGAAGTTCTATAGATTGTGTCTGTACTAAGTGAAATATTCCTTATGCTAACGACATTTTTTTCAAGCATTATGTAAAAGGAAGTGAATGTTAACCATGGCTATGGCAGTGTACTGCCCTTGGCCACACCCAACCTGACCTTTCACCCACGACCCTGGTGGGGCGATAACCATCAGTGGCGATGGTGATGAATGCGTCATGACAGCTGAGCTGGGCTCAAGGTGCATTTGGGGGAGACAGATCTAAGGGCTAACAGAGCATGCATGCTCCAACCAAGTATGGCTGACATGCAAATATGACTAGCAGTCAATCATCTCACCCCACAAGTAGGAGACAGCCCAGAGCCTGCTGAGCTCTCCCTTAGTGCAGCAATCTGCATACCAGGATCTTCCCCTTGAGCAGGGATGCCTCTTAAGGTTCCTCCTTGAGGCTGAGAGATTCCTTGCCTGTGACAGATATTCAGTAAGTGACTAATAGCTAGCTTGTTGAAACTTTGCAAGTAGTCTGCCAAGCATGCTGAAACTTTGTAATCTTAGCTAAGTGATATAAAGGATTGATTCTGCATCGAATCCTTTAGGCATCAGTCATTAAGTCTGGGATTGGGATGGGATTCAGTTGTATCTAGACTCCTCACAGCTTGAATGGCAGCAGGGACTCCATTCTGAACCTTGTGACTCAAAGTGAGGGTCTCCCTGTCTCTTTTAGTCTGACCCTGTCCTCTATGCAGTAAATAATCAAATGACCTTGCCATCATGAATCTTGTTAATGTCTCATTTACCATTAGAACTTTGTTAAATCATTTTCTTATTTACTATTAAGCTTTGCTAAATCACTATTTTCATCAGTAAATATATTGAAGCTTCTCTCTTACAAGAGAAGTGCATAATTCCTTTTGCGACAATATCACAAATGTGAAAACTTCCCAAACTATACCTCGACTGCTGCTAATGTAACCACAAATACAAAGTAAATGACAGTGATTTCTGAAAACAAAGAAAAATTCTCACAAGTGTCTTAATATCACCTGGGAAAAGCATCAAGGCTAATCTGAATATAGTATGAATATAGTGTGTATATATATACAGTATACGTGTATATACATGTATGAATGTGTGTATGTATCTAGCTCTCTCTTTATATACTGAAATATTGCTCCATTACCTTTTTAACTGTTCCAGAGCATTAACAGATTTTTGGAATCCACTCCTGAGAAACCTTCATTTAATCATCCGCATTAGGTAATGACAATTTTCAGTACCTGACACTCCCAGACCTCCAAATAGAATTACCTTGAAGTGTTATTTGTACTGTGATGTTAGTATTCAGAAGATGCTGTGTAATTTCTGCCAAACTCCTGAGATTCAATAGTTGTAATATCTTTTATCAGACTTCCATTTTCTTTTAATAATGAAACTGAAGGATTATTTTCTTTGAGATGTATAATTCTATCAAAATGGATAAGATCTGAGTGACGGAGCAGTAGCACTAATAAAAATCAGTGGCTATGTTATCAAAAATCTGCCAGACATTAATCTGTCAAGTACATTACTTGGTGCAGAAATGTGTCTCAGGGTTAATAATTACTTTTGTTTGTAAGCCTGGGCCATTACATTGCAATGTTCTCAAAATTATTGACTCTAACTCTGAGATAACACAGATGTTTTCAGTATTAACACTTACAGGAGATGGATATGTATCTATATTTGAAATGCTGTCACTAAATCTATAGTTTAATCATTATCTTTTTCACTAACGAAATCTTTACTGTTCAGCTATTTCTAGACTGGAATATTAAGACATTTAAACTGAGGAGTGTTTTTGTGCTGTGGTTGTTTTTGGATGGAGTAGCATAATGATAACTTTAAGAGTTTCCATGTCTTGGGAACATCTGGAGAGACAGGTCATTCACCACAACTCGAATAGTTAACGTGATACTGCTGGTAGGACAGCAGTAGCAATCTTATCTTCTCAAAAATCTCCATTGCATTAGCTGGAATCAATAGCAATTCTCACCTTGCAGACTTCCTGTAGAGTGACTGAGATTCCCACCATTAACATTTGCTTCTTGCTATGCATTCTTTATATTTTACAGCTCAGTCTCCATTTTAAGAAGTAATTAAACATCCATCCACGGCTTTATTGAAGGCATGTAAAGGTTAGCCATAATATATCATTTAACGACTGATCAAAGGATGGCAAATTGCAAATGTATTATGAGATCCTCTTTTCGGATGTTCAGAGGTGACTTAAGCTTGGATTAAGGTGACATAATTTCTTTTCTTTTGTGGTTAACTTCCAAATTATACTGCACTTCCATAATAGGTCACGTGAGGATTGCAATAGGGGGTGACAGACTGGGAAGGAAATCTGACCCTCTGTAAAGGAGGAATGCAGATTTTCAAACCAGAGATTAGGCTTGGATTTAGGCCACCTCTCTTGAATAATGGCGAAAATCAAGGGCACTGATGAGAATGACATTTGTAATTTGCCAGTCCTAGTCTGATATATGTTTACTTAAATTTGTATGGGCTTTGAGATAGAGATTATATGTGCAATTTCTTTCAATTTTGGCAATGTTTTCATAATTAACTTTTCATTGTCCAGCTTACCTGGAGGAGATGTGTCATGGGTGAGTACAAAGCAAACATCACCTAAATTATGGAAATGGAATGTGAGTTTGTAGGACAATGAACTATTTACTTATCTAGTTAACTTTACAGATATCTGCAATCATTGTATTCCTAATAGTGCATAGCCACAGCTTCAGTGTGTTATATTTTTAAATGCTCAACATTTCTGAAAATCAGCATCAAAGAACCATGAAGAAATAGTAGTTCTTAATATAAACCTGGATAGCTGTAATTAAAACAAATATTAATATAAATGTGTTTTTTAAATATTTTTTTTGACAGTTCCAAAATGTTATGAGATGTTTCTGTGAAATTTATATCTTAGAGGAAGATATTTGAAGATCAGCATGTCTTTTCCTCTCTGTTTATATTCCAGAGCATTCACTTTGGACTGCACTAAAACTGAATACGCAAGGTAGGCATCAAATACATTTGAAACTTTGAAGTTCAGGTTCCAGTCTGAACTTCATGCACATTTGAATTAAAGTTACATTGGACTTGAAAGTCTACTTTATATTGGTTTCCACTATAACACAACATCTATGAGCAAAGTTTAAATATGAATTTTAAGCAGCTCACCTTCTCATTCTTTCTAATATTCATATGATTTCTTCTGCAAATTAATTCATCGACTAAAATTTGAAACTCTGTAAAGGTATTGTACTCCTTATCTAGAAGTACTATAGTTGCACCAATCTTTTGAGCACCACTTTTCTTCATGGAAATCCTAAAATGGTAGGGGAGAGTGGTGGAGAACAAAAGAAGTGATAGGCTTTAATGAAACTGTTCTTATGACTGTATGAGCTACCTACTTGTGGAATCCTGAATCTTTTCCAAACATAAATGATATAATATTCCCCCTTACCAATGACATGCAGAGATGAACTAATTGTCCTATTCACTCATTGAAACAGGCAATTACACATGATATTACCCCTCCACTTGCTTTCTTCACGGAAAAAACTTTGTTTTGTGTTTTTGGCAATAAAATCTACAGCTTCCCCGATTAGTTGTGTTGTACTTTGTTTGATTTTGTGAAATCTGGTCAACAGACTCTGTTAACTTTTAAAAATAAGCATGTATCTGGCACAGGAAAAGAAGATTTGTGTCACTTTGTTCTTAAGTTGTAATATTGTCGGGGAATGTCAGGATTCCAAGCGTGTAATAACACAAGTACAATTTTAGACAAGTCAGACAGAAGCTTTATTAACTGTGATCATAGTGAGAGAATGCTTGGGCAGCCCCTCTGCCCCCCATGTTCCCTCCTGATGTTTACAAAGACTGAACTTACGTACTGTTTGAAATGAAAGAAGTAAGAAAAATAATTCTAATGTTAACAAAGCCAGGTATACATTCCATAGAAAGAATGGACTCCAGACAGTCATTTATATGTTAACAAGGCCAAGTACCCATACCTGGATATGGACTCTTAAATAAATTCCTGACTGCACCATATTGACAACACGGAGCCTCGTGGAACCTGTAGGAGAGGCATACCCTGTATTATCTTAACTTGAAAGTGGGAGGTGGAATAATGAGAAAGGAACAACTTCTTAGCCAGACCTCTAAAATCTTAGATATTAATAATTTTACCACCATACTACAGTATAGTCAAACATAACTTCTTTTTGATAAACACAGCACTTCATTTCCAGTTTGCATGTTTGTGTGCCTCCTACATAGGAACTATTTTTGATAATTTGGTGTTCTCATTGGTGAAAGTTTTTGTAGTTTCTGAAGTAATTTCAACAGCTGTCGTAAGTTTCACTTTGATGAACAGTGATCTTCTGGAAATTTTCTGTACACTATACAAGCAATAGAAGGAATTTCCCATTTTCCAGCTCCATACCTATTAGGTTATTTTTAGCCTTTTCATAGGCATTATGTCATTAACTCTTTGACTAAAATTGCCACAGTTATTCCTTAAGTAACATGAATAAAGCTTTACACACCATAGGAATTTAATAGCTTCCAGTTTCTATTAATCTCCAAGTACTTTTCTTTAAGTTTGCTTTGTTTATTTGCCAATGATTCTTCTACTCTACCTAACTTCACCCAAACTGCTTATGATTAACATCATAATTTCAGATTGCCACCTGGATAAGAATAAATAAGAACTAAACTTCAGAAAATTAATAATAATAGATTTATGAAATCATTTAGGTTAGAATCTAAATTACTTTAGGCTAATCATTAATCCCAGAATCAATGTGAATGGCACAAAATGATTGAATTATTTTTTTGATAAGATAATCTACTAAAAAAAATATTTGAATTCAGAAGAGGTAGGAGACCATGTAATAATTATATTTACCCTGGCTAACAAATTCAATTTTGCTTTTAAGAAAATTGCAATGAGTACAGCTTTCCTAGTGATTCCATTGCTCACCATAAAGAAAATAAAGAATAAAAGAGGAGAAAAAAAAATCTGTCTGAAAAGAAACAATATAACACACTGTGTTTGCTTTTTGTAGGAAAGGCAACAATCTCTTCCATTTGAGAAACTTTATCGCTTACTGCAATTAAAAAAAATAAATGCATTTAGAAATCATAAGATCGTGCTTAAATTACACAGTATACAGAAATTCATTAATTCAATTAATTTAAATTATGTTAAATGGCTGTGATAGAAAACAGAAGGTGTAGCAAGGCTTTAGCTTTATCTGTTTTTAATATAAAATCTACGCATGGATGAATGCTAAAATACAGTGAAAATTAACATATTATTCTACAGGAGAAAATAAGTTTAGCTTAGTTGAAGTAAATGAGAAGATTTTGGAAAAACAAAACAAAACAAAACCAAACCTCAAAATTAGTGATCATTCCTCTAGGAGAAAGAGACTGAACATGAATAGAACTCAGTTTCAATAAGACAAAATATATTCAATTTAACCAAAAAAAAAAAAAAAAAAAAAAAATTAAAAATTTTTATTTTGACANAAAAAAAAAAAGACTTTAAAATGTTTACTTTGACATTTGCTTGAACAGCTGCCATGTCTGTATTGAGAGAAACATAATTAAGTTTAATCTATTTTTGGCACAATTTTATGTTAGATGCAGGGTAATAATAGCAAGTGTTAATTCTGCTATATTTGTCTATCTTTTCACAGAGAAAGAATGTCAGGTTATGAAATTCTCAAACCAAATCTTTTATTAATATTCCATTATTAAATAAATGCCATTTTTTAAAAAAATTATTCAGTTTTCTCATAATTTAACTAGGTAAGAGAACATTTTCTTGCTTGACATGCCCGGAAATACTCCTTCTAATTTCTGTGAAATAAAACTGTTGTTCTATATAAACTGTTGATCAACTTAAGTAATTTGAAAGTCATTTGGCAAAGACTTACATTTATGTGGAAAACTCCAAAGAATGGTCTCCAGTTTTTATTATGATATTGGCAAGTACTGTATTTTTATATATTTCCTGACATAGTGCAAGATTTCAGTCTACAGATAATCTTTCTGATATTAATGCCAATATTTGTACAGTAAAAAATACATAGGCTTAGTAAAACAGTCAACCATTCCAAAACTAAATTTTAACTGATCAAAGAAAAAAACATCTTCCAGCAAATTAAAAAATTTCCTTAGGGGAAGGAGGATGTGGAGATGCTACTCATTATCATGGATAGATTGAGCCAAACTAACGAATGCCTCCTCCTAATCATACAATCTGATGACACCTGAAGTCTAAGTTTAGGCCTATTTCAGCCCCAGAATTTAAGCTGAAAATCGGAGCTCAGTCAACTTAGGCTTCCACTATGCCAAAAAAAAAAAAGAAAAAAAAAGAAAAAAAGGAAAACACCA
>VXAL01012882.1:0-40825 GCA_013399475.1 Chauna torquata | reverse complement strand
CAGGAAGCACGTCTTTACTGTGCTGGTGACTGGGCACTGACAGAGGTTGCCCAGAGAGGCTGTGGAATCTCCCTGCTTGGAGATAATTCAAAAGCTATCTTGATGTCTCCATTCTTGAGCAAGGGGATTAGACCAGATGATCTCCAGAAGTCCATTCCAACCTTAACCATTTGGAGATTCTATGTTGTTTGGTAATGTGACTCAGAATTTATTTATTGCTAAGAAATCTTGTCTAGCAACATTGAACTAGTATGTCCAAAGGTAATTTCTCTAAACTATTGTCAAGAGGACAAGCTTGACATTTGCAAGATTGACCTTTTCCTTAGTACTATAATTTATTTATTTTTTAATCTATACTGGATATTCACATTCATTATTCTAGTTTTCAGACATTTCTGTAGACAGCACGTACAGCAGTGCTGCCGAGTAAATGACAACAGGTCTAATTATTATTGTGGTGTTGCCTGGACTGGACAAGTCTGGATTGAAGAAAACCCAGAGAACATTTAATACTGAATACTAAATGATATGAATATTGAATACTTGACTAGTATTTCAAGATGATTTTAAAGTTCTATTTATTCACCACCAATTATTTAGTGTAGTTTATTTTGTCTCAGTTGTATGCTTTTTAAAGGCTGAACTAAAACTTAAGTATTCTGTGCACATCCCAGACCAAGAAGAGTTTTCAGAAATATATATATATATCTGTATATGCATATATATGTACATATATATATATAGTGGTTTGGAATCACAAAAATGTTTGAAGTTTAAAAGATTTAGTACATTGTTATAAAGGGATTGGATGTAAATTTATTGTAATTAATACTTTTTTTTGACTCCCTAAATTATGAGAACATGTTTTGAAGAAACCTATTATAATTATTTTTCCTGCAAAGCTTATGTTTTCTGTTAGAGAAGTTACACAGTATTGTGCAGGGCAGTGATGTTTAGATAGTAAATATATAGAGATATTTGGGAGAAACTGATTAAATAAATGCTTGTTAAATTATCATTCATTTGACTACAAAATAGCTTCACTTCGAATCATATTCTAACTTTCTACCTTTTTATAACAGCTGAAGAGTATTGACAGTCATATGTTATAGTACTTCTGTATTACCACTGTGTCATTGAAATACAGGAGTGTCTGAGTAAAAGATGAGAAACTGATTGCTGACTGTAAGTTCATGCAACACTATGAAGCATTGCTAGTGCTTCAAGACATACACAAAGCATAGCTTTCCAAACCCATTTCCAATTTACATTCTGCAAGGAACCAAATGAATTTCTTCTATGTCGCTACAGTTAGTGTTCAAGGGAACATGATCTTGATCATCTTGGTTTAGTAAGGACCAGATCGATATCCACACTGAGAACAGGCAAATCTATTTGATTGTGTATCTGCAGTTAAATTAGATTTGAAAGGGAATTTCGTTCAGGGAATAACATAAAGGAGGAATCTCTTTTTCTAGAATATGCAATTTTATCATTTCTAGTTTTGTAGAATAACTTGTTAACAATATAGTTTGGGATATTCTTACATGTGTCTTATAGTGAGGTTAATGATAGTAAAATGGTGTATTTTATCACAGATGGATTTGATGTCTTGTATTAATGACTAAATGCACCATAGAACAAAGGTAAAATTGTACAGGCATTTACTTATATGAATTTGCAGTTAATTGTTAGGGTTCTTACAAATGACAGGAAGAGCCACAACATGATAGCAGTCTGAAAGACAGCAAGAATTAACCCTCTTGCTGGTCTCAGCTTCCGTTAGACTCATGGGTGACAGGATTTTCCATATTTGTTGCTGTCCAAGGCGGGGAAAATGAGTTGGGCTCTGATTTATTTCTGTTAAGGGACTTAAGGGACTTCCTTCTTCCTTCTGTTAAGGGACTTCCTTCTTCCTTATTAGATTCTCTCATTGCTACCTTCAGAGAAACCATGTTCAAGGGGAAAAAGTCCTCATCTACCAGATCAAAAAGATCTGTAACAGCTTCTGTTGTTCTCAGAAAAGGCATCCAGACATGATATCAGTGGTTCGTAGAGGCTGCCCACTTACAAAAACAATTCCTGAACTGCAATAAGTCCACAGCTAGTCTGAAAATATTGCTAAAGGGCTGAGGTTGAAGATATATAAGGATTTTCTTTTCCCTGTACAAGGCTTGTCTTGGGTAGAACTAAGACTTTGAGTAGTTTAACTGTGGATAAGAGTCCTGTGAAGGAGGAAAGCCTTAAGACCTGCTGCCATGAATCCTATGGTATATATCCTTTTACTACAATAGCAAGGAGATTACTGCCAGTAGGTTTCCATAATTTCTAGTGACACGTGTATTGGGGAAGTCTGGATGGAGCATTTGTGACCATAAGGTCACAAGTGGTTATTACAGGAGCACTCTCAATTTCCTTCTTATTGGCTTGAACTTTTTTATTGGTTTAGGGAACTGAGTAGTAAGTTTGTACCAAAATCAGGCACCAGAAATAGCTCAGGAGAAAATAGTAGAACTATTGCAGTGATAGAAAGGAAATTAAAATCTCCTTCTCTGACAAGCTGAGCTCATCAAAGAACATAGGTAGCAATTAACAAGAAAATACATAATATTGCTATAATTTAGACAGAAGCAGCATGAGAATAAGAGGTAGAACGAATGAAGACCTGAAAAATACACCGAAATAGTTAAGCAAAAATAACAACAAAAGTGCCCTAAACAAATCAAATTATAATTTAAAAAATGTCTTCCATATGTAGAGAATATGGAGGAAAGATTCATACTGTAAAGAATTAACAATTCTGTGCATGAAAGAAAAGAAAGATTATGATGTTCATTCTCATACTAGAAACAGTGTTTCAGTAGTCAGTTTGAGCAGGCATGATAATTTGGGTAAAGTCATAAATGAAGTCATAAATGTTGTAACACTGAAAAAGAGTGAAACAGTGAAGAGACAAACTTTTCACAAAAGAGGAGAATGAAAAGAAAATATTGTCTGGAATGTCACAGATTTCAAACATTGTCAGTAAGCTATAATTTTGCTAATTTTAAGGATTCACTGATATGTGACAAAATAATTTTGGGTGTGTAAGACTTACTCCCACAAGTGTATTTACTATGGGAGCTGGGGGGAACAATCCAGCGTGTGTATAAAACTATGCAGATGGAAGAGGAATGTCATTGATTTTTACAGGAAACAATAGGGCATGAACTTGTAGTATTTGTGCATATTCGCTTAATTTTATTTAAGTCAGGCTCAGGCAATGCAAGTTTTTATATATATTTTGCACGTAAAAAGCAATATCCAATGAGTAGACAAAATGACAGTGAAAGATGCTTGCCTATTCTACATGAAAATGTCAAAAGATGAACATAGATACAGAAGAAACAGCAGGATTGCCTGTTTGTAAGGATATCTTGTGAGTACTCCTGCATCCTAAAGCCCCAAAATGAATGCAGGTGAATGATTTGGCTTTTGTAAATAAATAACTATCATTCTTGACATTAGTGATTTCAGGTAATAACTGTAGTGTCACAGTCTGTCTAAAAACTAAAAGTATTGGTAGTTTAATCACGGAAATGGAAAAAAAATCAGCTGGAAGTAATGTAAAATACAAATTAAGATGAAACTGGAGATCAAGTGTAAATTTCAAATAAAGAACCTCAAAATTCAAAAAATGAATGGATGAGAATGACTGATAGCTGAAGATGAGTCATCTATTACATTGCTTTGGAGCTCAGAATATCAGCACAGTGAATAATGTGAAGAAAGGTTTGCAATAGGGAGACATTGTGTAGTTTTCCAGAAGGAGTAGAATCATAGAATCGCAGAATCATAGAATGGCTTGAATTGGAAGGGACCTTAAAGATCATTTAGTTCCAACCCCCCTGCCATGGGCAGGGATGCCACCCACTAGATCAGGTTGCTCAGGGCCCCATCCAACTCAAGATCAGAAACTCAACCAGGGCGTGGCCGCTGCAGCCCAGACTGCTTCCAATCTTAATCTCATTAATAATGTCATCCACACCGGTGAGCACCAGGTCCAGTAATGCTTCTCCTGTGGTTGGTTTGTCTAAAACCTGGACCAGGAAGCTATTCTCAATGCACTCCAGGAGTCTCCTCAATTGATTACAGCTTGCCATATTACTCTCCCAGCAAATATCTGGGTGGTTGAAATCCCCCATCAGGATGAGAGCCTGTGAGCGCGATGCTTCTTGTAGCTGAAGCAGGAAGGCCTCGTCAACAGTTTCACCTTCATCAGGTGGCCTGTAGTAGACCCCAACCACAAGGTGTCCTTTATTGGTCCGGTCCTTCACTTTTATCCACAAGCTGTCAACCTGTTCGTGGCTATAGGTAGGCTGATTCATTTTAGTTTGAAGGGACCTCAGACACAAAATATAAATTAGAAGCAAAAAGAAGTGTGACATACATATTTCTGCCTAAGAAGAAGGGTAATTAGAATTTTTATGCAACCCCAAAGAACTGAGTGAGATTATTCAGAAAATAACTATAAACAGTATTTGAAAAACACCACACTTTTGGCAGTGGATGCTAATAGACATAGCTGCATTTTTGCAGTCTAACATAAAATATTAGAATATTGTGACCTAAAATGATGATAAATTTTATTACCGTGATATGTCAGAGCAGCAGTATTATTTGGAGTGATATTGAGCTGAGTCACTTAGTATATACAAAAACTGAATGTGTTTTCCAGTAGATGATTCATGGGGTTCTGCTGTGATACTTCTCTTTCTTAGCTCCATACTTATATATCAGTAGCATAATAGTTTCCTCACAGGATACGTCTTTATGGAGAAATCCCTTCTCTTCTGTGCCATGCCTTTGCCAAGCCGCAGTAAGTAGACAAAGTTCAAAGGCACTGAAGAGACACTGGAAGGGACGGGTTCCCCACCAGCAGTCAGACTGCCCTGATAAAGAGCTCCCATGCCCCTGCCGTGAAAAACTCGAAAGCTGATGTATCATATTTGCTACTTTTTCTTTCTTTCCCTTCCCTGCTTTGGCCTCTTAACATCTACAGCAAAGCAAGGTGGAGACTGGGCTTATTGGTGCCTGCAAATGTATATGTTGGTCCAATTCATTCCACTCAATCTTGTCTGACAGTGATCAATGGTGCAGTTATACTGTGACCATGCAATATTCTTTCTGCTGCCATTGTAGAGGTAAGTGGCTGGATTTGCCCACTGTACTGACATCTAGGGATGCCCTCTCTGTATCGTTGCTTCGTTCCTACTTGGAAACATTCTGGACAAACAACTCCTGTAGTGCATCCTGATATGAACATTTGTGCTTTTTAATGGCAAACCCTGTATGTCAGAACTACAAAGCAGTATGTCTTTTGGACCTCCATATGACAAATTAAGAAAACGGTCAGAGTTGCTTGCCCCTCTTAGAAAATTGATCCTAATTAGCAGTATAGCTCATTCCTCCTTATGGAATGCTACTCAAAAATAAATAAATAAATAAAATAAAGTCCTTTTTCTGGTAGAAATTACTGCAGCAGGGAACAGTTGCTGAATCACCATCTCTAGCGATTCTCACTGTACTTGCTGTTGCTATATGCAAATTTTGTAGACAATGAGAGACTACTCTGACTTCCTGGATCTTTGAACTTGAATACAATTTCAGAACTGGTTAAATCTGGTGAAGTTAATCTGTAACAGAGCATGTCCTGCATTGTAACTCTTCATCATTGTACTGATGATGTCCGTATCAGTTTGTGTGTTCAAGGTCCCACCACACATATGCGGTGAAGTTTTAAATTTTAGCATTAGACAAGAAGACAGTTTATGAAGACTGAAACTTTTCATACAAAAGTACCAGATCTGATGAATCTTTCACTGATGATTATCCTGGATACAGAATTCAATTTCTGATTAAAAGAGACCTCATTAATGTATATAAACATCTGAGGGGAGGGTGTCGAGAGGATGGAGCCGGTCTCTTCTCAGTTGTGCCCAGCGATAGGACGAGAGGCAATGGGCACAAACTGAAACACAGGAGGTTCCGGCTCAACATGAGGGGGCACTTCTTCACTGTGAGGGTGACAGAGCACTGGAACAGGTTGCCCAGAGAGGTTGTGGAGTCTCCTTCTCTGGAGATATTCAAAGCCTGCCTGGATGCCGTTCTGCGCAAAGTGCTCTAGGTGATCGTGCTCGGCAGGGGGGTGGACTAGATGATTTTCAGAGGTCCCTTCCAACCCTACCCATTCTGCAGTTCTGCGGTTCTGAGGTCAAGTCCTGGTTCTTCTCTACTGTCCACATGAACATCCTACACAGTGAACTAGGTTAAGATGCTCTTTCACTTTGTGCTTGGTGCTGTTCTGTTTTATATTTGATTGGGACAAGAACTGGCAGGTAACTTGCCTACTTACATGAAGAGTGCGTCTCTTCCCACCCTCGTTGCAAGTAATTATTTGTAGGGAATGGTCAGTTTCAACAGGACGAACTGAGAAAGACCTGTCCCAGTGCAGCCAAATTTTAGTGAAGTCCATCTGAGAGGATAGCAGGTGAGAGCCTGATATTTCATGATTGGAATGCTGTGATGGATAGATACTGGCTTTTTAGGAAGGCCAGGCCAGGAAGGTGAGAAGGGGAGTTGCCCTTTGTATAAGAGAGGATCTGAAATGCAAGGAGATCTGCCTTGGGAGAGGTGATGAGCCAGGTGAGAGCTTATGAGTCAGAGTTAGTGGGCACACCAACATGGATGGTATTGAAGTGGTTAACTGTTAGAGATCTCTGAATCAGGGAGAAGCAGGTAGATGAGGCCCTCTTCGGACAACTGGAAGAGGCCTCATATTCATAGGTCCTAGAATTTTGGCCACCCTGATATCTGCTGGAAGGACACCACAGCAAAATACAGGAAACCTAGAAGGTTTCTGAAGTGCCTGGATGACAACTTCCTGACACTGGTGATGGAGGAACCAACAAAGGGAGGCTCTCAGCTGGATGTGATACTTAAAAACAGGGAAAAACTGGTGGAGAATTGAATGCTGGGGACAGCCTCAGCTGCAACAACTATGACATGGGTGGAATTCAGGATCATGAGAGGAGGGAAAAGACAAATAGCAGGATCAGAAGCCTGCAGTGACAGCCGAATTTGGACTGCCAAGAGATCTACTTGGAACGGGATACAGCCCTGGTGAGAGGAGGGCTGGGACCGGGAGACCTGCTTGATTTTCAAGGATCACCTTCTCCAAGCTCAAGAACAGTACATGCCGACAAACAGGGAATCAGGTGGGTGTTGCAGGAGGCCTGCATGGACGAACAAAAAACTCCTTATGAAGCTCAAATATGAAAAGGAAGCATACAAGAGGTGAAAGCAGGTGCAAGTGATCCAGGGCAAATGTAGAGGTAGCCTTCTACAATAATGTGTCTAGCTTGGTGGCTGAGGGGAGGATATTGTTTACCTCAACGTTAGTAGAGTTTTTGTCACTGTCTCTCAGATCACCCTTATATACAAACTAATAAAGTACAGGCTGGATAAATGAAGAGTGAACTGTATTGAAAACTGTTTCAAAGGCCAGGCCCAGAGGCTTGCAATTAGCGGCTCGAAGCCCAGTTGGATGCCAGTCAGAAGTGGTATACCACAGAGGTTGGTACTGGGGCCAATATGTTTTAATGTCTTCATTCATGACCTGGATGATAGAACAGTGTGCCCTCAACAAGTTTGCAGACGATACAAAGTTGGGAGGATTGGTTGATACACCAAATGGTTTTGCTGCCATTCACAGGGACTTGGACAGGCAGGAGAAATGGGCAGACAGTAATCTTGTACTGTTCAAAAACACCTGTTGCTTCCTGTCAGGTTGCTGATAATTCTGCAGTAAATCAATCGCAATTGTTTCCCAGTATGTCTTTCTACACCAGCATTGTTCAATTTTTTTTTCCCAAATACAGTTGTAGACTCTATTTCCCTTTTGACCTGAGGATAAGAAATAAAGAATTTCCTGGCTTTGCTATTTCTGTCCTTTAGAAATTCTTCTGAACCTGTAGGTAGAAACAAAAATTCTTTGTCAGGGAATGTTCTCTGGTATCTTTAACTGAATACTTTATCTGTTTGCAAGGTAATGTGCTGAAAAATAAAGGCTACTTCTTGCTTTGATGGAAAAAAAAATAAAAGATTTAAACTACTTAAAATAATTCCACAAAATTGTTCTTAAGATATTTCAAAAGGTTCTACACTTTACCTAGGAGTATTGACAAGTACTGACAAATGCACATAGGAAGTATAACATAATTATACATTTATAATAAGGGCTTTTTAGTGATATATTTCAGCTAAGAACCGGGAACTTGGACATTATTGTGGATATTTCTCTGAAAAAAAAAAAACAAAACAACTCAATAATTGGCAGTGGTCAAAAAGTCAAATGGAGTATTAGGAATTACCAGGAAAGGCATGCATGACAAAGTAATTACCAGGCAGCTGGTTTAAAGCAGAAGAGAGTATTTTTACACACAAAATACAATGAAGCTGTAGAACTAAAAATCACAGAATGTAAAAGGAAGTGATGTAGATAGGCTCAAAAAGAGGTGGATAAATTCATGGAATTAACCATGAATTTCTAATAATGCCTATTAAATGCAACAATCTGAATGCAGCCCCTACCTAAGGAGATCTTAAAGTTGTTGGCTGAAAGAAAATAGAAGCTATGAAAGTGGTGGGAGGGTTGCTTTTTTTCTTCATGTGTTTCTAATGCAGTTTTCCTAAGCATCTCCTTCAAACTGTCATCAGAGAGGACAATGGGCTAAGTGTAGTAATAATATGAATCTGTATGGCCATCCCTCCCTGGGTCGACCAAGTTTTGGTCTATATAAGCTTTTCACTCAGGTTTCTTTAGTTATAGTTTAGTATCAATTCAGGAATACTTGCTAAAGTACAGTATGGAAGACTGTGTAGTTGCATTATTATAGAAGGTTTTATTTTATTTTGGTTTGGTTCACTTTGGTTTGCGGATGTTATTGCTAGGCCTCTCTTCATCATCTTTGAAAGGTCATGGAGAACAGGAGAGGTGCCTGAGGAGCGGAAGAAGGCCAGTGTCACTGCAGTCTTCAAAAAGGGCAAGAAGGAGGACCCAGGAAACTACAGGCCAGTCAGCCTCACCTCCGTCCCTGGAAAGGTGGTGGAATTGCTCATCCTGGAGGTCATTTCTAAGCATGTGGAACAAAAGAAGGTGATCAGGAGTAGTCAGTGTGTATACACCAAGAGAAAATCATGCTTAACCAATCTGATAGCCTTCTATGATGGAATGACTGACTGGGTAGATGAAGGGAGAGGAGTGGACGTTGTCCACCTTGACCAGCAAGACTTTCGACACTATCTCCCATAACATCTTCATAGGTAAGCTCAGTAAGTATGGGTTAGATGAGTGGACAGTGACGTGGATTGAGAACTAGCTGAATGGCATAGCTCAGAGGATTGTAATCAGCGGCACAATCTAGTTGGAGGCCTGTAGCTAGCATTGTCCCCCAGGAGTCAGTACTAGGTCCAGTCTTGTTCAACTTACTCATCAGTGACCCGGATGAAGGGACAGAGTGCACCCTCAGCAAGTTTGCTGATGGTACAAAACTGGGAGGAGTGGCTGATACACCAGCTGCCATTCAGAGAGGCCTGAACAGGCTGGAGAGTTGGGCAGAGGGGAACGCCATGAGGTTCAACAAAGCCAAGTGTGGAGTTCTGTGCCAAGGGAGGAACAATCCCATGCACCAGTACAGGTTGGGGTCTGACCTGCTGGAAAGCAGCTCTGCAGAGAAGGATATGGGGGTCCTGGTGGACAACTTAACCATGAGCCAGCAATGTGCCCTTGTGGTCAAGAAGGCCAATGGTATCTTGGACTGCATTAGGAATAATGTTGCCAGCAGGTTGAGGAAGGTGATCCTCCCCCTCTGCTCAGCCCTAGTGAGGCCACACCTGGAGTATTGTGTCCAGTTCTGGGCTCCCCAGTACGATAGAGACATCGAGCTCCTGGAGAGAGCAAATATCCTGTCGAAGGGTGTCGAGAGGATGGGGCCAGACTCTTTTCAGTGGTGCCTGCTGACAGGATAAGAGGCAACAGGCACAAACTGAAACACAGTAAGTTCCATCTGAATATGAGGAAAAACTTCTCTACTGTGCAGGTGACAGAGCACTGGAACAGGTTGCCCAGAGAGGTTGTGGAGTCTCCTTCTCTGGAGATATTCAAAACCCGCCTGGATGTGATCCTGTGCAATATGCTGTAGGTGCTTGAGCAGGAGGGTTGGACTAGATGATCTCCAGAGGTCCCTTCCAACCTCAACCACTTTGTGACTGTGTGTTTTATTTCATTTTATTTATTTCAGCTATCTCTGATAGGCTATTCTCTAAGAAAATTGAAAATTTCAAGGAAGCCAACTCTACGTGTCATCTGCTTCACCTAAACTTTGGTGAAATTCATTTCTTCCTATTAGAGCAACTGGAGGCCTCTGTTCAAAGAGGTATTTTGTTCTGCCATACGTTTTTTCAATATTGTTCTTTTCTGTGACCTTTCTTTTAAACGATCTGAAATTTTATTTCATTGTGCTCCTATACCTCTAAAATATATTTTTCCCTAGAAGTTAGGCAACTTACTGTATTATTCAGCTCCATTCACAAAGAGAGGATGAAGAACCAGGTTAATTCAGAAACCTGCCTGTGAACAACCTGTGGTCTCTCAATACTAAAAAAAGACGATTTTTGGAAGTGTGATACTACTTTCCACAGAGTTTTTACAAGTAGTGGGTTATATATTATCCATGTTCAAGTAGAAGTAGTGGAATTCTTTTCTTCAACTCAACAAAGTTTTTCTCAGGTAAAACAAACAAAACAGATTCTAGTAAAACTGACCTCCGGAAGAGAATCTGTACCTTTTATACGTGACATATGTGTTTTGTTCAGGGAGCTAAGTTTCTAAGTTTGTGTTGGTTGTAATTGATAACTGGAACTAACTTCATTTATCCTTTGTTGCTGAAATGAAGATTTATCTTATTTATCCATTTTTTTCTTCAGCCAGACTTTTGCAGAATATGTTGATTTTTTTGTCCTACTGATGAAAATTTTAGCAAAGATTATTAGTTATGGCAACAGAAAAGCTGAGTCAACAGAAAGAGCATCTTCAAGGAAAATTTGAGGATTGAGATTCTTTGAGATGCGTGAATGGCCTGGAAAACTCAGTTACACAGTTTTAGCATGGTAGCAAGGGTGGAAGTAGCTAACAAAGTAGTGTCTGTAGTTAGAAAGATAAAATGTACTTCACTGACGTTGAGGCTGTGTTTTACATTGCATTTGTGAGAACCTAAGATTACATATTAATCACTTGCTCTATTTGTTCAGCATTAATGTGTTGAATCATAGTAACAATGTGGCACTGTGCCTACCTTCTTTCTTACTTCAAATTCAGAATTCCATGATTAGAATCATAGAATGGTTTGGGTTCGAAGAGACCTTTAAAGATCATCTGTTCCAACCACCCTGCCATCGGCAGGAACACCTTCTACTAGGCCGTGTTGCTCAAAGCCCCATCCAACATGGCCTTGAACACTTCTAGGGATGGGGCACTCACAACTTCTCTTGGCAACCTATTCCAGTGTCTCACCGCCCTCATAGTGAAGAACTTCTTCCTTATAATTACCCTACGTCAGTTTAAGGCCATTACTTGTTGTCCTATCACTACATGCCCGTGTAAAAAGTCTCTCTCCATCTTTCTTATAAGTCTCCTTTAAGTAGTGACAGGCTGCTGTAAGGTCTTCCCGGAGCCATCTCTTCTCCAGGCTAAGCAACGCCAACTCTGTCAGCCTATCTTCATAGGAGAGGTGCTCCAGCCCTCTGATCATCCCTGTGACCCTCCTCTGGACCCACTCTAACAGGTCCATGTCTTTCTTGTGCTCGGGGCCTCAGAAATGAATGCAGTACTCCAGGTGGGCCTCACCAACGGTGGTATAGAGGGGGAGAATCACGTCCCTTGACCTGCTGGCCATGCTTCTTTTGATGCAGCCCAGAACATGGTTGGCTTTCTGGGCTACAAGCACTCACTGCCAGCTCATGTCCAATTTTTCATCCACCAGTACCCCAAGTCCTTCTCCTTAGGGCTGCAGGTACCTTATGTGCCTTTTTTTATGTTTACATCTTTATTGTAAAAACAAAAAAGCAAACGAGTCATAATTGATATAAAGTCCCTAATAGAGACAGTGTGTTGGCAATTTTTTTGCTTGTGTCCTCTTTGTGTCTGTCTTCATAGAAAGTTAAAAATGCTAGAAACTTTTCACCATCTTGAACTAAAATACTTCTTTAGCAGAGTCTGTGATGATCTCCAGGATGCACAGCTAAGTAATTGATTGGTTGAACATGCTCTTTCATTTCCATTGTTAATTATGTTTCCATAGAAGAGTGTTTAGTATTCTATAATTTTACTTCTGGTTTGTGCAAAAGTGCTCACAAATACATACTTTAAATGTTACCATTAAAAGTTCAGTATTTCTATCTATGACACACAGAAGCATCTGAGATAAAAAATTTGAGGTGCGTGTGATGTATCCATGGACAAATTCATAGGGTTTAGTGTTAACTTTTAGTAATGATTGTTTGACTATTTTGTATTTATTAGTCTTTAGTTGGCAATATCCTCTTCTGTATTTTTGTTTAGATGTTAGATGTTGTAAAATATATTGTTGTTAAATAGATCTACCAGTTGTTCAATTTTGTAAGAAATCTTCATTTATTTATCTTTTTCATTCAGAGACAGAGATATATAAAGTTAAAGGAAAAGGACCTATACCAGCTATTTAAAACAAATCAACTTGGCATACTTTTTCTATTGACAGCAGTGTAATTGCTGGGTGGTTTGAAGACTATAATTGAGAAATATCAATATTAAAAATTAGCAAGTGTTCAACATTTTTTTTCTAAGAGAGGTTGTGTAAGAAAGGCAAAACCTTTATCTTCTGCAGGACAGGAAGGAAGACTCAATCCTATAGTTTACCAGACTTGGTAAGCCATCTTCTTAGAGGTTCACTAAAGATGTCTTTAAATGCTGGGAGAGCAGTGTGCTAGCACACTGTAAATACCTTTTTACAATTATGAGTCTATGAATTTAAAGAATTTAGAGCAGAATACTGTCTTGGGTCCTGGAGTCTGAAGTTTATTAGAGAATTATCAGATTTTCTGTGATGTTAATCATGTTCAATGAGAGCTTCTCAGTGTTTCTCAACTGAAATAGATTTGATTTTGCAAACTTGAGAATACGTAAGCCTGAGAAATATAAAAATATTTACTGAAAATGTAGAAAGGCTGAATCTGGGTTTTAGTGTGTGTGCCTAAGTGATTATATGAGCTGCTAAATATGATTTTTGGAGTGGAAAAGCAGGAGGTAAAGACTTCTGGGAAAACCTTTATACTCAGAGCTGTATCTGGACTAGCATTCAAAAAGGTGAATTTCTCTTTCGGGAAATAAATGACAAGAAAGAACTTTTGTCTGCTGCTTTGCTATGGCCATGTCGTACAATCAAACTCCACTATCAGGGATCCCCAATTTTTTGTAATATGCTTGGAATGTTCTGGCCATATTTCAGGACATATTGAAAAAAACTCATACTAATAAATAAATTTGTTTCCAGATGTTGAATTAGATCAATAAAAGCACAACTGTCCAGCATTTCTGGTTGAAATGCCCACAGGGATGTAGGAGATGATCAAAGAAAAGAGTTGACATGATTTTTTGGTCATCTTCCTCTTCTATGTCCCTGTAAAAAAGTGCATTTACTGCTAAATAAAGGATCTGTTTTAAAGCTTTCATTTAGCTGGAAGATTTGATGTCTGTGATGCCATGTAACTCTTTTCCTTATGAAAAGGAACAGAAGAAGCACTTGTCATTTTATGAACTCTACTTTTTGCATGTGTTCATCACAGCTTCCATCCCAAGCAGAGAGACATCTACCTCAGCACACTTAGCAGGAGACTCCAGGTAACAGTAAACAAACATTTTTTTAAAATCATGAATAGCAAACCATAGGGCTAGTAAGGGGATTTATCTCTTGATTTTTCAATTGCTGTTAAAAGACTAAATCTTGTTCTACCTTTTTTGGAACATTTGCACAAACATATCAGCATCTGCTTGATACACATTCTCAGATTAGTTAAATTCCATAGCATTTGAGATTATTGTAGAATCATGGAATCATAGAATATCCTGAGTTGGAAGGGACCCACAAGGATCATCAAGTCCAACTCCTGGATTTACGTAGAACCACCCAAAAATCAGACCATTTATCTGAGACTGTTATCAAAACGGTTCTTGATTTCCAGCAGGCTTGGTGCCTTGACCACTTCCCAGGGGAGCCTGTTCCAGTGCCCGACCACCCTCTCAGTGAAGAACCTTTTCCTAACATCCAGGTGAACCTCCCCTGTCACAGCTCCATGCCGTTCCCTGGGGTCCTGTTGCTGTCACCAGAGAGAAGAGATCAGCGCCTGCCCCTCCACTCCCCTCATGAGGAAGCTGCAGGCCGCCATGAGGCCTCCCCTCAGGCTCCTCTTCTCTGGGCTGAACAACCCAAGTGACCCCAGCCTCTCCTCATACATCTTCCCCTCCAGACCCTTCACCATCTCTGTAGCCCTCCTTTGGACACTTTCTGATAGTTTTATGTCTTTTGTACATTGTGATGCCCAAACCTGCACATAGTACTGGAGGCGAGGCTGCACCAGGCAGAGCAGAGCGGGACAATCCCTCCCCTCGCCCGGCCAGCAGTGCCGTGCCTGATGCACCCAGGGCACGGCTGGCCCTCCTGGCTGCCAGGGCACGCTGCTGGCTCGTGTTCAACTTGCCGTTGGCCAGAACCCCAGATCTCTTTCTGTGGGGCTGCTCTCCAGCCTCTCATCCCCCAGTCTGTACGTACAGCCAGAGTTGCCCCTTCCTACTTGCAGAATCCAGCACTTGCACTTGTTGAGCTTTGTGTGGTTGGTGATTGCCCAGCCCTCTAATTTGTCAAGGTATCTCTGCAAGGCCTCTCTACCCCTGACAGAGTCAACAGCTCCTCCCAATTTAGTATCATCTGCAAACTTAACTCAATACACCTTCAAGTCCAGCATCCAAGTCATTTATGAAAACATTGAAGAGAACTGGCCCTAAAATGGAGCCCTGGGGAACCCCACTGGTGACTGGCTACCAGCCTGATGTAACCCCATTTACTATAACCCTTTGAGCCTGACCTGTCAGCCAATTGTTCGCCCATTGTATTGTGTTTTTATGTAGCTGTATGCTGGCGATTTTGTCCAGAAGCATGCTGTGAGAAACTGTTATTGAAGGCTGTACTGAAATCCAAAAAGATTACATCGACTGGCTTCCCTTGGTCAACTAGGTGGGTGACCTTGTCATAAAAAGAAATTAAGCTTATTAAGCAGGACCTTCCCTTTGAGAACCTGTGTTGGCTATGACCGATGAGCGCATTGTCCTTCAGGTGTTTTTCAGTATCTCCCAGAATAATTTTCTCCATAATTTTATCAGGCACTGGTGTGAGACTGACAGGCCTGTAATTACCAGGGTCTTTTTTCTTGTCCTTCTTGAAAACTGGGACAACATTTGCCAGTTTCCAGTCAACTGGGACCGCTCCAGATTCCCAAGACCGTTGAAAAATAATTGAGATGTCTTGCGATAACATCAGCCAGCTCTCTGAGTACCCTGGGGTGGATCCCATCGGGCCCCATAGACTTACATGCATCCAGGTGGAGCAGAAAATCCTGCATAAGTTTGGGGTTGGCTGGAAGTTTATCATTATTGCAGTCATGGTCCTCCAGCTCAGGGCACCTGGGGTCCTAGAGCCCATCATTAGTGCTGAAGACAGAGGCAAAGAATGAGGTCCTTCTATGCAACTGACAATGTATCATGAAGTTGCAGTTAGCATAGTTCTGCCTTACTGAAGCCCACAAAACCTAAATCTTTATACCTACAGTTTTTCATTATATGTGCAGCAGAGCATTCAGTACTTTTGGTGTAATCTCCTATACAAGCTGGTCTGAAATTCAAAACTGTTTATAACGTCACTATGACTTTGAATAACCTGCTTTGTTTTTTTTGGTGATTTTTTTTTCTTCTTGGTTTTGGCTTTTGCATTTTTTTTTGTTGCTGAGCATCTGACTAACTGCAGACATCCTGTTAATCCTTTCAAAAACCTAGTACGAATAGCCACCTAAGGTAAAAAAATAAGAGCTTGTAGGAAAATTTCTGGTTGAAGTAGTGCAAAACTAGGAAAGCCTGTCTAATAATTCAGTACCTGGGCTGAGGATGTTGGAAATGCACTGTCCTGAGGCTGCAACCCTGGATTTTGTACCTCTGGGACAGACCTACCCAAGAATAAAGATCAGGACCCTTGTAACTTCCCAGGCCATCTGCCTATGAGACAGTCACATTCACGTAGCATTATTTTTATCATCATTTCATGTCAGTGCTTTACTGACAGGAAAGCAATTGCCAATTTTCTTATATTTTTATATTAATGTTTTATTTCTTTATATTAATGTGATTTGTTTCCTTTTGTGATGTCGGTAGGCTCACTCATATTGGAATTTGGGTCATCTAATTTGTTCTCTTGCAAGAGATGTTCTTCCAGTCCTTTAGGACTTTCCTTGCTTTCCAAGATTTGTTACTGTTAGAAGAGCTAAAAGACTCTACCAACTTTTTTAGTTTTTTTTCTGTAACAATAATTTGATCTGCTGACTTAAAGTTTTCTTCTTAGAAAACTGCCCATACTAATGGCCTGGAAAGTATTTCCTCTTCATTTGCTTTAAATAAATAATTTTCATCCATCTACATACAGAACAGAAATAAACATGGGTATTTTTTGCACCATTAACAATTCCACTATCTTTATCTAATTAACTATACTATTAGTATGAATTGTTCATTTTCCTATGTATATTAATACTTTTTAACTTGTACTGAGATATGTAATCACGTTTTAAACTACTTGAAGAAAGATATAGGAAAAGACTTACTCTGGACATGTTTTAGAGGTGTTTTTCCACTAAAAATATTTGCATTATAGACGAAGGAGGGAAAGAGTTGCCTTGTTGTATAGAAGTTCATTTTATGTAACTATGAGATTAGAGGTATGAATCATCATTGTTTTCTCTTTTTCTGTAGTGCAAATAATGAACAGCAATGAATTTAGTCACACTGAAATGCAGTCCTGAAAAGATGTGTGAATAATATAGGCTCATTTATTTTTTAATAGAAATTAAAGAATCCAAGAGCAAGAACATTGTAGTGGTTTAATACAATCTCCTTGGTTATATTTTCAAAGTATTAAAATGGTTATTGTTGAGGAGGAAGGGGGGAATATATAGAAATAGAAAGTAGAGAATTGCCTTAAAGGAAGGATAGTGTATTTAATCTAGACCTAAAATAGCTATGCTAATAAACAGTGCTACTGGATCTCAAACACACTAATAGCTAGACAAAAGTTGTTATATCAGTTCTTCAGGTATAGAAGCTAAGGCACAGTGATGGTGAAAGAGTTGCCACTGTAACAAAGAACATCCATAGTAAAGCCGAGAAGAAAATCCAGATATTAATAATCTCAAATCAGCATCTGTTTCTCTGTGACCTGTAAATTTATTGCTGGTATCTAAAACAGTCTGTTTAGATGAACTATTTGAATACTTTAAGTTACCATAAACACTACTGTGCTAGCTTCTGGTAAAATGTAGAATAATAATAATCTATTCCAAGTAAAAGTATAAATCAAATATTTGGGAAGTTTACCTAAAAAAAAGATTGGTGCAAATAAGAGAATGGTTTTGTACAGAAGTAGGTAGAATTATTAAACATGATTATTTTCTGACTCAAGCCAACCACAGAGCTGAGTCAAGAAGGTGTTCTGTAGGTGGACTAGACACAACTG
Organism: Chauna torquata; assembly: GCA_013399475.1. Lineage (NCBI taxonomy): Eukaryota > Metazoa > Chordata > Aves > Anseriformes > Anhimidae > Chauna > Chauna torquata. The sequence continues at coordinate 22,919 of VXAL01012882.1, read as the reverse complement.
CATCATTCATTAGCAGAAACTATTTCCTTCATGTGTCAAACCTCCAAACTGAGTTTTCACTGTGGCCTCTGGCTCTTTGGCACTTAGTATGCCTCTGGGCTGCAAACAAACTGAGGTGATCATTTTTGTCTATTTTTTAGCTACCTTCTACAATAGTTCTACCTTTGTGTGGGTATAATGTATATTGTGACATGGCAATACAAGAGCACACACAGAGGCTAAGAAGCTGTACCTTTTTTTCCTAATTAGTATTCTTTTAGAGAGCACAGTGCTGGCATATCAAAGTTGTTAGAAGAGTGACTGTGGTGGTTTTTTTTTTTTAAGCACTTGGAAGTCTCCTTATTTGCTTTTGGAAGAGAATAGGTAAACTTTAGGATGTCAGTAGTCATTTGATCCACGTGACAAGACTGAGCAGCAGATGGGAAAGGATGGGAGGGCGTGTCAGGGTGGGTTGGTTAGAGATGATTGAAGAAGTGGCACTACACAACTGCTTTGTTAGAGATGCAGACTATGATACTTCTAAAAAATATTTTTCAAAGAAAAGCTAAGGTAGGTGACAAATATATAATCTTGTTAAGTCTGTCAAGAGGTCTGCAGTGAAATGGCAACAACAGCAAAAAATAATCCATATTTCCATGTCAGAGCTGTTTGCTTTTTTCCTTCTTTCAAGCTGTTTTTATTTTTCCAGCAAGCTTGTGATATGTGACTGACTTTTGTTCCTTGAATTGCAATCATTTCTTGTTGCACAGAAATCTATGCCTACTAATGAGCAATTACTGGTAAAAACTAAGAAACATACCTGCTAATTAGAAGGCTAGCAAATCATCTCATGAGCAGTAACTTAGCCAGCAAATGATTCATCATTATTAGCAGAGGGACTTAAGGAAGAAATGGAATAAGGAGGCAGATACTTTGCATGACCCAGCCTGGAATCTGCTCCATACAAAAAGAGCTGAAATAGGTTAATTGGTATCTAAAAGCATGCCATGTCCTAGAATTCAATTAACTGGTTACAGGGCAGAGATTAATACAGGGTCTCTCAGACTGCTAAAGTAAGAAAGAAAGCCTAAAATGTCCTGTTTGTCTGATTCATTAGCAAACACCTTATAGGAAGTTTGTTTCTCTTGAGTACACTCTCAGAGATCAGAAATGTCATCAACAGAACTGTTTCTTGGAGTTTGCTTTTATTAGCAGTTATGGTATTGGATCACATTATGTAGCATGTCAGATACCTGTCCTTCCTGTCTGCTTGGTTGTTATTCTTGGTGTTCTAATGGCAGCATTAGCTGTTCGTATGCTTGCCCAACAATTATTTAATGGAATACTGTTTTAAATTGCTTATGACTGAGGAAAGCTTTAGTTGCAACCTTGGTTAACATCGATGTCAGTTGTCTTTCTTAGGATAATTATTTTTACAATTCTAATCAAGATCTCTCAACAAGAATGAGTCTATTTTCAATGATTAAAATATGATGGTAAACATTCTTTTGAAATAGCTTTGCACTCTCATGCTTTAGACCTCAGATGCATCTGTTGCCATCATTGTGAAAATTTGCATGGGGTCAGTCAGAATATAAACCTTTCAAAAAAAACTGTATATTCTTCAGTCCTATTTTGTCCTGGAAAGCAGGGCTCCAGCATGTATCGTGGTGTCTTGGGAAAACAAATGCCATAACTCTGAGTGCTGCCCTCTTCCTCCTCCTTCCCCTGAGCTTTTATTGCTGAGTGTGATGCTGGAACAGAGTGGAACACCCGATTGGTCAGTTCTGGCCACCTGTCCTGTCTGTGTCCCCTCCCAGCCTCATGTGCATCCTCCCTGGGGGTGTAGCATGAGAAACAGGGAAGTCCTCAATGTTGTCTAAGTACTGTTCAGCAACAGCTAAAACATCAGTGAGTTATCAACATTGTTTCAGTCACGAATCTCAAACATAGTACCATATGGGTTGCTACAAAGGAAATTAACTCCATCCCAGCCAGACCCAGTACAGATGCCAAAGCAAATAACAGAAATCAATTGTGCATTTGTCTGTGTCCTTACGGAAGGGCTTCTCTGGGAGTTATCCTTTTCAATTTAAGTTACCATATTCAATTCAAGAAATGGGCCGGAGCAAAAGGCTGGGGAAGATAAAAAGAAAAGTAAGAGGAGAAAGGAAATGTGCGTAGTGGAAGTGCATTTTGAGGACACAGAGGAAAAACTGAGTTTAGGTTGGAAAAGTAATGTGTAGAAATCATGTTTTTGTGTGGAAAATGCATTGTGCTGAAGCAGCCAGGAGCCTATAACTTCTTTATTACTGCAGATGTGATCAGCTACGCTACTTTTTTTTTTTGTGGTTAATCTGAAGATTCAGCTTAGCTGAGGAATGACGTTTGTGTCAGTGTCACTCCCCCAGATGGAAATGTGCCATCTATTTTTCAGAAAGAAAATTAAATGTTATATGCCAAATTTGTCATAAAAATCACTAAGGCAGAAAGCCAAGCACCCAAAAATTAGGCAGTGTCAGAATTACCTATACAGGCTTTATTTGTGTTCCTATGCTTATACTATGGCATGCAGTATATATAGTATGATATGCAATAATGAGATGATCATTATATTCTCTTAGACATGATTTCTGCTTCACTCATCTTATGGGCAAAAGCTGTTTGTAGGAATCAGTAAGGACTCTGTAGCAATGGTAACTACAGTCTTCTTCCCATTTTTTGCACAGCTTGAAAGATGTTTAGCAAAAGTTTTGGAAGATTTGGAGTGAAACAATGGTTTGAAAGTTAACCTAACACACTCTTGTCATAGAGAAAACTTGCTTCTATTCCTAGTTAGACCACAGAACTATTATATAACACTAAATAAGTTGCTTAAGGAAAACTTTTTGTCCAGTTACTGTTTTTCTTGTTTTCTGAATGTCCACTGTGAACCAGCAGGGCTACTTACAGACATGTTACACTCTTGAAAATTAGATTTGGAGGAAAATGCATTTGATGTTAAGAGCAAGCTAATGTGAAGTGTTCTGAAGCTTGTGTTACCCAACTTGGTCATACAAAACGAGAGGCTGTTTTTCAGTTTATCTCATTGTTTTGCTGATTCTTGGCTATAAAAAATGGGATAATGCCATACTGGTATCTTCAGTAGATACCATGATACTGAATTCATGTCTGTGAAGCTTTTAGCTACTAAGATGACAAGCTCCTAAGTAAAACCAATGAGGAAAAAATACAGGTGTGTGCAAGCCCGCATTTGTGTAATGTATAGCAGATAAAGCATATAGTCACAGTCAACAATGAAGTGAAATAGAATATTAAATAGGTACTCAGTAGGTGAGAAGTGTCTATTTTTTGCAATGAATAAGGAACGGATCTTCATGAAACATGGACATATTGATCATGAGATAAACTGCTGTTATGTGTAAACATAAGAACATTGAATTCAGATAGCACAGGTGGCTGTTAAACTGCCATTTTCTGATGTTTGAGTTGTATGAGCTGTATGACTCTGCAACCTTTTTAGGTTTGGTTTTTTTTTTTTTCGATTTTGGTTTATGTTGCAAGAGCATGCTGTATAAGAACAATTACTTTTTTTTTTCTTTGAAGTTTTTGTTCTAAAAGAACATTCAGAGGGACTGATTTGTGGCCTTATTTCTTTTCATAGTTTTAAAATTCAACATTTGACTGTAATTTAAAATATTTTTACAAAATGGTGTAATTGCATACTTTCTTGTGAAAGTAGATAATATTTTTTATGATTTAATATAAATCTGCTTACAATATAGATTAAATCTTATGAGGAAGTACAAATAGGATAATTGTAATCAAAGTGCTATAGTTTTAATTACTGTGCAGACAGTTTTTTTCTCTTTGTCCGTCCACAGCTAAATCATTCTTATGCTTTATCTTGGAAAAACCTTATTTATGAAAAAGGCTGCAGAAGTGGTAGTTGCCAACAGTTGTTGATCTACTGATGAGTAAGTACAGAGCTTACTGGATATCGTAGCTATCTTTTAGTCAGTGAAAGAAGCAATTAAAAGTGCTTTATGGAGCAGCTACTGACTAATAATAGACTAATCAAGCTATTGACATTGTGGGAGGATCTATGAAAGCACTAACATGGTGAAAGAAACAAGATTTTTGGAGGGCTGACTAAAATCCAGGTTGCAAGATAACAAGGAGTCTCAAAAAGAACCAGGGACAAGCAGAGGCAGCCAGGGAAGTACCTTTGGCATGGGTCTGTGAGAAAACCAGTGTAGAGATCTTTACTGTATAGAGAAATAGGTGAAAAGAAAGATTTATAAATTAGAAGGAAGTAAAAAGATTTCTGTTCTTATTACTGAGTTCAGAGGAACTAGATTATGTCTGTATTTGTTTTTGTGTTTGTGAATTATAAGGTCATCTTATGCTCCTAATAAAAAGGTTTTCCAAAGTTTGGGCTTTGAGGACAATAGGGTAGAAGGGCATGAGAGTTTACTTGTAAGTAAGCATAAAACCTATCACGTCACAGAATAAAAAAGCACAATCTAACCTTGTTAGTATGCACAATTTGATGCAAATCATTCTCTGATTAACACACCTCTTGCAAACAGAGATATGGGCTGCTTTCCTGGTGTTGAAAAATATTTCTTTTATATTGCATATACATTAAAAAGCAGTGCAGTTTAAACATTTTCAAGGATATGATCCTTAACTGAGATCAATATTACAGCGGTGATAAAGACAATATGAAAAGAATTTAAAAAAAGGTGTGCAGTCAAAGCTCATGCAAGCAAATATGAGTTATGTTGTTTCTGTGAACTTGTATGCAAACAGCACCATGTACACCATTTGGATGGACTAAGACATTTTGCCTACAGTTTAGAAAAGCCGAAACATGACAGTGAGATAATTCCTTGGCAGCATCTCAAGTTCTGGCAGAACTTTTTTTTTTGGTACTAAATAGATTTTGCCATGCTGTATTAGCAAATTGTCAGGTTTTTGTCTCTGCTTTTTCATCTATGACTTGCCAAGGTTTCATGTAGTGGTTGTGGGGTGTACATTAGAAGCTGACTTCAGAATTGGGTTCTGTGAGTGATGGGCAATCAAGGACCATACAAAAAGTTGAACTCATCATTCTAATTAATCTAATTAATTAATCTAAGAAATCCAAATTCTTTTATCACAAAGGTCATCTTATGACTTAGATATTAATGCAGTATATTATAATACTTTATATATGTGTACAACTTGTCTGTCTGACGTTCATGTGTTACTGCTCAGAGTGTTGGAGCTCAAAGGTCTTTTTTGTGCCAGTGTGGTGTGGCTTTGATTTCTATACTGAGTAAATGTAAGAGAGGCATTGGGAACATGGCCAACATCAGCTCTGTTGTTTTGCTTGTATTTCTGAAAAGTCAGGTCTTTTACAATTGCTTTTGATGTTCCATTGTCTGCTGTTTACCTTTACGCATCTGGTAGTTAGGAGCTCATAGAAGTATCCTCTCTATCCTGGTGTGGCTTTGTGCTCTGTAATTAAATGTTTCCATTTTTGTTTCTATCAATCTTGTTGGTAGTTTTCTTGCCAGTGATAGCATTTCTATACAGTGGTAGCATTTTAAATATGTCTACATTCATACATATGACCTGTCCCATCTCCATGAAGCTACACAAATGTAAGTGTCTTGGCCTCTATTTGACTTTGTCACAGTCCTGATAATAACGCAGTCCAGGTCCAAAGAAAAATGTCATTTATCTTCAGCATGCTGTATCTCATTCTTGTATATATGTAGATTTATATCATCTCTTTTGGATCTCTCCTTGGAGGCCCTTGCATCATCAAATATCTCTCACTGTGTATCACCATTTTGCCTAGCACCTTATTAGGAAAATCTTATATAATAGAAATACTTTGTATAAAAGAATGAATAATAAAAATAATAATCTTATGTATTTACTTATCTTCTGAATTTCATAATTATTCTGTCCTGAGCTTGCAACTTTTTTGATTTTTTTTTTCTTTACTGTGGCAAATCTCCCTGAACAGACCACACTCATAATAAAACACTGATTTGGATTCCAGTCAGGAAATCTGGGCTGGATGAAAAGACTGCTAGCTGGACTAAAAACTAGTTCCACTGTTGGGATGAAATGGTGGAGAATGATTGCTCAGCATCTGGCTGGCAGCTGGTAATGAACACATTGCCACGAGTAGTTCATGCCACAGCCCATGTTGAAGTGCAGAGTTCGGTAGCCAGATGGGGTTACTTGAAGCACCGGCGCAGGCTAGGGAGTGACTAGTTGGGTCACAACCCTGCCTGAGGACTGCAGGGTGGATATCAGCCAAACAGCGTGCTCTCTTCGTAAGTAAAGCAAACCGCATGCCAACGTGACTCTGGCCAGCAGATCAAGCGAAATGCTGGGAGCCCAGGAGAGGGCTACCAGGATGGTCAGGGCCCAGAGATCAGTGTGGTCTGTGAGGAGTGCTTGCGAGAGCTGGGTTGTGTAGTCTGCTGTGGAGGAAGGGAAAGGCCGTCTAACAGCAGCCTATAGCTACTTGAAGGGTAGTTGCAAAAGACATCAAGTTTGAGCTCATCTCAACAGTGGCATGCTGTATAACGAGGGGCAAGGACCCCTCATTGGGATGTTCAGGTTGAACATCGGGAAAATGTTCTTCATTAGGAATGTGCTGCAGCACCGGAGCAGGTTATCCATGGAGGCTGGAGAATCTCGGTTGTTGGGGGTTTCTGAGACTGAGACAAAGCCGTGGCTGATGTGCTCTGATGTTGATGGTAGTCCCATTTTGAGTGGGAGGTTGGACTGGACAACTCAGGAGGGCCCTTCCAGACAGCATTTCTATGATTTAAGGTCAATTTGATCAATATTTCCTAGTTTAGATGCCTGAGTATTTGGACCTCAATAGATGACCTGTTTTTCCACCAAATGATTTAATTTCCCTTTGCGTCTAACTGAAATACACATTAGGTGACTACTGTTTGATTTCTTAAGAGCTTGGTCTTAATATTTGGGTTGGAATTCTTTCCTTTCCCTGACAGTTCCATTCTGCAATACATTTCTATCTCTCTAGTTTTTGCATATGAGTCAAAGAAGATGTTCAGTGAGTTCACTTTCTCAATTCAGGTGTCTGATTCTGATTGTCTGTAGCTGCAGTTCAAGGATTTTTATGGTTTCAAAGCTGCCCAAAAAAGCAACTGTTTGCCAGTAGTAAAGTGGATCAGACAATCTCTTGTGATAGACTGCGTTTAGCTCTGATATCAGCATTCTTTGTTTCTTGCAGAGCTATAATTAATTTCATCATTATTTTTTAATTTATTCAGCTGTCTTGAATATTCACTATGCACACACTGAAAATATAAGCCTGAAGTTAAACTTCTCCCTGGATGACTATAACATTAATTCTTGCAGTATTTTTACAGTGATTGATTTTGCTGTGGATTTGCTTCAGAGTACATGCATTAATGCATACCATTTTATAATCTTTGTTTTCTTAAACTACATTACAGCTAGATTAAGAAAAATAGCTAAATTATAAATTTAGATTTCATGATTAAAAATTTAATTAGAAATAGTTTGCTCAAAGCAACTGCTTAAGCTCTGAGTATAAATAGAGCTTATTAATATTACTCATTATGAAAGGTAGTTCATTAACGGGTCTCCCTATGTGCACAGAATAGATACATTGCCATGCAAGCTTTCCTTGCATCAGTCCTCACAAGACAACTCAAACTGAAGGACATGTCTGTGCTATAAGTGGAAGTGTCATTGTAACATGGGCATAGTCTACCATAGTATACCATATTGACCATACTATACATGTGAGCTCTAGCTGGCAGAGGCACATACTCAGTGTACCAGTCTCAAGTAATGTACTGGGACTAGGAAGCTATTGCTACCTGACCTAGGTATGAATTTCTTAGTTTAGATGTAGAACATCTTTAGACTTGCTTAGAACTTGGGTTTCTTCATAGGACTGTCGTCAAGGTTGTAGTTGCAGACAGTGGTGTCTGTGCTGGGGAATTTTTCCAGAGGTGGGAAGAGACTGAGTAAAACATGGAGAGAAAAATCAGTTTCCTCTCATTATTACAACAGGGTTTGCAGAATATCAGTGCTCTCAGAAAAGTAATTCTCTGCAAATTTTCTCTTAAAATGGTGAGCTTTGTTCGAAGTTCCAAAAAAATTCTGAAGAAATTTTCTTCCCTTTAAGTAAATATAAGTTAGAGATTTCATTCCTAGATTTACTGTTATTCTTCCATGACCAAGAAAATATTACCAGCATTTCAGATGATTAAATTAAAGTTTACTGATGTTTAGCCTTAAGATTTTATAAGTTCTCATTATTCACTGTTTCCAAGGACTACAGTGGTTGTTTTAACTCACTATTAGCATGAAATTGCTGTGTGAAAGGGAGAAAGGTGGGAGTTGGAACAGCTGCAGAAATCTTTTAAATGTGATTTAGTAAGAGAACTTAAGGTGATTTTTTTTCCTGTTTTCAGTCTAGAGGTGCACAGTTGCAATCTCTGACTACTATTTTTATTTTGTTATTGCTATTTCGGCTCTCACTTCTTCCAAAAGGTAAACAATTTGCAGGGAAGCAAGCATATTGTAGGACAGAAATTTGTGTAATGCAGAACATTTTTGTCCCCCGTACAGGTAGAAGTACATATTTAAGGTAGCAGTGTCTTTATCTCCTCATAAAATATCTTTCTGTTGGCTTTTAAAGCACCAAATTACTTAAACTTGAGAAACTTCTTACTGCATGTTTTCACTTTTTTTCCCTTTCCTCAATAATGACAGTAAAGTGTAACACTTACAAGAAACAAGCTTATGGAAAGGAATTAAAGGAACACTGAAATTGACATCATAGCTGTTTTCTTACATGATGGGTATTTTTTTGCCTGATCATAGGTTTCGGAAGAAGCACTCCATCACCGCACTGAGGAGGAAGAGTCTTTCCAGGGAATGGAACCCTATCTTGTGCGGAGATTATCGTCCCGTAATATCCAGCTTCCTCCTCTGGCTTTCAGGCAGCTAGAACAGGCAGACTGGGATAAAAAGAACGATACTGAGACTATCCCAAGGCCCACAACTCTTCCACTGAGGATTCCTCCTCTGATTGCCATTACATCTGCAGAGTCCAGCAGGTAAGGTCCAGCAATTTCTTTTTGATTTGACATTTTCAGTGGTAGGTGCAGGACAGTAGATGCTGCTTCTAGGACAGAAGTTTATGTATTTTCTAAATCCCCTTAATAAAGATATGGAAGTCATTTTGTACAGTTTAGTAATACTGGTTAAAAAGAAGAATAAAATATTATTATCTAAATTTGTGGCTGAAACTTGACAATACTGCTCGTAAACCTTTTGCTGATGTCCAAATACAAACACTGGGAAACATTTTATCTGAACATTATTCATACCCTATAGTTAGAAAGAAGTCTGTATTATAGAGGCTTGAATAGCCATATTCAGATTATTATAGTAAAGACAAGAGCTTTTCTGTACACAGAAAATATTTTACACAATACAGCTTCAAAACCAGTTGCAAGGAATCATGAGAGGATTTTGCCTGCTTCTGAATGTCTAGATTATTTATAATATAAATAACTGAACATATTTGGCTGTTGTGATTTGTATTACAGTTTCTACATATTAGATCTGTTAGTTCTTATGTCAAGCATGTTTTCTAACATCACCTTTCCTGTCTTAAATGTTACCTATAGTAGCCTATTATCTGTTGTTATTTTCCAAAATGTGAATTGTCTGGTATGCAATTGTGGCTTGTAACGTTGAACGCAGTGCAGCCACTTGGTAACCTGAGGACATACAAAGAAAATGAAAGACGGGCACACTGAGAGCTGAAATGCAGGACTTAGGAACTTCTGGTCACATCGATACCTCTACTGTAGTCTGAAACCTATAGCTGTGAAAAGAATGTAGGAGCTGTAGTACATGAGTGAAACCCTTAAGTATTCATTAGGGTGCTATGGCAAAAAAAAAATATCGAATACTATCTTTGTACATAACATCACCTCCCAGATCTTCTCCCCATGTGGATATTTTTATTTCTGGAATAAGTGAGACCTGTTCTGGAAACATGCTTAGAAAAACACACACTACATCTGTAAAAGGATGTAAACATTTAGATGTGCAGAAGAGTTTAATTTTTTTCTGAGAGATGAATGCAATGTCATTTAGTAAGGGTTTAAAGATAGATTGGTGTCTTGATTTTGTTTGTTTGTTTGTTTTCTATCCATGGAGGCTGGAGACAAAACTGCTCTGAGACCTGGAAGGAAATAAGTATAGGGCCAAGTATAACAGTTCACATTGCTGGACTTTCTGAATTTCAGGATATTTGGCTTTGAAACTTGAATTGTATTTGGGATGCCCTGTGTTAACTGTGTAATGCCCAGGAGGTACTTTGTGTTCTAGAGAGGTTTTGTTACCTCTAGGAACACAGCCTGAAAAAAATATGCATGCTCCTCATGGGGTAGGAAGTCAGATAGCAGAGTGAAAAATACATGCTTCTGTCCTATGAAAAAGTCTAAATGTTTGTTGGTTTCAGGAGACTGCAATTGTTTTCTAGGCTGGATTCAAATATGCAATAGCAAGACAATTTAATGGGTATTCAAATAAATAACAAACCCTAAACATACTGGTTATTATGGATAGCTATCTGCTGTACTCAGAGATTGATGTCCTCCCAGAGGCTTCTCTGCATCTAAGAATCTGTTGTGGACATTAGAGACATTAGAGATAACTTCATATTCTGCCTATAGCTTTCTCTCCTGTGGTTGATGGAAATTGTTTTGAAACTGCACAAAACAAGATTTATCCACAAGTAAGTTTATTTCTGAGAGTAACAGAGAAATAGCAGATCTACAGATTGTTGAATGGAGGTGCCAGGCTGTTTAAAAAAAAAAAAAAAAAAAAGACAAAGCAAATCTGAACACAACAGCAGAAGCAATTACAATATTGATGTTTCTTGGTAATATAAAATCTTTAGCTCTTACGATTCTTCCTTAGCTAAAGAGCAATTACAGTGCTACAGGAAGAACATTATTTAGGAAATTAAATTTCTCTGGGTGCTTAGTGCCATTTTTCAGTTGCCAGCTCTCTCAAGCAGCTATGCGTTTCCCATTTACGTGCTTATAATGCCAGCCAAACAACTGGAAAAAGCCATCCTCTTATCAAGGGTTTTTGTCTGCATGAAAGTATACAAATCTAGGGGTCCTATTATGTCTGTAGAAATACAGCTTATCTCTCTCATCTTTGAATGTATGGAAATAAGCGGTTGAGAATAGGAAACCAAAGTGTGGGTGGGAGACAGGAGGTTTCTCTGTTTGAAGTGCATAGGTGAAAGTGGAAGAGTTGTTGAGTCCTAGAAACTGATTTTAAGAACAAAGAATTTCACTGCTAAAGACATCTTAAGTTAAAAATATGTATTTTTGGAGAAAGACAATAAAAAATTGCAAAGTTGGCACTATGAAGAGTCTTGTACTATAATTTAATTTTCATTTAGTTTGCCCAAAGGCAAATTGTGCCTGACCAGTCTGGTGGCCTTCTATAATGGAGTGACTGCATCAGTCAACAAGGGAAGACCGATCGATGTCATCTACCTGGACTTCTGTAAGGCCTTTGACATGGTCCCACATGACATCCTTTTCTCTAAGTTGGAGAGATGTAGGTTTGAAGGGTGGACTATGCGGTGGATAAGGAACTGGCTGGATGGCCAAAGCCAGACAGTTGTGGTCAATGGCTCTACATCCGGGTGGAGGCCGGTGACAAGTGGTGTCTCTCACGTGTCTGTCTTGGGACTGGTGCTGTCTAATATCTTTATCAATGACACAGACAGTGGGATCGAGTGCACCCTCAACAAGTTTGCAGATGATGCCAAGCTGAGTGGTGCAATTGATACAACAGAAGGAAGGGATGCCAACTAAAGGGACCTGGACAGGCTTGAGAGGTGGGCCCATGTGAACCTAATGAGGTTCAGCCAGTCCAAGTGCAAGGTGCTGCACCTGAGTGGGGGCAATCTCAGACATGAGTACAGGCTGGGAGAAGAACTCATGGAGAGCAGCCCAGCAGAGAAGGACTTGGGGGTTCTGGTGGATGAGAAGCTCGACATGAGCCAGCAGTGTGCGCTTGCAGCCCAGAAGGCCAACGGCATCCTGGGCTGCATCAACAGAGGCATGGCCAGCAGGTCAAGGGAGGTGATTGTCCCCCTCCACTCTGCCCTCATAAGGCCCCACTTGGAGGCCTGCATCCAGGTCTGGGGCCCCCAGCACAAGAAAGACGTAGACCTGGTGGAGCGGGTCCAGAGGAAGGCTGCAAAGATGATCAGAGGGCTGGAGCACCTCTCCTATGACAAAAAGGTGAGAGAGCTGAGGTTGTTCAGCCTGGAGAAGAGAAAGCTCTGGGGACCTCATTGTGGCCTTTCAGTACTTAAAGGGGGCTTATACAAAAGCTGGAGAGGGACTGTTTACACAGACAGAGAGTGATAGGACAAGGGGGAACAGTTTTAAACTAAAAGCGGGGAGATTTAGATTAGAGGTGAGGAGGAAATTCTTTACTCAGAGGGTGGTGAGGCACTGGAACAGGTTGCCCAGGGAAGCTGTGGATGCCCCGTCCCTGGAGGTGTTCAAGGCCAGGTTGGATGGGGCTTTGAGCAACCTGATCTAGTGGGTGGCATCCCAGCCCATGGCAGGGGGGTTGGAACCAGGTGATCTTTAAGGTCCCTTCTAACTCAAGCCATTCAATGATTCTGTGATTCTGTGATTCTATGATTAAGTACCCGGAAAGTGCAAAACTAAAAACAGTGACAGTGGATTTAGTTTTGAAAATAAAATGTGTATTATATTCCTAAACACACATACACACTCTCACATTCTCACACACCCACACTCCCACACTCTCCTTGTCTTTCTTTTTATCTTTATGAAGTCTCAGGACTGTTTTTGTTTTTACGTTAGCTTTATATGGGGATGAACTACGTTAATTTAAATGAAGTTGCTCATTTGAAAACAAAACAGCAGAATAGATGAAAAAGTTAATATTTAGAAATGTTTTTCTGAATCTTTCACACTTTATAGATGCTTACTCGATGCTTACTCTTACTCTAAGGGGAGGCTTCAGAGTGATTGTCATTCCTTTTACCCTTCTAATTTCTTTCTACACTTTAGGGTGCTGTTGGGCCTGATTCTGATTTTTTTCATCCAGGTTTAACTGAGAGGGTAATGAAGATCAAGGACTCATGTTTCACATTGAAGTTCCACATCTAAGATTGCTAACAGGAGTAACAAAAACAACTGCTTGCAAATTGATAAGTTGAGTCTGCTACTGGTAGCAACAGTTAAATTTATGAAATGTAAGAATTGCCAGACCTTGCACTGGGAGGATTAAAAAAAGGCATGCAGTTGCTTTTGATATTTCAGGTCTTCCTTTATTTTTTTTTAAACAAACAGTATACTTAGCCTGTAAGTATAACATTAAATGTGATATTCTACTGTAAGCTAGAATAGCAATATTTTGACTGTGCATGTGGTGACATGCATTGAGTTGTGCCAGTTTTCCTCAGATAGCCAGAATTACATTTACCAGCAGTTTTGATACCAGTAACAGCTATGATGCCATTGAAGAATGGATGCAAAGACAGGAAGGGACTGATAGCAGAAGACTTTTGCTTTTGCCAAAGCAGATAATATTAAAAGGGTGGAAGACTGTTATACTCATTTGAAACTCATTTGTTTGAGAAAATTTACAGTATTTGATCTTACCTCCTTAATAATATTTCAGAGACAGTTTACTTTTCTGTGTATGTTTTACCCAACAGCCACAGCTCCAGCCTTGATGCAATACTATCATAATATAAATATTTGCTTGAGTAAGTGTGATACTATAAATTTTATTTCTTCCTTCAGATACTTGGATGTCATTTAGAAGGGCAATTGGTCAAATCTGTATTTAGTAATGGTATTGATTTGTCCATTGTTGGGGGATTTATATTGTACTCCTTGAGGCAAAACGAACACACTTGTGCTTAAATATAAAGAGACAAGCAGTCTGCAAAGGTGCAGCACGAGCAGATTCCTTATATGCACTTACCCCAGCATCAATCATGTGACCATAGGCATCAGGTAGTGTGGAGTTCATCCCCCAGCACACCGTAGTCTCTAGGCACTGACATTCCAGTTTGCTACATGACAATACCGTGGCATTTCTTATCTCATCAGCAATGGAAACTTCACTCTGATGTGTGTCCCTCGTCTGTCATTCTTGTTTCCAGCCAGTTTAACCCATTCTGCAGTCATGTCTTCTTGTCTTCCATGCCAGATCATTCCTTGGTCATAAATTGCCATTGCTGAGCAGTTACAATATGAGTTTCCCCTTCACCACCTGCAAAACTTCATGAAATATGGTGAAAGACTCTTCAATCACCTTTGTTATGGAAACTCTCTCTGCATTGTGTAACTCAGAAGAAGAGATGGGTTAGCAAAAGGGAGGATGGGATGCAGATATTCATGGCAGAACCAGCATTAGTTGGACTCTGAAATGCTATGGCACATATACGTACCCCATTCCAAATGGTGCAGATCCAAGGTGTCAGAGGCTGATGTCTTTTACTTTGCCTATAAAGTACCACAGTTTGTTTTGTGATCTTTCTGTCCTCTTAAGACACATGACTGCCATAATATGATGGGAAATGTCATGTTCATTGGATGTAAACTCCAGAAATGGAAGAATATGCCATGTACTTTGAGACTTCATTAAAGAGCTGTTAGAACACAAAAAGTTAAGATGTGGCTAAGAAGACCTTAAGTAGAAAAATATAAGAAACACATTTCTGTGTTTCACTTAGTTATCTGTACTGCCATACATATAGTGTCTCTTCTTACACACACAAATGTATGGGGTCAGATGGGATCCACCCAAGGTTATCGAAGGAGCTGGCAGAAGCGCTCACCAAGCCACTTTCCATCATTTATCAGCAGTCCTGGCTAACAGGGAAGGTCACAGCTGACTGGAGCTTAGCACATGTGACGCCCATCTACAAGAAAGTTCAGGAAGTAGGATCAGGGAATAACACGCCTGACCTCAGTGCCAGGCAAGGTCATGGAACAGATCCTCCTGAGTGCCATCACAGGGCATGTACACAACAACCAGGTGACCGGACCCAGTCGGCATGGGTTTACAAAAGGCAGGTCATGCCTGACTAACCCGATCTCCTTCTATGATAATGTGTCCCACTTACTGGATGAGGAAAAGGCTGTGCATGTTGCTTACTTGGACTTTAGCAAAACACTTGATACCATTTCCTGCAGCATTCTCCTGGAGAAACTGGCTGCTCATGGCTTGGACGGATGTGCTGTTGGCTGGGTAAAAGCCGGATGGCTGGCCAGCATGGGAATGGAGTTATAAATCTGGTTGGCGACCGGTCACCAGTGGTGTTCTCCAGGGCTCAGTACTGGGGACTATTTTGTTTAATATTTTTATTGACAGTCTTGATGAGGGGATCGAGCACACCCTCAGTAAATTTGCAGACGACACCAAGTTGGGTGGGAGTGTTGATCTTTGCTAAAACATCATTTGTGAGAGATTATTATAACTGTACAACATAAGATTTATGCTTTCGTATTGTGTATATACAACTGAAAGTGTACATATTAGTGTGTTCATGAAACTCTTCGGAGCTACAAGAATGACACGCAACAGTTAATTTCTGAAGTATCTTTTCTGCAGTGTTCCTTCTCTCCTAATATATTATTTGTTCCTTAAATTAAGCTCATGGTGGGGACAGAGCTGTGGATAAGACAGGCACTGTACTGCTTAAAAACTTCTCTCTTTTCTTATCCATTACAGAAGAAGTCAAAACTCTCTACATTAGAAATCAGACTCGATGTAAAACTATCTGCATTTTTTTCTCTCTTCCCTTTAGAGCTGCACTTCTAATTTGTTTTTAATTATTGCAGATTGTGAACCAACCATTAAACTTTTTAATATCTGGTTTTGAGAGGAAATATTGGAAAAATGTTATTAGCATCATCAGTGCAAGTTTGATACCATAGTCAAACAGACTAATGGTCCTAATTTCAAACAAAATGTGTCTTAATGCCTTCCACTTGGGTGCATTGTCTTTACAGTATCAGAGCAATAACTCAAAGATTTTGTCTTCTGTACTTAGGTAAGTTTTTTTTTTTTAACGTTAAACAACTGAAATGTGGGAATCCTAAGCCATAATTTTTCAATAATTCACCTACTGTAAGAGCAAAGTTTTTTAAAAACAACAGCTTGGTTATTGTTTTAAGGAACTGAGTGTTAGAGAGATATGATGAAAACAAGGAGAGTGGACCTTAGCAGAGTAACACGTAATAAAAAATACAATCTGGTGAAAAGCTGCTCTTGAGATATATTTATTTGCAACTCAGTAGGGTAGTGCATGTAGTGAAAATAAGTGGGAACTATGGTTTACACAGTGCTGAAATAGCAAAAAAAAAAAAAAAGAAAGAAAATTTGCCATTTCTTATGTTTTTGAACTCAGAGAAACAGAGTTTCTTTATTTTAGAACTATTATAAGCATGAGCTAATCTTCATGTTACTTTGGGGAGATCAGTTAGTGAGCAAGTAATGTTATCTTCATAGGAAAACTTGCACACAAAGGGATGGTGCAACTGGCCAAGGCTACAGAGCAAACCAGTAACAAAGCTATGAACAGAAACTCAAGAGCTTTTGGCTCCTGGTTTGTGTCTAGCCTATACTACCTGCCACAGTGCTGCAAGTGGAGCTTGGGAAAAAAATAAAAATAAAAAAAGTGCCTCAAGTTTGCCTCAACCTTTAGCAGTAATTTTACTTACTATGGCACGGAGAATTTTACTGACCAGGTCTGAGAAGGTGTTTAGTTGTTACTAGTGGAAGTTAAATGCCTAACTATTGTTGACCAAAATTGAGTCAGCATTTAAGCTCAGATCTAACATGGAGAAGAATCAGTGGGAAGTTGTGAGGCGAAGTGAATGTTAGAAGCCATCATGTTTTGTGGCATCTAAGCCTTGGCTTTCAAGAGAGTCTTCTGTTCTGGTGACTACCGTCAACAATTTCTATGCAGCAATGTGTATTCTGGAGTCATTTTGGAGAATATAAAATAATTCTGTTGGTCAAGGTTTGCATGGACTAGGTGCTGGAGAGAGGTAAGAAAAGGAGGTGGGTACCATACCAGAATACTTGCATAATAGTCATTATTAATACTTGCGGAAGACTTCAAATCTCGCACTTACCTCCAGCCTCCTCAAAGAAAAGGATTATTTTAAGCTATGCCTAGCGTTAAGTGGATTCTTTAGATCTGATGTACTGGTAGGCTAGGGAGGACAGCAGGTACTGCATTCAGTCCATCATTAGTGAGGCTGAAATCCTTTATAAAATTCAGAATTTTGTTTTAAAAATATGATTACTATTTAAAGTAGGCATTTTGAAGTTTGTCTGACAATTAAAAGTAACTATCTATTACCAGTCAAAAGAAGTGATTATCCCACTATACTCAGTATTGCTGCAGTCTCACCTCAAGTACAGTGTGCAGTTTGGGGCTCCACAATATAAGAAGGACATAAATGTATTGGATTGTGTCCAAAGGAGGGCAGCAAAGATGGTGAAAGGACTAGAGGACATAACTTGTGAAGAGTGGCAGAGGATACCTGGTTTGTTCAGCTTACAGAAGAGGAGACTGAGGGGCAACCTCATTGTCATCTACAACTTCCTCATGAGGGGGAGCAGAGAGGGAGGTGCTGATCTCTCTGATGACCAGTGATAAGATGCAAGGGAATGGCTTAAAGCAGCATCAGGGGAAGTTCATATTGGATATTAGGAAAAGGTTCTTCACCGAGAGGGTGGTTGGTCTTGGAACAGGCCATAAGCCTGTCGGTGTTCAAGAAGCATTTGGACGACACTCTCAGATACCTGCTTTAACTTTTACGTTGCCCCATGTAGAGTCAGGAGTTGGACTCAGTGATCCTTTTGGGTCCCCTTCAGCTCTATATTCTATGATTCTACAAAAAAGTCTGGAACATGGTAGTCAAAGTTTGAGATAAGCTTCTAAAAAGTCAGGTCAGCAGGTAATAGTCTGAAGTGATTTTTTGTGTTTCCTGAACTTTATGTTTCCTGTCATACCATTCTTCCAACTTGCAGTCCTGTGAATGGCAGCCCTCCAGTGTATCAAGTGCTCACACCATTCTGGTGTCATCTGCAAACTTGCTCAGCATACATAACTTCTGACTGTCCAGGTAGTTGATGAAGTTGTTAATCAGTCTTGGCTCCAGTACTGACTCCTGGGGAACTCTGTTCTCACCTAGCTGCTGATAGTATTTGGAGCCACTGCCCATTATCATTTGAGTCTGACAGTGCAACCAGTTTTATTATGTCTGCCTTATGGTCCCATTCATGTAGTCTGTATCTTTCCAGCATGGCTACAAGGTTTCAGGAGAGACTGTCAGAAACCTTGCTGTTGCTCTCTTGTCTTTCACAGACCCAGGAATTTCTTCATGAAAGGGAATCAGGTTGATCACAGGTGATTTGCCCTTAGTAAATTTATGCTGACTGTTCCCAATCTCTCCTTCTCCTTTACATGCTTGGAAATGACTTCCAAGAGCACTGGCTCAATATTCTTCCCAGGATCTGAGATGAGGCTGGAACAGCCTGTAGTTCCCTGGGTCCTCTTCCTCTCTCTTGTAAAGATGGTCTTATCATTAGACGTTTGCAGATAACTGGGGACCTCCACTGATCACCACAACTTTTCATAGAGGATAAACAGAATGTGGCCTCACAAGGACACTGATGAGCTTTGTTAACACCATTGGATGCCTCCCACATGGTCTCACGAACTTGAACATAACCAGTTTACCTAAGGAGAACCTAACTTGATCTTTACCAACAGTAGGTGGTACCCTCTACTCCCTCAAACATTCCTCCGAAAGAAGGTGACGTGGGAGGCCTGAGAGCAGACCCTGCCAGTAAAGAAAGGCAAAGAAGGGTTTGAGTACTTCATCCTTTTCCGTGTCCTTCATTGCTTGGTTGCCTGCTCCATTCAGTGGTAGGCACACATTTTCCTTTGTTTTCTTTTTGCTTTTTATGTACTTTTTTGTTGCCCTTCATCTCTATTGCCAGGCTCATCTCCAGTGGAGCACTGGAATTACTAATTGTATTCCTGAAAGGCCAAGTGATGCTTCCATTTTCCTCCTTGGAAATTTGTGTCTACTTGCACCTCTTGTACTTCTGCTTTTTTTATTTCAGCTCAATCAGAAATTCCCTGTTCAGCCAAGTTGGCATCCTGCTGTTGTTTCTGAGCAACTTAATCACAGTTTATCCAGCATACTACAGGAAAGTGAGTCACTGGCTTGTAGAAAGAGCCGATTAAGTAGGATTTTTATGNGTGTGCAGTTTGGGGCTCCACAATATAAGAAGGACATAAATGTATTGGATTGTGTCCAAAGGAGGGCAGCAAAGATGGTGAAAGGACTAGAGGACATAACTTGTGAAGAGTGGCAGAGGATACCTGGTTTGTTCAGCTTACAGAAGAGGAGACTGAGGGGCAACCTCATTGTCATCTACAACTTCCTCATGAGGGGGAGCAGAGAGGGAGGTGCTGATCTCTCTGATGACCAGTGATAAGATGCAAGGGAATGGCTTAAAGCAGCATCAGGGGAAGTTCATATTGGATATTAGGAAAAGGTTCTTCACCGAGAGGGTGGTTGGTCTTGGAACAGGCCATAAGCCTGTCGGTGTTCAAGAAGCATTTGGACGACACTCTCAGATACCTGCTTTAACTTTTACGTTGCCCCATGTAGAGTCAGGAGTTGGACTCAGTGATCCTTTTGGGTCCCCTTCAGCTCTATATTCTATGATTCTACAAAAAAGTCTGGAACATGGTAGTCAAAGTTTGAGATAAGCTTCTAAAAAGTCAGGTCAGCAGGTAATAGTCTGAAGTGATTTTTTGTGTTTCCTGAACTTTATGTTTCCTGTCATACCATTCTTCCAACTTGCAGTCCTGTGAATGGCAGCCCTCCAGTGTATCAAGTGCTCACACCATTCTTGTGTCATCTGCAAACTTGCTCAGCATACATAACTTCTGACTGTCCAGGTAGTTGATGAAGTTGTTAATCAGTCTTGGCTCCAGTACTGACTCCTGGGGAACTCTGTTCTCACCTAGCTGCTGATAGTATTTGGAGCCACTGCCCATTATCATTTGAGTCTGACAGTGCAACCAGTTTTATTATGTCTGCCTTATGGTCCCATTCATGTAGTCTGTATCTTTCCAGCATGGCTACAAGGTTTCAGGAGAGACTGTCAGAAACCTTGCTGTTGCTCTCTTGTCTTTCACAGACCCAGGAATTTCTTCATGAAAGGGAATCAGGTTGATCACAGGTGATTTGCCCTTAGTAAATTTATGCTGACTGTTCCCAATCTCTCCTTCTCCTTTACATGCTTGGAAATGACTTCCAAGAGCACTGGCTCAATATTCTTCCCAGGATCTGAGATGAGGCTGGAACAGCCTGTAGTTCCCTGGGTCCTCTTCCTCTCTCTTGTAAAGATGGTCTTATCATTAGACGTTTGCAGATAACTGGGGACCTCCACTGATCACCACAACTTTTCATAGAGGATAAACAGAATGTGGCCTCACAAGGACACTGATGAGCTTTGTTAACACCATTGGATGCCTCCCACATGGTCTCACGAACTTGAACATAACCAGTTTACCTAAGGAGAACCTAACTTGATCTTTACCAACAGTAGGTGGTACCCTCTACTCCCTCAAACATTCCTCCGAAAGAAGGTGACGTGGGAGGCCTGAGAGCAGACCCTGCCAGTAAAGAAAGGCAAAGAAGGGTTTGAGTACTTCATCCTTTTCCGTGTCCTTCATTGCTTGGTTGCCTGCTCCATTCAGTGGTAGGCACACATTTTCCTTTGTTTTCTTTTTGCTTTTTATGTACTTTTTTGTTGCCCTTCATCTCTATTGCCAGGCTCATCTCCAGTGGAGCACTGGAATTACTAATTGTATTCCTGAAAGGCCAAGTGATGCTTCCATTTTCCTCCTTGGAAATTTGTGTCTACTTGCACCTCTTGTACTTCTGCTTTTTTTATTTCAGCTCAATCAGAAATTCCCTGTTCAGCCAAGTTGGCATCCTGCTGTTGTTTCTGAGCAACTTAATCACAGTTTATCCAGCATACTACAGGAAAGTGAGTCACTGGCTTGTAGAAAGAGCCGATTAAGTAGGATTTTTATGATAAAATATTATTTTAATTTTCAATTATTACATTTGTAATAGATTTTGTAATGTGACTAGACTCTTGAATATTTGATCTGACCACAAGTGCTGAGAATAATTTCTAAGGTTCAAACAGTAAGGATGTAGCAAAACTTGTCTGCTTATGATAAAACTACAATCTCACAATCAGCTGTGCTTAGGGAAACTGATTTCTCTTGGTCTCTTCTCTGTTTTTACATTCATATAATTTGGTGCTGTTGTATGTTATAGGGAGTAAGAAAGACTGTTTTCTTGTTTCATTGCTGATTTGATTGTTACTATAGAGACCGATCATTTGCTAAGCGATCTCTTTAAGTCATTTCTCCTGATGATTCTTCCTAGTCTAATGTCTTCATTCACATGTTGCAGACTTAGCTGCTTAAATGATTCTTGGTGCCAAGGCCTACAGCTGCAATGGCTCACATTGCAGGGGAAAGCTCAAAAAGTAAAAGGTTGCTTCTAATTACAGTTGGTTAAAGTTGTAGTGAGGTAGGGGGATGCAGGGAATTCATTAAGATCAGCTTTACTTTCTGTACTGTACATGGAGGAGGTATTGTGTCAATAGTTTTAAAGAGGTTTATACTGCTTAAGTATTGTCTCTTTTGGAGCAGTTAACTAGTAAAATATTTAACTTATTAAAATATTTCTTTGGGTAGTCAGCCAAACCCAAGGCCATACACAATGTTTGATGCAGTATTAGAAATGCAATGTAAAAGGAAATCCTTAACAAAATAATGTCTTAATGTGTACTTTTTCATTATGTCATAGTCATGTCAACTTAGAGATGACAAAAGAAATAGAGAAAGCTTATCCAATTAGAGGGATACATAGTTTTCCTTACAAGGATTTTATCATGTTGGAAATTGTCACTTTAGATTACATTCAATATTAGAGATATCTTGAGGTCTCCCTAATCTACGTTTCAATTACCCCTACCACAGCAACTTATAAATATAAACAAGAATCCCACTGGACTCTTACAGGGACATAAAGCTGAGGGAAAGATAAGAATCACTTCCAGAGGGCAATTCATCCAGCAGCTGCAGGTGAATGCCGCCTCTAGGACAGTTCCATCCAAGCTGTCTTGGCCTGCAAGAGAACAGTGAGAGCATAGAGACCAGCAGCTCAACGCCACCTCCTGGGGTAGTGTGCAGAATGTTCCTTAGCATCTGAGCTGTCAATGCATACCTGGGACAGAGAATCAAAACACAAGCATATTAATTCTGAGCATTTACATGACACAACCTTTCTACAGTTCTGTGTGCACAGTCACTGTTCTATCATCACCTCTATTAAGGCTCATTAAAAGTGATGTATTTTCTCATAGGTTCCTCCTCTAAGTAAGCAGATGTGACCAGGTGGTGTCCAGGCTAAGGATCTGGGCTATGGTGTAAATCAAGCCGTTGTCAGCATGTTCCTTGCCTCTCTTGCTTCAATATAATTCTGTGTGGAGGCAAGGTTTTTATCACATAACCTAACAACTGGTACACAGAATTCATCATAAAATTGGATGCTACTTTTTAGCCTCAATGTATTTATAAATTAAATCATACTTAGCTAAGGAAATAATCTGAGAAGAAAGTTGTTGGAGCTTAGGAGTTTACTTGGAAAGGTCAGCCTTGGTAAGCCTATCAGCTCTGCATGCCCTGTTGTTGTGGTTTAGCC